>LFJQ01000010.1:1800000-2215000 GCA_001182835.1 Oropetium thomaeum
TGGTCCCTCAGTGGAAGACTGAGAAGCAGTAGCAGAACCTGTAAGTGCAGCGGGTAGTGTCACAGAACCAGCAGCGCCTGAGGACGACGAGGCAACAAGGCGACTGAGCAACCTGACGATCTCCTGTGCATCAGAACCAGCTGAACTCCTCTGAGAGCCTCCAGTATCAGAACTACCAGCACCCTGTGAAGAGCGGCGAGCACGAGCCTTCTCCTTTTTCTTCCGAAAACAATAAGCCTCCACATGTCCATCCTTTCCACAGTAAGCACAGTGCAGACCACCACCCCCTCCACTCGTAGAAGACACCGTAGAAGAAGGCACCTGTGGTGGAGAGGTGGTGCGAGGAGCAGAACGAGCAGCCAAAACAGAAGAAGTCTGCAACAAACCGACAGCACGAAGACGCATCTCTTCATTACGAATAGCAGTGAGAGCCTCCATCAACGGAACACAAGGATGACGAGCAAGCAACTGAGCACGAAGAGGCTCAAACTCATCACGAAGCCGAGTCAGGAAGTCGTAGGTGCGGCGTAGAGCAAGGGCATCCTCTTGGGCTTTGCAGGAGGCACATGTGCTAGAAGCTAACTGAGGACAGAGAGAATCCAACTGACGCCAAACAACAGACATCTGATCAAAGAACTCATCCACAGTCGCATCCCCCTGACGTAGCAACTGCTCCTGACGTATAGCAGCAAGATAGGTAGACTGACCAGTAGGCGCATATCGAGTACGGAGAAAAGTCCACATCTTAGCTGCAGTGTCGAGCTCAAGAATATCAGCAGAAAAACGCTCCTCCATACTAGCAACAAGACTAGCAGAAGCACGAGCATCCTCATTCACCCAAGCCTGATAAGCAGCAAACTCAGACTCAAAAGTAGCATAACGATCATCATACGCATCTGTCAATTTCTTCTTCTCATCAGCTGTAGCCTTCTCTGGAATCACAAGCGTTGGAAGAGTAGGGCGAGACGGACAACGAAGATCACCAGTGAGAAACTCCCAAACGCGCAAGCCCCGCATGTGCAGACGCATGCGAGGCACCCAGTCACGATAGTTCGTGCCATCAAAAATCACCGGACACCGAGACACTGAAGATACAACAGACGATGACGACAGGGAGGACGAAGAGAGTGCCATGAGAATGACACAACGAACAGCAAGAGCAGCGGAAAGAAAGCGGCGCGAGCAGTTTTTTTTTTTTTTTACGAGTACCCTACCTCCTGAATGAAAACGGCGGCGGCGACTAAAGGTCAGCCACAAATGTCCGCAAAGAAAATAAAACAGGAAAAGGTAGTCCTCTTTTTCTTTTTTTTTTCTTACGAGTACCCTACCTCCTGAATAAAAACGGCGGCGGCGACTAAAGGTCAGCCACAAATGTCTGCAAAGAAAATAAAACAGGAAAAGGTAGTCCTTTTTTTTTTTAACCTAAACCCTAACTCACGTGAGAGCACAGAGGGCAAGGAAAACAAACCGAAAAACAGAGACGGAGATCACGAACCGGCGGCAGCGGCCTGGAGAGAGACAGCGGCGGCGGCGGCGGCGACCCGAGCAGGGAACGACGACGACGACCCGAGCCGGGAACCGCAACGGCGACCCGATCCCGCGAAGCGGCGGCGCCCGACAGAGGGATGGCGGCGCCCGCGGAGCCGAGGGATGGCGGCGCGGCCTTGCGTGAGGCTCGGAGCGGCGGCGACGACGCCCGGCGGCCTGACCCGAAAGAGACGGCGGCAGCCCGAGAACCAGCGGCAGCGGCAACGACGCCCGGCGGCCGGACCCGAAAGAAACGGCGGCGTCCCGAGAACCAGCGGCCGACGGGAAGGAACTCGACGACAACGGCCGGATCCGACAGCCCAAGTTTGACGGCAGCCTCCGACGGAGAAGACGGCGATGAAATCCCCACGAGAACGGATCCACAAGGAGAAGAATCCGAAAAAAAAATGGAAAAATTGGCGCAAGTGCAACGCCAGGAACGATGCCTAGGGTTGGAGAGAGAAAACTAACCCTAAACCGGCTCTGATACCATGTTATGAATAGCACTTGTATTCATTATAGAGGGACTAGGCCCGAATATATACAGGGTCAGGTGTGTACAAATATGCAGAAAGCCCCCTATACAATGAACTAATAGATATACAACTAACAGAGTCGTAGCACATCCGAACGGCCGACAACTCGACGAGTAACAGGGACGGCAGAGGGGTAAGAGAGGCCCTCGTCTTCATCCCCTACGAACAAGCAGCCCGCTGGCAGGAGACCCGATCGATTCGAGAGCCAACGGGGGATGAGGACGAACGGGCGACGGGAGGAGGAAGAGGGCGAGAACGCGAAGCCGCTAATATAGAGAGGACTTATCTGTTAAAATACGGGGGCTAAACTGCAAAATATTAGATCGCGGTTATTATCGTAATTCAAACTAGGGTCCTAAATAAAAAATATTAGATAATCACGATCCAAACAGGCCTAAATACAAAACGTCGGATCGTGGTTATTAATCACGATCCAAATTAGGGGACGAACCGTAAATAAAGGATCAAATCAGGGTCTAAATCAAAAAGTACGGGTCGCGATTCAAACCAGGGTGAGTAAGGGAGAAGAAGGAACCGTCTTGGCGGCGGCGCTCCGGCGAGCCACCGCGGCGGCCGAAAGGAAAGGGGCCGGAGATGGATCGGGAGAATGCCTCCTGCCATCCCAGATCTCACACCGCTGCCCCGTCCGGACGAGCATCCGCGCCAAGGGAGAGTGAGAGAAGTGGCGGTCTTCGTCTCCTGGAACCGCAGTTCGTCGAGGTCCCCGTCTTGCCTGGCCCTCCCCGGCGGGGTGCCCTGTCCTATGGATGGGGGGGGCCATGGCGCGGGTCTGCGGCGCGTATGTCGCAGGAGCAAAGAGGATCCGAAAGCACCCAGACGTTGGGAGAGTGTTGTGTTGTCGCCGACGCCACTCAGTGGGAGCTGGGAGGTCGCGGCGGCGGCGGAGCATTCGCAAGCAAGCATGAAATGGTGAATATGTTGGATGGACCAAATTTGTAGTAACGGTTAAAGGCTCTGTCAGGCCGCCTCCGGTCCTAAGCAACTCAATCACGTACAAGTACAATGTGGCACCCACATTGTGCCAGCTCTAGTGCAATTGTACTACTAAATGCTTGTGTGTATGTATTCTGCTTTACATGACTTTTTAATTAAATGAGAAACGAACTCACAAGTCCTGAAGATCAAGCGATAAACTCCATGCACGGAGGTCAGCTTCTTCGATCTATTATATTCCTGAAACTTGGCTGATGACCCCTTGTTGTGACTAGAGCTTGACTGTCAAGTTTGAAACACAATTCAGGTGCAGATAAATCGCAGGGCAATTCTCCTTTGGCACACGCACGGATACACCACACCACGCATGTTTGGTTCCACAATGCTAGCTAGGTTCTTGCCCCCGTGCCGTGCCAAAGGAGATCTGCCCTGTAATTTCATCTTGCACAGATGACAGACGTCGTCGTCGTCATCATCAGCTACCTCGATCTGCTTGTGTTCTCATTGTATCTTTCTGAACTTGGAGACGCTTGTTGATGAATTCGTTGGCGCGCCTTGACCTCGCTTACATAGTGCGCCCCATCACCCCTCTATGAATAAAATGGATCTGAGACAGCATATGCTCCGAGCATGGGACTATTCTTCTGGAGGAACAAGAGCAGCTGCCATATATAGATATAGCGCTTTCCTTGACAGTGGTCTCCCTATCGGAATGTGCTCGAGGAATAGCTAGTCATATGGATTTGCCCCTGTAGACGGTACGTGTGGGTATGTTAATGGCAGAGAGCTAGCATGACCAAGTGCAAGTGGTTTAATCAGCGGATCCAGACAGCGAAATTAATTATATCAACCCAGAGATATGAACAGATTTTATTCTCTTGGCAGGCAGAGGCAGGCCAGCTTTTAACTCAGACATGTTGCTGTTGAAATCACCTCACATGGAGCTATAGCTAGAGAGAATCTTGGTCGATATACGTGTAGTTTGATGGCGTGGAATTGGATGTTCCATCTATACAGTGGTACATTCCACTGGATCTTTTCTATTCGCACCGCATGCAGATTCTGTCCTGAATGAAGCATCTTCTCCTCACGACCTACTCGTATTACAGGGCAGCAGCCGCCGAACAAGAACAGCGCAAGCAAGCGTCCTTTGTACGGCCTACAGGAGCCTGCATACATCAAAATAACCCAAGAGCGCGGGCGAGTTTCCGCATAAACGATCCGATTCTGAGCTACTAGTAATTCCCACCGCACCATAGCAGCGCGAAGAACATGCTCTTGGATATCCTACTCGGCTACTCCCTTCTTTAGGACTTTGCTCGCCTTTCTGTCCTCGATCTAGCATAGCATGCCTTTCCACGATTCGATCCTCGATCGTGTTGCAGTGCTCGGATAGGCGGTGGGCACCATCCACATACAGAAGACTAGACCCGGCATTGTGCTACAGTACATCCTCAGTCCGAACCTTTGCAGCGCTGGAGCCATCACGAGCAGAGGCGCAAAGCCCAGCTACCTTGTCATCACTCAAAACACAAGTATAAATGTCCCTGTACAGTGATAAGTATTTGCCTGCGTTCCTGCTCATGTAGTACTAGAAAGTAGAAACCAAGCAAAGCGTTACACTTGCACAGGACTGAAATGCGCAGCTGCATTGCTGGGCAACTTCTCCTTTGGCAGTTGTGTTGGCAGGGCTCACCAGACTACGACTGCCAAAGGAAATTTGCCCCGGAATTCATCTGCACAACCAGAGCCAAGAACCCAAGGCTCATTCAGGATGTTGTATCCACTACTGCTATGACAACTGCGATGGCCAGTGTACATAGATGGACTTGTTTACATTCTGAATATATGCACATTCAGGATATACAATATCTGGACTTGTATACTGTACATCACTACTACGTCTTTTACAGATATAATATATGTCACCTATATACAGACAATGACATTGTATACCCAAATATAATGCCAAAAAGTCCCCATATCTTTCTCTGTTCTCGTGATGAAACTTTGTTGCCCACTACCTCTGAAAGTATTTTTTTTCTAGAATATGTAGGAGAACTGTACATCTTTGTATTAAAAAGAAAAAGGTCTATGACCGTACAGTGTGCACGCCGCTTTTTGTCGGCCGCGGGTTAGTCTTACATAGATTTTATCAAAAGAGCACAGGGACTACCCCTAACCTAAGCAACTCTAAGCCTACTCTGTGGCATCAACCTAGTTAGCTGCTGGAAGTCTGTATTTTGGAGGCTTATCTGCCCCTCGCCTCGAGTATTCTCGCCACCGCCTAGCAGCAGCCGCCGCTCTGTTGGCCCTTTCTGATGCTTCTTCCTCTGGCAATACGTTAAAGAAAATCAAAATGAGTTTCATTATATCAAGAGTTGACCATCAGAGAAATATGAATGGTTTATATGCATAGAAGATATGCTGACAAAATATGTTTTCTGCAGTAGCATTACCGTTGCTTGGATTTTGTATTGGGGATCTCCAGACGTCATTCCAAGAGCTGCTTGTGTCTGAATTCACCATCCGTGCTCTGGCCTTTTCCTGTAAAATCAGACAGATTTGCGTCAAAGAATGTATAATCATTTCAATTTTGAAATCCAATGTCTCGTGTGAGTTTCAGAACAATGATTCAATATGTAAAAATGACCATGTGATCCTTAAACTAAATACACAACAGTAGAAAGAAATTCAGGAGGAGGCATACCAAGACTTTCGATTGTCTCTTTTCCCAGCGTACACTCGCCTAGCATAGAAAGAAAATATATCAGTAGTGGACTAGTAGTTTTAGAAGTTGTGAACAACAGAATAATTTTGGATCTTCTTTTCAAGTGAAGACATCGAATTTCACCATACAGAGCAATTATCAAGAAAACAATATTGAGAGAAAACCACATGACAACAAACTAGATCAGCAAATTAGATAATTACCATCCGGAATACGTCGACAAAATTCCCCCTTCCAGAACGCATCAACCCAACCTGCTCATATTCAAATGTTTGATTACTCAACTGACTTAACAAAAAATAATATAAAAACAATGTAGGCTAGCATTCTTCAACTCTGAATCCACCACAACTAACAACTCTAGCACTGCTTACCTTGTGAAGGAATCTAACTATAGAACAAATTATTGTAAATTTTCGTGTGAAATAAATTATATGCACCAGAGCCAACAGCAGCAATGAATATTATACGATCACACAAAATCCAAAAACTATGTCAAAAAATTCACTTACATTCACCCTCTCTACTCTACGCATTTCATCCTCAAGGAGTGAAAGTTGTGCAGCAGAGGTCCAGTGAATACAATCGACTGGGCTGAAAATTGAAAAAACAAGAAAGATTAGTGCAAACTTGCTGCTAATCTGTTCTATGATATAAACTTGCTAGAACAGGTACAACATAATGATGTGGACAACTGACAGGACATAACAACTGGATTTTACGGAAGACAAGAAGTCTCACCAACTGGCAATGGCCTGCTGAATTTGCTCTGTACTACCGTTCTGGGAGCAAGCCCTTGCCCTTCCAAACTCCTCCTCGATTTGAAAGACGCTCGGACAGACCTCGGCACATTTTTTACATCCTACATGAAAAATAACAAGATAAAATTAACAATGCCCCGTGTGAGCCAAAAATCTAGTCATAGGAGGTTTAGCAGCATACCGATGCAGGTAAATTCATCAACGAAAATATGATCCTTGGGTGCACGGTCATCAACGAAAGGGTTGGTCGCTGTTGCTGTGTACCCATGGATCTCATCATACACTGCACGTTGTGCTGGATCACTCAGCACCTGCTCTTGCATGTACGCCCCATATTAGCTCCGAGGACCAAAACATTTAAAAGCAAAAGCAAACATTTTGCACTAATCTAAGATTGGGAGCAGGTTCTTACCGAGTAAACCTCGTTGACGAACGTACAGAAGTTGATCACGTCAGGGTCGTCCCCACTGAGGTCGGGGTGGCACTCTTTCATGCAACGGAAGTATGCCTTCTTGATTTCTTCAGGGGTTGCATCTGGCATCTGGTTGTGGAAAATTCAGGTTCTTATGTTAGCATCACAATTGATGTTTTACTGAACGAACTAGCTGCAGAATCATAATCTCAAAGGTATGAAAAAGATCAGGAATGTTATCTGGGCAACTACTCATATCTCTTCGGTGCCTGATAAGTTCATTCCTCTTCAACGAAATGAAATAAGCCGAAGTTAATACAAAATGGAAAGTACACTTACGACACCAAGAACGGAGTAGTAATCGTCGGCGAAATCCTCCCCCGGCCTTTCGTGTTCCGCTTCAGCTACAGAAGCACGGACCCTGAAGTCCCTCCTAGACAGCGCACTCGAATTTCGGCGCCGGTCGCTCAGTGCCGCGCTGGGGAGTCCGCCGGCGGCCAGTGGCCGGGTGCGGCGAGTGCAGGAGCATGGGATCCACCGCTGTGGTGTCGTGAGAGAGCCAGCAATTAGCGGCGTCAATCGGAGAGCGGGAGCCATTGGTTAACGGGTTGAAAATGCTGCGCGCTTCGGCCCGATCGGCCTCGAAGGAGAAGGCGGATGGCGGATGGCGGCGCGGCGGTTGCTTGTTCTGCTATTTTTTTTTTTCCCCTTTTTTTGGGTAAGCTGTATGTTGTTCTCCTCCCTTGCCGGTCTGTGCCATTTATAGATGTCTGCGCCACTAATCTTATTTGCTTGTTGGCCATTAAGAGTACTCATATTTGCATGCTGGCCCTTCAAGCATTTGAAGTTTGATTTGCTGCTTCTCAGCAGTTTGAGATTTTATCATAACAAGCGTGCAACATTTTTGTTTTAAGCTGAAACAGTTGTAAAATTGAAGTTGAAACATTTAGTGTTTTATTTGAAACAATTTTTAAATAACTTGTACTAAAAAATATTAAATAATAAAAAGTTTCACTTTATTGAATATTTGTTTCAGCTCAAAAAAAACAATTCTCCATGTGATACGATAACAATATGTTAGATTTTATTTAGTTAAAATACTGAATGTTCACGCTTCAATTGCATATTTATTTTAGTTTTACAAACAAAATGTTCATATGTGGATATTAATCGTTTCAAAAATTTGACTGAATGATAAATCTCGGATGCTTAAAAGAGGACATACTTGAAATAAATGTTGTGTTCTTTACAAGCTGATAAAAAGCTCAGTTGAAAATTAGGACAATTTTCAGTCAATGCTATTGCATAAACATTAATCTAAAATTCATGAATAAAAAAATATCCTTTAAATGTTAGGAGTTTTTAATTTTAATCTCTTATATACCGCTTCGTTGTTAAAGGCTTATCCTAGACGTAAGCATGGAGGAGCATAGTACAGTGATGGTATTTAGAGGAAGATGTCGAGTCGCAATTTACCAATAGTCGAAGTGGTAGACAAATATTTAAATTTGATCAAAGTCACACTCAATGGTTTATATCTTAACCAATGACATTCAAAGGAGTGTTCGAGGAAAAAAAATGTTCGCTCCTAAAACGTAGTACTTCTTTGTTTCAAATGACACTCAAAGGTTTTATTTTAATTGACACTATAGGTCATGTTTTAAAATACATTTAGCGTTACAATGAATCATAAAAATCAAGAGTTTTTTTTTATACAAAATAGGTAGTTGAACAGAACGACAGGATGCATCGGGCGACGAATAATACAAAAGTCTAGAAAGAGGACTGCAAATGAAAAACCGCAGGATTGGGTGGTTCCTCGCAAAACAAAGGGAAAAAGAAAAAGGGGAAATGTGGAGTGGACGGTGTCGGTGATTTGGCCCCAGGACGTTCGAGTTGTATCTACAGATCACCGGTTAAGTTGTCACGCAAGGACGGCAGTTGCGTGGGAACGACCTCTCCGTTGCCTTCGTTTCGCTCGCTCTTTGCAATTTGCATACTGTTGCTGACTGCAGACGGCGACGACGCTCTCGTGTTTGTTGCTTTCCTGTACTCTCCGGAGCTCGTCGTTGTTTGGGCTCCAAACACCTCGGCGGAGGCTGCAAACGTGCACGCCACGTGCTAACCTTTTTACCCTTTTTCTTCTCTTTGCGACATTGAACGACACGTGCTATCTTCTTTTTTTTTTGTTTGTTTTTCTTTGAGAACAGAGCGACACGTACGTACCTAACCAAATGGGCTGGCAGGCACATCCCCGACCTGACAAATCGGCCCAGCCCGGAAGACTACTGTTCCTGCGGCCTAGGGTAGACTGAGCTCGTCTCGGGGCCCAACCTCCTCCTGCTGAATGGAATGGCGAACCGGCAAACAAACGAGCCGTCCAAGGAAGCGCAAAGCAGGCCCCCAGCAACTTTATACAGCACAGCTCGAAAAAGTGTTACTACTAGTACGTTAGAGTAAAGCAGTCACTTTTCGGGAAGGAAAATAAAAAAAGAGAGTAAAAGAGTCGTCACTGGCAAATTCCAGTCACTATTATTCAGTTGGCATGATCAAGGGCTTCTTTGTTCCACGACAGGTACGAGGGATCACCAAGGGTCCTGAAACCCAGCATCACCCAACACAACATATCAATCTTCACATCAGTGCAGAAACATATATACATATATATATATATATATATATATATATACTACCTTGGCTTGATGACGTATAGGACGACGAAGCAGAGGGCGAGGAAGAGGCAGATGCCGCCGATGGCCACGTACGCGACGCCGATGAAGTTGTTCTTGCCGCCGATCCAGGACGTGGTCGACAGCACCAGCGCCTTGGTGCCGCGGAAGCTGTATGTGTTGTAGTTGTTCTGGATCACCACCGTGATCTCGTCGCTGGCCATGATGTCAGACTCGATTCTGCCGTACAGCTTTCTGAACGTCGGGAGGGCGGCGGTCCTCATCCACACGATCAGATCTTCCTGCTCACTCAACTGAAAAGAAGATGTTTTATAAATATATATATATATGGAGAAAAAAAAGAAAAATGTCGATTGATTTATAATACGGAAACTGTCAGTGTTTTCAAGCTTATTATTACCGGCATCTTCTCGTCCAGCGTTCCACCGCCGACGAGCCCCCCTTTTTGGAAATTCTTCGGGTAGACATCGCTTCCGAAGTTGCTGCTCTTGTCGCTCTCCCAGGCTATGTTCTTCTTGTTCACCTGGACGGCCTTCTTGTTGACGGAGAAGGAGTAGGTGTCGTTGAACAGGCTCCAGGCGATGAGGCCGCATGGCACGATGGGAGCGCCGTCGGCGCTGGTGCCTTCGGGCTCGCAGTTTTTGATCAGGTTCGCGGCGTCCTTGAACCGCAGCTGCTTGTCGCTTCGGCTCTTGACGTACCGGCGATGGTTCTGGTAGAAGTTTTCCAGCTGGTAGTATATCTGTACCGGCCCTTTCATTGGCTTGGGAACCTGAAAACACAACAATTGTCGACAGAAGAAAGCAGGTGCCATCAGCCTCGCACACAGATTTTTATTTATTTTTAATCAGAATTTCGCTTCATTCTTTCAGATCGTTTCCATGGCGTATATATTGTGTACTCACCGTGATTGTTCTTGTGCACGCCTTGTCAGTCTTGGCGTCCTGAATGAACCCAACCTTGTCGCCTGCGGAGACGCACTCAGCGTCGTATCGATCCACCAGCTCCACGATCTACACTATACTTGAACATCAGTCAGATTATTAACGGAGACGACAACCTAGCTAGAGTGAAACCATGGTGAACTGCGGCATTCGCGCGACACTGGCGTGCAGTGCAGTGTTGTTTACCGCTTGCGACGCAGACAGCGAGGCCAGCCCGATGGGGACGAAGACGATGCCGATGAGGGCGAAGGCGCCAATCACCTGTGTGTGGAGTCGTACATTAATTGTTCAGTCGTTTTCAATTAATTGCGGCCCAGTAGTACGTAATAAGATTAGAACGAGAGGATAGTCGATCGATGAGTGATATTACGATTCCAGGAGTTAGCATTGGCTTGCATGCTGGAAGCTCCTGCTGCGTAAACTTGGAATCTGTACAAGACAACTAAGAGCTTTTCAGAAATTCAGTTGATTGAATGCCAATGCGATTCCCCAAACCCAAGACATCAGGGATTTGATATCGGTGTTGATTTTTTTTTTTTGTTTGTTGGGATCTAATTACTAAATGCAAAATATATGAACTAAAGTTAAGAATATGTACTATATGCCAGCGAAGATCAAACAAACAAAAAGAACCAATAAAAAAGCACGATACATGTTGGCTTCTTGGACCGCCGCGACGCCAAGGATTCGCTCTCTGACCCTGACAGACTCATCTACATACACAGACAACAACCGATCAAAATAACCTGGCCCGGCGGCGATCAAAACGAGATCGAACGAATTCCGCGGCACATTTGCATGCATTGCCTCCTGATGAATTCTGAACAGATCACCAGAAATTACCTGGTCTCTCAGCAAGACGATCGTGATCCGGAGGGGGAGGGAGGGGTTCGTGTTCGTCTGGAGAAGGCGTAGTTTGGGACCGGGAACGGACGGATCGGCGTCCCTATCCCGGAGCTGGAATGCCGTGACCGGGAGCGATAGAAAAAACACCCCGCGCGCCGCCACGTGGCACGTGAATCTCAGCCGTCCAGCGAGCGGGCCGAACAGCGCCGTGAACGTCGTCGAGGTAGTAGCGAGAGACGCGTACGAGTTCTTTTCCTTTTTGGCAGACGTGCACTAGTGTGTACAGCGAGGCACGACGAACGAACGAACGAACACATATGCTGACGCGTGACGGCGTGGTGCAGCGCGGCGCACCGCGCACGACGACGGCGGCGGCGGCGGCTGCGAGGTGGCGCGTGACAGGGACGAGGGGACGACGCCATGGACGGCTCAACAGGAGTCACGACTTGTAGGTTTGTCGCGAACGGGGTCGCGTCAATCTCAGCCGTCCAGTGAGCGGCTCCCAACGGCAGAGCAGAACGGCTTTTGCATATGTTTCACAGACACACATGCTTGTTCTCAAGCACAAAGGCGGAAAGTATCTCCAGCCCACCAGCGTGTCATGACTGTGTCCAAAACCTTATCACATTAGCCCCTATTCGTAAACATAAACATGAGGACCAAGCAATATATGCAAAAGGAGCCGAAGCAAAATTAAACTAACACACGGTCGGCCAAGATAAATTTAAGAATCTCTTGTTGCAATGATAATCATAATAATGATGTCCTGATGAATTTACAAATCCTGCTTACTAGTCCACTCCAATCCCTCATTCCCTTCTCCACCTTTTGATTTTCTTAAAACCAAACGGAGTAATAATATTATTTTTTTGCAGCATGCAAAGGGAGTAATATTAGCACTCGAATGTGCTGGCATTTTGCCACGAGAACACATACACACTGACACACACGCCAATTTGCATCGGCTTTTGCACGGACGAGTCCGCAAATTAAGCTACCTATGAACACATCAAACAAAAGGGGGAACAGCAGCTCGCACGCACGCATACGCAGAGATGTTTTAATCTCGGCCACTCGCGCAGTCGCGCCGAATGCGTTCTCGAGTCAGATTTCGCTTCGCTTTCGCTCGCCGCCGTTCGTTTTTCGGGATTCCTCTTTTTTTTTTCTCTCTCTCTCTCTCTCTTTCTCGGAATACCAGTGGCTAATATAGACTAACATCCTGACATTCCGATCGGTGCTAATATATGTACTAGGTTACTTCTAATTCTCTCATAGGTCAAGAACACTGTCGTTGAAGCACACATACCCCACAGAGTCACAAGTGTACAAAATATTCAGTTTCAGTACTTGTAAAGCCTAGAACCAGGGGAAAAGTCGTCGAATAGATTAACACTCACGCTTCGCGCCATTTTTGTCGTGTAGGATGCTTCATGTTTGCCGAATGTTAAGAGTTTGACGGAAAAAACTACTAAAACTAACTGCCCAAGTTCTTCACTCTTTAATAAAGAGGAACACATCTGTCTGTCTTCATTGACAGGTTCAATTTCAGATTAGTAGTGGCGCAACATATCGACTCCGTTCGAGTCTCAAGACTCCGCAAATTAAAGTATAAGTACTATAGTACACATTTGTAGTAGGGAACAACTATAGTGATGTTATTCCGGCAGCATAAAGTGTACGGTATGACTACAAAATTCCCCTGCCATGCTGACAGAACTAAGTTACATGGAATTAAAAATCAACTGCCGTCTTGGAAACTGTAGTTTAAGGCCGGTGAAGTGTTCTCAGCCAGAGACGAGGAATCCTCTGCGCCGCGAAGCTAGGCCCCATCCGCACGGGCAGCCCCATCATCAGAGTCTCTGCAAACTACAATAAGACGGGGTGCCCATTAGCGAAGCCCGACTACACAGTACACCACCATCTTTTAAGCTTCGTTCTCTCGGTTCACTCGTAGTAGTACTTCACTCTAAAACAGCTTGTGTTCTTCCCTCCTCGCCAACGCCAAGCTTTATGTGTTCACCCCGCGGCAAGAGCAAGACAGGCGCGTCAATGCGGTTCGTGTGGGCGGCGGCTCTTGCCCTGTGCCTCCTCCTCCTGTCCCGTTGCTCCCCATGCGAGGGCCGCAAGCTGCCGCTGCTGCCGCCCGCGGAGAAGGAAGCAGGCGGAAGCAAGCTGGTGTACTTCGAGGGCGGCCTGGAGCTCAGAGTGACACCGTCACCCGCGAGCGGCGGCGAGGCGGCGGCGGCGGCGGCGGTGCCGAGGAGGGGGTTCACGAGGAGGGCCGAGCGGCTGATGCGCTCCGTCCCGAGCCCGGGCGTCGGGCATTAGCCTCGGAGACTGCTCTGCACGTTCTCGACTTCGATTTGTGTGTTTCTTTCGGTTGAGATTAAAAAGAAAAACTTGCGACGAATGATCCTTCCAAATGCGAAGGGATCAGCTGAAATAATAGTTTGTACAAGTTATTGATGCTCAATGCATACTGGGCGTTCCACTGTCGTGCCAGTCGCAAGCATCAAAAGTGTTTCCTTGGCAGTCTGTTCTACATCTTCCCTTTGATCTTTCAACCAGTCACAGTGTGCAAGATCACGATTATACTTTGGTCGCGAATTTTTAGTATTAAACCAGGTGCTCCAGCAGTATCGCAACAGGGCAAGCCCGACAAATTTTGCATGGATGTAATGTAACACAGGACCTCATGTTATAACTCCTAAAATTTGAAAAAAAAAGTTTTACTGCTGCCTCTGTTTTTTAATTATTGATACTTTCTAGTATAAATTTATATTAAAAAATGTTAATAATTATAAAACGGAGGTAATATTTTTTAGACTGCCGAGTTGCACAAAATCCCACACTGAGTTTGATAGCTTACGTACTCAAGATAGTACAACCTGAGATATATCTTCTTACTCCCAAGTAAAAATCGATAGTACCCTAGTCCTAGGTACCTATTCCAAGGTCGGTAGAAAGCTCAAAGACCAAACAACATAATCAAAGCATTGCCACCAAATGGTATGGCCCCAACACTAAAACATCACACAAGCTTGTTATCACTTCACAGAGGGATGGTGTTATCCCCCAGAGAATTTTTTACTGAATTTTCTCCCAGAGAATTACAAAACACTTTTTAACAACTATTGTGGTCCAAGTTACACATTTTAGTCAACATGTTATGTATAGAACATACACTTTTTAAGAAACAGGAATATAGCCCTGTTGGTTTCATATTTCACTGGTGAGCCGAATCTTGTGAACTTGCAAAGAATATGTACTGAGTTAGGCTCCACATTTATCTATACTAGATTGCTTTCAAAGTCCCACCGATACAACACAGGTTGAGAAACTATATCTGGAAATATATGACTATCATACAACATAATATATACATATGTACCATCTTCTCAAAAGAACATATATATACAGTGGTATCTATTACGGGGGAGAAGTCAAAAATTAAAACCTCCATTTAATTGGACAGATAAAGATGGGCTTGCCATATTGTTAAGGGGCGTTTCCAAAGTGACAACCAGTCCCGAACTGCCAACTTGGCCATTCCACTTGGATCGCCCAAGCTGCCACAGCAACATAGAAGGGCATCAGCTTTAGCAGTAAAGCGCGGGCTTCCCTCAGAAACAGCTAGGTATGCATGAGACATCTAAAGGACTTACAGAAAGAGCAGTGAAAGCCGAAGGATGTTGTGAGCAAGAGAAGCCACACATTACATTGAGCTCGTCCTTCAATGAATGCACAAACTCTGCCCGTATCCCAGGATCACTTCCGCCAAAAGTGGGGCAAACACTGGTGTATGCAGTTTCATCAATGTTCAGCAGAGGAGAACAGATCAAAAAAGAAAAGGAGAGCAGGGATCTGATGGAGAGCCCTCTAGTCGAGTTGTACAGGTGGGGTGTTGGCAAAAGGAAAAGCTCTACTGTAGATAAAGCTCCAAAGGAGGTGCACTAGCTACCATCCTCTACTGCTCATTGCAAAAACAGAAAATGGCTAACAGTATGGGATCAATGATAGTGACATGCAGGATACAACAACAGATCAATATACCAACTATCCTACAAAAATTGTGCAGAGTATAATGACACCAGCATAATTACTTAGCTTCTCAAAAACACCTCATTTCTTTAAAAGCAAACACAGATTGATTTTGAACAAGTATTTTATATTTCCATACCTGAACTGAACGCTAGGCCTCACCATAAGGCCAGATCTTTTCCATGCTATGGCTTGCCCAACTTCAAGTGAAAGAGAATTGTCGGGCCAACGAAACATAGGGGTGAACCTAGTGCCTTGTTTGCTCTTCAAATGATAAGGGGTAGAATAAGAAAGACAAAGAAAAACAATTAGGAACATATCTCAAGAGGATTAAGTGGTTCAACAGTTGGCATATTACTGCAAATATACTAACCTTGAAGGAGAAGCTCACTCTTGTTTGTCCAGGACACTTTCCATGAGCATGAAGCAATCCACCGAATAATGGGAAAAAACCGCTTGCTGTTATACCCTCACCAGCAACATATGTGACTTGTCCATTTGGAAATTGCACATCCATGAAGGACTGAACAAACAACCAAAATTATAGCACTTATATGGATGGTCATGCCAAAGAAATATAACACATTTTCATGGGCACGCTGCCCTTGCTGGAAACATAACATGGGTATACTAATTATGAGGAGGTTCCAAATCTGGTGTCGCTCATGTTCAAGTACAGTAAACTGCACCGACCAGTAATAACAAGAAAAGGTCCTATAAAAGAATGTGACGGAACATGTATTTGATAAAATTATAAGGTATAGTAAAATGGGAAAGCATGCAAATCATATCATAGCATCCTAAATATCCAGCTACTATTATTTGTATATAGAATGGCACATTATGTAGTTAAATTGCTACAAAAAAAACTGATATCTGATAGCAAAAAGAAATCAGGAAAGGAGTCTAAACAGAGAAATGGGAGGAAACAATTGCATGGAGAGAAAGGTAAAAAAAACTTGTAGACTTACACAAGCTACAGGATTGAGGCACATCATTGACATCAGCATCCATTTATTATGTTTTGACCAGATAGCTGGGCACAGGGAGTGCATTCCATTCTACAATATATGCATGAGTTTCAGCAAGGATATGTAACATAAAGTATGCCAGTAACAAACTGAAAAAGTGAAAATGTTTGGATGCACTTGTCAAAACTGAAAATTAGTATTTGAGTATCAAAACAGAATTAAAGATAGCAAAAGAAAGATGTAGAGATCATTTATTTATATGCTATAGTTTACATTTATGGACTATATTGGATCAAGAGAGCTCCAATAGGCTCATAGTCTTCATCAGACAAATGATGTAATCATGTAAATGTAGCACGAATGAGCACCGAGACCAAAAATAATATGCAAAATTTGGAATAAAGTTACCTTGCGATCATAACCATACCAAAGGAGGTGTTGCTTCGACAGATGAACAGGCAAAAGAAGTGTAGACTCTCGAACAAACAGTAAAGGTCCCAATTGAACAAGGAAGAAAGGTGCACTATCATTTCCAGAAGTTAAACTGCCACGTGATGACTCTAACCTCCAGAATCCTCCTCGTGCAACTACTGAATTCTCAAAGTCATGGTGTCTGGTATTGTATGCTGCCGAGATATTTACAGTTGCCTGTGCCAACACAGAACAAAAGTTATGAATTTTACTTTGGGATACAGGATCCACTACACTAGCATTGCATTTGAAATGTGGCTAAACATGACAAGTATATTGTACACAAGAAATTTATGAAATCCGAACCCATAAATACGATCATAACTAGATCATTAGCTAGTTGGAGAAAGAAGGTGTCATTTTATTACATGGTAAAAGCGTCATTGGATTGCATTGCATACAACTAACTTGCAAGCATATCAGTTTATCATAATCCAAATATTAACATGTCACAGTAGAACACTAAATTCATGAGCTAGCAAGCACAAGTAACTTAAAGCATCAATCAAGGCAAAATTCAACATGCATCTACAAACCATACACATTCATTCACTTAATGAACCATGTATACAAAAAAAAAAAAAATAGAAAAAAAAAACCAGCCTGTAAGCAAGATTGAACTGCCTCGGTTCCATTGGTCAAATTAAAAAGCTGAACTGTTGGCCAAGTCCATCGCACATACCTTGGCCTTTTTGGAATTCCCCAATGTCTCAATGTCACGTTCGAACCCATCTTCTTCCTCATCCAACTCATCCGCATCCCCAGAACCAATCCCGCTCGCGCTAGCTGCAGTCGCACTTCCGGTGGCGGCCGCCGCCGCCGCAGCAGCCACCTCAAGGGACTCTCTATCTGCAACCCTTTCCAATGCGATCCTCTTGTGCCCAACCGCTTCCACAGCTAGCGCAGCCTCCCCTTCGTCCGCAGGAGGTTCCCATTTCCCCCGCCACGCGCCCTCGGCCCGGAACGGCACCGGCACCCGGCGCGCGATCTGCTGCACGGCGCCTCCGACGTAGCCCCCCAGCTCGGACCCCGCATGCCCGAGCCAGCCGCCGATCTCGAAGAGTGAGGATACGGCCACGGAAGGGAGTTCTACGACCCCACCTCCGACGTAGCTCCCCAGCTCGAACCCAGCCTGCCCAATCCGGCCACCGATCTCGACGAGCGAGGAGACGGCCACGGCCGGGAGGTCGGCGACCCCCGTGCGGGCCGAACGGACGCCGCCAACGAAGGGCACGACAGGGAGGTCGATTTCAAAGGGGATGACGAGCTTGGGAGTAGGCAGCGCCAGCGGAGGCGGCGACCACGGAAGGAGCTGCGGCGGCTGCGCGTGGAGGAGGCCCGAGAAGCCCTGCGCGAGGCGGTCGGCCAGGTCCTGCCCATGCCGCTGCACGCCGACCCACGAAGCCTCGAGCGAGATCTCCATGGATCCACTATCCGAGCCCCCCGAGGGGGGAGGGGCGAGGAGGATTCGAGAGGCGCGCGGGAGCTGTGGCGAGGAAGCGGCCGGCTTCAGTGGTGGAGGTGGGAGACGGGGAGGGAATGTATCTGCGGCCATAAGATTTTTTGAAGTATCTCGTTTTACAAAAAAATGCAAGCCCAGCTCGGTTTTTCAATTGGTTGAAAAGGCAAATAATTTTAAAAGGCTACTGAATTTTGCTTATTCACTCTAGGCTGACGTAGCACATTGTTGCAATAATCTACTATCTGACACAGATATGATTTTACTTATTTCCATGAAGAAAGTGTGACATAAATTGTGGAGTAAAATATGTATGGAGGGTCCATCCTCATCTAGCTTCATAACTCAACTTCATCTAGATACGAGTCTCTAAACTTGTTCTACTTTCTCAACTAAATCCATTTGTGGTGAGAATTGTACACTCTACCACCGCCACTGGTCTAGAAGCTTCAGTGATTCATGTAACCTAAATTCACATTTCAGGTTTCATATCTTAGTACTTCCATCAGCAGAATTCAGGGGTGCTACTACGCGCACCACAAAAGTGTTAATTCCTCGCTAACTAAAGCATAACATACTACATTTGATATGCTAGGTAGCTGATACATTTTTGTCACCGTCATACCTTTTCCCATCCACACAAATTACTATTACCTTACCTCAACCTGATTGAACAGCTTAGCACGCGGCAGAGACATTCATTCTTATTAACAATTACCATAGCTTAGTCAACTCTTCTAGATGGGGAAAAAATGATGGCAATTTAGCCTGAATGCGGAATGCCAATGCGTCACGACAGGCCACACCACGTAAGTCCATAACAACCTCGTGAGTCAAGAGACCAATTAATAATGGTGCTTATTACTCGTTCTTAAATTGTTAGTCATTAACTTTTGACGTCAACTTTAATTATTTATCTTATTAAAAAAGTACGACCAAGATCATTAGATCATATATATGATGATCATTTATTTTACCAGTAAATATATTTAAAGCATGACATATAATTTTAAATTTTAAATTTTTTTTAGAATAAGACGAGTGATCAAAGTTAATATTAAAAAAAATAATTTAAAAATGAAGGAAACATGTATGTCAGACTATAGAAAAGACAACAAAAAGAAAGAGGCAAAATCTAACTATAGAAGATTCCCAAACAAAATAATCTAACTATAGAAGAGACAGACACCACCAGGTGATCATGCTGGCATGAAAGTCCATCATATGTTTTTCTAGAACACGAGCAATGATGGCAGGATCACGGAGAAAATATGTATACTTGTGCTTACTACTCTACTCATGAAACCTGAAGCCGAGGTCACCGCCAGTCGCATGCATGCATGCCCCCTTGTTGCGTGGTGACACCACAGCTGACGCACAAGCGCCAAGCGGCGGTCGCGCCGTGGACGCTTAGATACTTTTTAATCAGCCCAGCCCAGCCCAGCCCAGCGGTGGATCACGGGAAAAATGATTCATGAAATGAAATCCTGTACTACTAGTATTTTTTTTTTCCTACGAAATCAAACTGTTATCTGAATAGTAGTATCCGGAGAGTGGCATACACCTCACTCCCTCCCTGATTCCCCTTCACGGCTTGCGCGCGATTCTTGCTCTGCGGGCAGACAAAAAAAGGTTTACGGCAGCGCAGCACACGCAGCGGTCGCGGCGGCGAACGTTCTGTTCCGAACCGATAGCGACACGTCTTTGGCGTGGCGCGGCCAGGCCAGAGCGTTCGTGGCCACTCAATCACTCGCGGTGGAGCCGAACCGATGTTTTTTCTTTTTTTTCCACGGCGCACGCACGGGCTACCCGGTGAAAATTCTCGGACGGTACAGTCGCCGATCGAGTTCACATTCGGAGCAGCATGGCAGGACGGACGGCCAGGTGAGACTTGACTCGCTTTGGAGGGAGAGGCGTCTTCCTGCCAGCATATGCGAAGCGAAGGCTGTTGGCTTCTCCACTGCACACTGCACTTATATACGTACAGCGCGCGGCGGCGCTGGTCTGCACTGCACTTACTACCGGTCGTCAAGCCGCGCGCCACCGCGCGCGCGCGCGCGCGTAAAAGTTTGTTGGCCAAACTGGAATCATCCATCTCATATCACCATCTGCTCTCTCCTGATCTCAAACCCATGGCCTCAGCCCTCAAACAGGACAGGAGGAGGAGGAGACACCCTCTGAATGTTCCGAACCCGGCAAAGTTTCGTTCGGTACCCACCCAAAAAAAAAAAAAAAAACTGTTCGCTCGTTCGACGAATCTCCTCTGGCGCCTTTTATTTTTTTTTTTCTCCCTTTTCTACGCTCGGTGACCGTCATGCGACTGGTCCGAATCGGCCCAACTGCGAACGAGCGAGCGACGAGCACCCGGTCCGCTGACCGCACTGTGCTGTGCCTGGGCTGGCGGCGAACTTTGACGGCGGCCGGGGGAGGCTTCGACTTTCTAGAAGCCAACTCCAAGCTGGGTTATACATTTGCGGAGACTGGAGGGAGACGCATTGGCCAGTCAAAACATATATCCCATGCGACGACGACCGGGACCGGGCCCCCGTCCGCGTCCACGTCCACGACGGGCCGGGCCCGTCGTAGTCCCCGCCTTATAAGACCTCCGCGCCTGCGCGCCCCTGCACCGGCGGCGCCAACACGCCATCATATCCATCGCTTTGCCAGCCGCGCTGCCGAGCTCCCGGACCCAGTCTCAGCTGCTTCAGTTTGGCAAGCGCGACGACGTGTGTGCTGCCTGCCACAGATCGGTGTGGAAAAAGAAATGCCCGGGCAGAACCGGGGCAAGCTACCGTGATATTCGAAATCCCCTGTTCTGCTTCCTGGCGCGGCTCCTGTGATCCTGTCCTGCTGCTTTACTCTCATCTCCTCTGCTCTGCTTAAACCCCCCGCAGACGAACGCCAACAGTTAGGTGAGTTCGACGCTGGATCCTTCTCTGCATCTGCAAACTACACTCACACGCCTAGTACATCTGTCTCTGTGTTAGGTTAACGATTCACCCTGCCCGTACGGAATGATCGATCCCCGTGTTTACTTTTCGACTGATTTCTTTCCTTCTGGCAGTGCGAGTTGAGTTGAGCAGCTGGTCCGGCCCGGTCCACCAAAAAGCCGCGCTCTCTCTTTTAAGGCAACTCCTCGATGTGAATTTCTGCAGCTAGTACAGTTGAGTGTGAGTGAACCTGCTGCAGGAGCGAGTCCATTTCTCGGCGGCGGTGGTTAGGACCAGTTGGGAAGCGGCGTTGAGAAGGAGTTGATCCCTGCAACTGCAACCGCAACCCTCCCTCATTGTGTTCATTGGTTGGGTACTTGGGTGGGTTGATTTGATACCGACGTGCGGCTCCTGCGAGAAAGAGATCGAGAGGCGCAAGGCCAGTGGCACGGCATGGAAGGTTCCCAGTCGCGCGGCGGCGGCGGTGGTGGGTCGAGCTCGCCGCCGCCGTTCCTGATCAAGACATACGAGATGGTGGAGGACCCGGCGACCAATCACGTGGTCTCGTGGGGCCCCGGCGGCGCCAGCTTCGTCGTGTGGAACCCGCCCGAGTTCTCGCAGGACCTGCTGCCAAAGTACTTCAAGCACAACAACTTCTCCAGCTTCATCAGGCAGCTCAATACCTACGTGAGTCATGATACTGCACTGCTGCTCTGCTTTTTTTTTTCTCATCAGTTTTATCTCTATACCACATGCATTTGCTGCTAGTATTTCGGTGCTTTGTCGGACGAATTTTTTGGCATTTGATTGCCGATTCGGAAAGGAAAAAAGAAATCGCCCGTGTTTTGCCCTGGAGTGGCACCGAATTGTTTTCATGGTTTTGCACGGGGATCTGTGTGCTCCCAATTACTAGGGCTGTAGAACACGCCCGTGACGTGTTTTCCATCCACCTTTTTTTACTATGGTCCATGCTTTTTCCATGGTTCAGCCGAACGAAATGCGTTTCCTTTCCTTTCCAGTTTTCCCCCATTCACGAGCATATTTTCACTTTCACCTGAAGAATAAATAACTGTGCAGACAACGCAACCTCTGCTGAAAGCATATACAGTATCTCATTTGTGGTTCATTAGTAGTTCCTCATCACAGTGTTCTGATTGCCAAAAACTTCTTCATCCGTCAATCTTTCACAGGGTTTCCGGAAGATCGATCCGGAGCGATGGGAGTTCGCCAACGAGGACTTCATAAGGGGGCACACGCACCTCCTGCGGAACATCCACCGGCGCAAGCCGGTGCACAGCCACTCGCTGCAGACCCAGGTGCTGAACGCGCCGCTGGCGGAGGCCGAGAGGCGCGAGTTCGAGGACGAGATCAACAGGCTCAAGTACGAGAAGAGCCTGCTGCTGACGGACCTCCAGAAGCAGAACCAGCAGCAGTGCGCGCTCAGCTGGCAGATGCAGTCGTTGGAGGACCGGTTGGTGCGGATGGAGCAGCGTCAGAAGAACGTCGTCGCCTCCCTGTGCGACGTCCTGCAGAGGAACGGGGTTGTCGTCTCGGCTGTTGGCCCCGTTCTTCTGGAGACCGACCAGTTCAGCACGAAGAAGAGGAGGGTGCCGAAGATTGATTTCTTCGTCGACTGTCCTGCGCCTGCCCTGCAGACACCGGGTTCGGTAGCAGAAACGGTCCCAACGCACCCTGTGGGCGCTGAGCCGCTCGACAGGATGGAGGCGTCCTTGGTCTCCCTGGAGAAGTTCATCCAGAGGGCGAGCGATGCGTCTGCTGAAGACTTGTTCGCTGGTTCTGCTGCACCCAGCCTTGCTGTGAGTCTCGAAGAGGTGCCCGTGGCGCCAATTGAGACCCACATCAATTTGCAGTCACCACCCACTGGATTTGCAGGGTCTTCGTGTTACGTGCAGAGCCCGGAGCTGTCGTTGCCGGATCTCCATGAAGATGCTCTTCATAGGGCTGCTGACGTAGACATGAACTCCGACACCACCACCGCTGATACTTCACAAGACGAAGAAGCCACCACTGAAACTGGAGGTTCCCATGAACCAGTTAAGGTGAATGACCTATTCTGGGAGCGGTTTCTGACGGAAGAAACCCCAAAGTTCTTCTACTGCAGCGAGGCCGATTCAGGAAGACAAGAGTACGATTGTAAAAGAGAGCCAGCAGAAACACAGGAAGATGTCAAGATGGCCGACCATCACCGGGACAGGGTCGACCAGATTACCGAGCAGATGGGGCACCTTGCTTCAGCTGACAATGCCAGATATCACACCATCAGCGCTGGAACAGATGATACGTAGTGTAGTGCATTAGTCATGAAACTGTGCTGTAAATTATTGTTTAGATTAAAGTCCTGAGAGTGTACCTAGCTCAGGCATTATAGCATTTCCAACTGAACTACATGCTACTTCTGTACATTATATATCATTGTCATTGAATCCGTTTTGTAGCTGATGCTACGCAGTTTTCCTTTTCCCATACTTTATAAATCATAGTCCTTCCTTTTGCATCCCTAAAATAAAGATAATTGCATTGCTTTCCCCTGTTTCATTATAAGTCAATCCCAGCAAGAAGAGTCTTGTCACCATATAATTCACTATAATGACATACAGAAGCAATCGTGTAACCATGATTTCATTTTTCATCAAGAGTTATGACAAATATACAACCAGCTGAATAAACAACCATTATCAAAACTCAACACTGGCACTCTAACGGGCAATTTCAATTTTAATGAGATAAGTCATTCAACAAGCAACTTCCACATTAATGAGGTTATTCTCAGGTCAGGTGTCATGCTAGTATGATCATCATTAATGAGGTAAAATGGCCAGGGAATAAAGAAAAGGGGCTAAAATCTTCACATCTAATCAAAGAGGGCGGCCTCGGTCTTTGCCTGATACCACTCCTTTACGACCTAATCACGGCAGCCTCAAATGTCTACATGCTCCAGGAATATAATTTACTGGAAGATTATGGTCAATAACATAATATGTACATCTCAAATGCAAAACCCAAAACTCCACTGGCTGGTTCAAAATTTGGACTTGGGAAGCCAACCAGCAACCACGTCAGGATCACAGGACTCTCAGCTGAGTTAGAAAGGCAGAACACAGGTCCAGAAAGAGGAGCTGTGGTCCACTGACCCTTTGCAAGTCGAGAAGGTACTTCTCATCCCTTGTTTTGTAAAGCTGCAATCAGCAGAAATGTTTCAGAGCGAAGCACATTTTCCAAGTTGTCAGCTTGAACAAAAAATAAAAATCTAGTGTGGAATAATGGAACGTACAAATTCCAATCACAAATATATTTTGTACTAAAGAAGATGTGAATATACCAATAATGTAGTTGCTTGCAGAAACGATTCAGCATGCAAATGCAAACTTAACAAAATTAGCTATACTACATAGTAAAACCGAACAAATTCCAATCATTAATATATTTTACTAAAGACGATGTGAATATATCGATAAGGTATGCAAATGCAAACCTAATAACATTAGCTATACTGCGATCATAGCACATAAACTTGAAAGAGGAAATCAATGTCAGCATTGTTCAAAGGTGGAGATGGAATTAGGACTAGATGGGAATAACTAAAATTTCATGGTTAATATCCCTACTAATATACCACAAGATAAAAAGGGGAAAAACATTCTGCATGTCAATGATACCTGAATCTCAAACTTCACTGTGTGGCTTGATTTTTCGATTAGGTCATCAGTTTCAATTATAGTAGATTCTGCACCAAAATTATTTCCATTATGCATCATACTCTCAAGACAGCCAGGACTCCATCTGCATTTCATGTTATAGTGCCCAATCTTTTTCCAGCAAACATTTAGTTCTTGCAGAGCTTTAAGCACTTCAGTTATTATTTCTCGTGGATGGGCTCGAGACTGTTAAGACAAATAGAAATAGATTGATCAGGAGGATTTAGTTAAAGAAAATTTACAATATGACCATAAGATGAAAATTACCTGAAGACCGAGGGCCCATTTCCTTTCAGCTGTAAAATGTTGCCTCAAGCCAAACCCTGGAGATTCCATATGCCCATGCAGCCTAAGTTCAGTTGCTGAAGTTGGGGTTTCAGAAGTTACATGGGAGAAAGAAGAGTCCTGGAGATCAAGATAGAAAATTACCAATCCAGTAACATAAATCAACAAATAGTGTGAAAGAGAGAAGAAAATTTGAAATCACCATAGATTCTTGAAACTCAGCTCCAAGATAACCACTGGTTGTACGAAGTCTGTTGTCCAAGAGTAAGTAATATGCAACTGTCGCCTGTATAGCCAGAATATGTCATGATGACAAAATAATAACGATGACAATAACAACCATAATCAGGACAACAGGGTAAAGCAGGTACCTCGTTTTGCAACCTATTCTGCAGCGATTCAACTAGCTGAGTTTTGTCAAAACCCATCTTGATAACATCATTAAGTGTTTCCTCGTCGAACTACAAAATACAAAAACATATCAAATCATGCATCAGAATAGAAAAGGTAGAACACGATTCCCAACCCTGTACGTTCAAATAAAAACTGAAGTGCACACAGACATTGACAAACTAAATATTATATAAAAGCAAAGGTTCCATGAGTCTTTAAATAACTAATCAAAATTGTTAAGTGGATATACAATACCATCAGCATACCTTTTTAACTTGTTGTGCAGTGTCTGGAGGTGGCACAGCTAGATAGCGTGGAAGTCTAATCTTGAACCACGCATGGTCACGGATTTCACGTATGGTGATTCTTTTCATAGGATCAACAACCAGCATTCTAGGAATCAAATCCCTTGCTGAAGGTGACAAATGACTGGGAAGCGTATATATTCCACCCTATAAATACATATAGGAGTTCATGAATATGTTAAGAGGAAATAACGTAGAAAGTGTTTTAGGTAAATTATGTGGATGCACGCTAACCTTTATTTTCTTAAAAAGGTTTGGAATATTCTCATCATCAAATGGAAGAGTACCACAAAGAAGAGCATAAAGAATAACTCCACAGCTCCAGACGTCAACTTCAGGACCAGCATAAAGTTTACCAGATATGACCTATACAATAAGGGGGGCAAGGGGAAATGTGTGGTGTGTGAGTCTGCCACATAACAAGCCATCTAGATATACCGTAAATACGAAGAAGGCTTAAATGTAATCATGCTAGATGTATACCTCAGGGGCTGCATAATTTGGGCTACCACAACTTGTCTTCAGAAAGTGACCATCACGCATAACATTACTTAAGCCGAAATCTGCAATCTTAACATTCCATTTTGAATCCAAAAGAAGATTCTCTGGCTTCAAGTCGCGGTGAACAACCATGTTTCTGTGGCAATACTCAACACCAGATATGATCTGTATACAAACCAAGCGAAAAATATAAGAATAGTATACAATGCTAAATAAATCAAATAAATATAAATAGTCAAAAAAAAATCTACAATTCAGACCAACATGAACTATCGTTTACCAAAAACGGCCTATGCTAGCCACGCTTTTCTAGCAAGAGATTAAAACATATGGTGGGATCTATGGAATAAATCAAGGAACACGTAACAAAGCTTACCTGCTGAAAAAAGCGGCGAGCTTCTTCTTCTTGCAGTCTTCCTTTCTCAACGATGTAATCAAACAACTCTCCACACTTAACATACTCCATAACAACATAAATATCAGCAGGAGTATCTACAACCTCATAAAGACGTATGATATGAGGATGCATAAATAATCTCAGTATCTTGATTTCTCGCTTGACTGCAAGTATAACAAAATGAAAAAGAAAACAAGTAAGATCGAGGATTTCATGACATAATGCATTAAAGTTTACAGAAATTCAGATCAGCCAGTCATTTGAGGTTAACCTTTTCAGGCCAAGTAATCTAAATTTGTCCATAAACAACACTTGGGCATTATTTGGACAGGCGAGGTGATAATATCCTACTAATACAGTCAATGCTTTTATATTTACTCTAAAAGTAAGAACATGTGCAACCATTCAGTCATACTACTCTTATATTCTACTAGTCATGTCATGACATCCAATATCTTTTATGGAGAAAATGTAATGGCATAGGAGGATTATCTTGTAAGCAACTTTGCTGTACAATACAAATATATCAACACAAGCTTCAACAAAGAATAAAAAGGATTAAGAATGGACCTTTCTCTTCCATCTCCATGCTCCTAATCTTCCGGCGGTTGAGAATTTTGATTGCCACCTTATGTCCAGTCAATATATGTTCCGCGATCTTGACTTTACCAAAGGACCCAATCCCCAGGGTTTTGCCAATTCGGTAGCCGCTCAAAGGGTTTGCATCTCTGCCAGCTCCCTCCATGGTGTGCCTGCACATCATAACCGAAGCGTATCATACTAGTCTGAGGGGCGTATCAAACAGTCCAAAGGTTATTGTATGAATTGAACGTCATGAAAAAGCTAGAGTTCCCTGTAAATCAGTGGTCGGATCTAGACGGATTAATAAACACCAACAATTTCACTTGAAAACGAAGAAATAATCTACCCCTTTTACACATATAGGGGGTCGAATTGGCGTGTTAATTGCTGAAAACATATGTGCCCAAACTAGTCCCTGTCCAATTTACTTGTCGAAAGCGAAGGCGTATGCGTCCTCGACCCACCACACGCACACGGGACACTGGAATCGGTAGCACGCAATCCCACGGACGAAAGCGCGGCCGTAAACCCTGATCCGCCGGAGCGGGGACGGCGCTGGGAAGCCCCTGCCGGACAAAGGTGGAGCTAGGACAGAGCAAAGCTCAACCAGCTCAAACACCGCAACGAGCGGCCCACTTGGCAGGCCGGTGTGCCCCAGGGGAGGGTAGGCCACGGAGGATTGCGAAAAGTAAGCGGAGAGGTGTGAGGACGGCCGTACCTCAGCGCAGGCGAGCGGCGGAGAGCTGGATCCCGCCCGCGCTCGAGCAGGAGGCGGCGGCGGCGAGGGTGGTGGAGGCAGCGACGGATGCGAGGCGAGGCCGGTGGAAGAGAGAGAGATTAGAGAGGGAGAGGCCGCCTGACACACCAATGACGCGAGAGAGAGAAAAGGGACGTGTGGGACAGTTCGCGTAGGGCCCACGGGGAGGCGGGGACCTCGAGAGAGGAGGGTGGAGTGTGGTGGTGGTGCTCCGTGGCCGCTCGCGCCGCGCGGAGATTAGCGCCAGGTGCGGCACGTCATTTGGCACCGGGCCGGCGGGACGACGAGCCTGGGGCGTTCCGGGTTGGTGCGGGGTGCGTGGGGGCGTCGGGTTGGCCGCGCGCGCGGCAATAATTCAGCAGGCGGATCCCCGCTGCCTGCTGCCCATCATCCGCCTCCGCCTGCGCGTGACGCGCGCTGCTCTGGTCCGGGCTTCTGCCTCTCACCTGATGCGTGCATCACCGCTGCTTCGCACCACACGGCACGGCACCCTCGCCTCGCCTCTTGCTCGTCGGATGGTAGTACAACAGTAGTGTGGGAACGGCACGGCGAGCACCGACGTCTCGGCCGTCCAAAACCACGGTGTTGCCGGAACGATAGTGCTGCGTTATGCTGCAACGCAGCAACGGGCTGGACTGACTGAGAGTACATGAAAGACGCACTATCAACGGGGTGGCTCCATCGCAGGCCCAAACTGCTCCTCTGCTCGCTTGGAAAGCCCAACTGGCCGGCCTATCGCATGAAACCCAAACGAAAAGGCCCACAAAATAGGCACCTCCTTTTTACTACTGTAGATGTATATCTCGCGGTCAGTCTGTTGTCACCGCCCGCGGTCTTGCTCGTGAAATGGGAAAGGAAACACAACACTGCAACTAAGTACTACTCCAGCAGGTGCAGCAAGAGACAGTAGTGGCAGCGACTCACTCAGGTGCCGTCCATCGATCAGTCTGAAAAGGGCATCGATCCCACAAACACAAACCGCCAGATGAACCAACCAATGCATGCATCAAAAGGCAGGCACACGAAACAAGGGAGGGAGGGAGGCAGGCAGGCACTCAGACTCACACACACACCCCTCCGGCCGGCCAATTGGTCACTGCACGCTGCTCATTGGGCTCGCCGCCACTCCGCTCCACTCCACGTGAGAGCAGGCAGAGAACCGCGCAGGCAGCAGCAGGCTGCGAGCCTGACTGACTGTGACTGAGCCCAAGTAGTACTGTATACGTACGCGCTCCGCTCCGTACCTGCCGTCTCCGCTCTCGTTTCCACGCCCGTGCGCGCCGTACCGTACCTGACCGCCACCACCACGTTCTCCCCCGACGGCGCACGGCCTCGCCGGCGCGCCCCGCGCGTCCGACGTTCTCGGTCGCGCCCAGCCCAGGCGGCCCTCATCTCGGGTCTTGACCGGGCCGCCCGCGGCAGCGACGGATGGGGGGCGCTGGGGGGCAAGCAGAGCACAGTGCGGCACTGTTGCGCGCTTTCTTTTTCTCGCGCCTCCACAAGGCACAAGCACGAGGGGTCGCTCCCTTTTCGTCAAAGCGGTAGGCCCGCCGCGCGTGCGCGCTCGCTGGAGCTGGATCGATCGGCAGCACCGCCGCCGCGACTATGCTCCGTCTCGGTCTCGGCCCGTACAGCAATGCATCCTGTCGTCGGCGAAAGAAAGGAAGCCGTGAGCGCCGCCCCTGCGTGGTGATGTGTTCCCTACTTGTACGTCCGCCGTGTTCACGACTCACGCACGAGCCAACAGAGTTCAAAGGCAGTACTAGTAGTGTGCATCCGAGGTGCATGCTTCTCGTTTCTGTGCTTGCTCTCCGTCTCCGTGAAAAAAAAAAAGGGAATGGTAAATTAGACGTCCACTGTACGAGAAGAAATTCTGCAAGATTTCTGCTCGCTGGAGGCGGCAACTCGTAATCGTGACTTCATGAACCCTATCTCAAAGTTGTGGAGACCGGCCTGCATGCGTTGACAATAATATACTACGTCACCCTCCCCACTTTTTTTGTCTGACGGGAACTACGGCAAACCCTCACCGCTTCGGCGCCCTACGTTCTCTTAAACACACAAACACACACACACGCACGTAGGAGTGGTAGTACGTAGGGTAGCATCCAGCCGGCAACTGTCCTGCGACGGTCAGGGCGGAGGATCATGCCGAGAAAATACACTCAACCCTGCATCGCCTCGACGACTACGTACGGGGGAGCTGGCTTTTCAGGTGTTTTTATTCCTCTCGTTCTTTTCTCGATTCCTCTCAATTTGGGCCATGCCCCTACCGCGTAGCCTCCCGGAAGCCTAGCCAGTAGGATAAATAGTCAGTATCCTATCGTGTCATGGTTCTTGTCAACAGTTCCTTGTCCAGTCCGGATGAATAAACACACCGCACCAACGATGATTGTGCATCCGAGTCATTTCTCATTTACATGCTGTATTCTCACAGCAACGTTTTACATCAAGTTAATCATCTTTGTTCCTTTGGTTTTTCACTATGCCTCAATTTTTTTCCACTTGGAAGAGTAGGACGCACAAAGCCGGACGGGGGAACTGAAAGGTCGACGCAAAATGCAACGAGATTTTAGGGCCAAACTCGGCCGCGGACAGTCACGGACAGAGTGCCAAAAAGGAGGCACGCTGATGGTACTTTGGTTGACCGCCGGGTCCCACAGGACCATCTTTACAAATACTCTTCACATGGAATTCTTGTCACGGATCACGGCTTACATGGCGTACTTACGTTACACAATTAACCACCACAAAGTTACAGCAGCATAAATTACAAATTACGTACAGAGGATCAAAGACCAATTCAAGTTCATGCCCGAGCAACACAATCGTGCACGCTTCAGGATGGATCAGAGCAAGAGGCAGCAGCACAGCAGCACAGCGGCGGGCCTGAGCAGCAGCCTGCTCGCAGGCCAGAAACCTCTCGTCGTCGTCACGTCTCCCCGGATCACGCTCCTCCAGACGACGATTGAGCCGGCGGCGGCGGATTCTGCGTACGAGGAGGACGAGGCGTCGGAGCAGACGCCGACGCCGACGTCCGGCACGACGGCGCGGTCGGCGACGCACAGCCCCGGGTTGCCGCTGAGGTCGAGGTTCCGTCCGAGCCGCCTTAGGAACGCGCCGTCGAACGGCACAACGCCGTCGAGCCCGTTCTTGCTCAGGTTGAGGTGGTACATCCGCCTGAGCCGGCCGAGCCCCGCCGGGATCCTACCCGTGAGGTTGTTCCGCTCCAGCGACAGCGTGGTCAGGCTCGACAGCCGCGCGAACGTGTCCGGTATGGCGCCGGAGTAGCCGGAGTTGGCCAGCCGGAGCTCCTGGAGCCGCGCGATGTCCCCCAGCTCCGGCGGCAGCGGGACGCCGCCCGTCGGGTTGTTCTCCATGATCAGATACTGCAGGTCGCGGAGGCCAGACAGACCCACGGGGAGGTGGCCGCGTAGCCCGTTGTTGCTCATCGCCAGGAACGTCAGGCTCTTCAGCCCGGCGATGGTGTCCGGCACGCCGCCGGTGAGGTTGTTCGAGCTCAGGTCCAGCTTCTGCAGCTGTGTCAGCTCGCCGAGCCGGCTCGGGACGGGGCCGGAGAAGGAGTTGTAGCTGAGGTCGAGCCCGACCAGGCCGCGCAGGTCGCCGAGCCGGCTCGGGATCGGCCCCGTAAGCGAGTTGTAGCTGAGGTCGAGGTGCACGAGGTTCTCGAGCTCGCCGATGCTCGGCGGTACCTCGCCGCGGACCAGCGCGTTCTGCGAGACGGTGAGCACCTGCAGCGACCTGAGGCTGGCCAGCTGCCGCGGCAGCGTGCCGGACAGCGACGGGTTGGCGCGGACGCTGAGCTGCTGCAGCTTCGACGACGAGAGGTTGGTCGCCGGCGGCAGCGCGAACGCGGTGGTGGCGTTCTTGAAGCAGTCGACGAGGAACAGGCCCCGCAGCTCGGGCAACGCGAACGCGCCCACCGGGAACGCCGCCGTTTCCTTGCACGTCGGGTTCGGCGGCACGCCGAAGTCGAGCCGCGCCACGTGCATTATCATCCGTCCCTGTCCCTGCGCCGCCGGCTTGCACTCGAGCCCCGGCCACGGCGAGCCGCAGGGATCGTCGCCCGCGGCCACGCACCAGTCGCGGTCGGAGGAGACGGCCTCCATCACGCGGAGCAGCGTCTCCCGCTCGGCGGGGTCCATGGCGGCGGCTGCCAGCTGGGAGACGAGGAAGAGGCCCAGGAGGATGCCAATGGCGGTGGAGGAGGAGGAGGCTAGAAGTGCCATGATGACGGATGGCGCCGCGCCCTGTGTGTGGTGCTTGTTCTGCTGCGCCCGTGCGCAGTGCGCGTCCGTGTGGCTCTGCTCCCCTGCCTCTCTCTGCCGCGCTGCGGGGTGGTGGTGGCGGTCTCGGGTTTCGCTTTTGGGGGGCGTCGATGGTTTGAGACCAGGCGGCGAGGGCGCGAGGAGGCAGCGTTTATGTCGAATGCGGGTGGTGGGCTCCCCCCTCCACCTGGTATCTGATTTGACCACTCCGGGGCCTACTTGTCCGTACTGAAGGGAGCGGACATAGTGTGTGCGTGCGTGCGTGTGTTGGTGCGGACTGTGGCGAAGAATCAACTGCTGCGAGTAATTGAGCCTGCTGACTGTGGCTGGCTGTGTCGAAGAAAAACCACATGTTCTGTTTTTCTCGTTGTACTAGTCAAAAATACTAGTACTCCACATGTTCTGCTACTAAGTGGAGTAGTAACGTAGGAGTACTATCATTTCAATGGTTTTGCTACTATGGATTTTTTCCCCTTTCAAAATCGTCTTTGCTACTGAGCCTTGGGATCATGAATTTCACCTTCAAATGAATAACTTTAGAAACAGTTCATTCATCCAAATTTGAATAGCAAACACTGGTAGTACTATCACAACTCACAAGACGCCTTTGAAACCACTGATTTGTTTGTTTCAGAAAACACCAACTGACCATGAACACAGGTGGAGCAGTTGCTTTATACACGGCGACGCCCTCCCTCTTCTTTCCCATCTGGTAGCAGGCAGGGCGTATGATCCTGGGGTCGCTCCACTGAAGCTTGCACAGTTTAATTGAAGAAAAAAAAAAGTTTGCACAGTCGGGGGTGACTCCCAACAACACGGCCGTACCGTGGTGAGCTCGTGTGGTTTCGCTTTTGACGTCTTGTCGTCTTCAGAGGGCAGAGGCAGAGCAGGCCGGGCGGCCGCTACAGCTGCATGGACTGTGTGCAGTGGAGCCTCAGAGCGGTTGGTTTGGTTACGGACTGGGGTTAACACACCACTGCAGTGCCTGATGCCCCTGTACCGTACTGCTGATGGAGTGATGGCTACTACTACTACTACTACTAACTTGACTTGATCATCCTCCTCCTCCATGTGGGGAGCAAAAGCTAGGATGTTAGCCCTGCTTGTCCCGGTACTTTCTCCCTGAATTATTCGGGGAGAGAGAGAGAGAGAGCGTGTGTGTTCTCTGTAGTCTCGTGTAGTTTAGTTGATCACTCATCGGTTCCAAAAAAAAAAGGGGGAAAGAAACCCCAGGAGATAAGTGAAAAGGCCGGATATTCTTTTCCATGCAGCGGCTGGCTGGAGTGCTGAGTAAGAAGCCATGCTTTGCTGGTAAGTGAGTGATGAGATGATTTGAGTTGCACTAAAGAAAGCATTAAGATCGATGTGCAGAGTACGTAATAGTACTACTGTAACATACGATACGTGTAAGAGTGCATAGTATAGGAATAGAACCGCGTCTGGTTTTGCCCTGCACCTGTGCGATCAGAAAGAAAAGGGCATGGACCACGTACGGTAGCATGCATCACCGAAAGGGGGCCACGAAATTAAGATGCAAACGTATGCTCCGTGCCGTGCGTGGATGAAGAGTAACCATATACAGTATGTATATACACGTTATAGTAATAGAATGATACCTTCGAGACAGGCGCGGCAGCATGGTATATGTATCGTCCACAGTAGTAGTACACTACCGCTACAGAAACAGTATGGAGAGTTTCCGTTCCAAGGGGAAATACGGCTGGCTCTCTCGTCCGTCCCAGGCACAGGCGGTCCGAGACAAGCCAGAGCCTCTCATGCAGTCCCGGTGAGTCGTCGTGACACTGACCCTTATTTTTTTTCCTTTACAAGACGAGGATAAAGAGGCGGAGGAGGGAATGAAGCGAGCCGAGCGAGCTTGTGGCAAGGAGGACACAGATGAGCGCACGCACATGCGGCTCCCAACCTGCACAGGGAAATGCGCACAGTGCTTTGCTGCGGGCCATTGTCGGTCGGTCGGTCAGTGGCGCGTTGCGCGGCCCGCCCGGCCCGGCCCGCCGTCGACCATGCATGTTCAGAGCACAGGGTCGCTGCAGTGCAGTGCGGTCTCTCTCAAAAGAGAGAGAAAAATAAGTGATCGCTATGCGGCGAGCTCGCGTGGCGTGAACTGAGAATGTGAATTATAAAGTGAGCACGAGAGAAGAAGCGGGGGCCATAATGGCATCATCATCATGCCATGCATGGATCCAACTTGAGTACTTGATGGGTCGATCGATCGATCGGGTAAGCGACACCTTCCAGGTGATGTGACGAAAGATACCTGACACCCCACGCCTCTCTCTTCTCTCTCTCTCCGATCATATTACGTACGGCGCGCGTGGAATGGAGTGGAGTGGAGACGCCCGCGGGGTAAAAGTTGACCGGCCGGAAAGCAGAGAGAGAGGGAGAGAGAGAGGGCGCTGAGGTGACCGGTCATCTCACGCCCCACGCCCGTCGGCCCGTGGCCTCGCAAACAAACGCCCGCCGCCATGTGCGCCGCGCTAACGTACCACCACCGGACACGGCGCAATGGACCCAACAGCGAATGAATCTCTCCTTTTTTTACCCCAACCCCGTCTTGTCTGATGATCGATCGGTCGTCTCGCTTCAGAGAACAAAGCACAAAAAAAAATTCCTTTGTTCGTTCCCCACTACTACTCTGAATCTGAAGCCTGATTGATCTGAAGTAAGACAACGCTGCAAGCATTATTACACGGCTACACTAGTACTGTCAGCAGTCTGGGGTTAGATGCCACACGGAACAGCACCGCCGCCGCTCCTTGAGCCGGTGCCTCCACGTCCCGTGTCCCGAATGGCTCAAAACTGAGTACAATGTTTGCTCCGTGAGCTCGCCCTATATAGCTGCTGAACCGAACACAAAACTGTTGGGCTCCGCGGATATATCGAGTGGTACATGGCCGCGCGTACGTACGCGTACTAGTACTAGCTCAGCCTTTTTGCACCAGAGCCCCTGACCTGACCTGTGCAGTGAACAGCTACGACACACCACAAAGAACTGGACCACGTACTACTAGTATACACCTACCAGTACCAGGAGAGGATAATATATAAAGTGGACTTTTTGATACGTGTAGAATGATGAGCGATGGACGGTAGACATAAATTAAACCAAAGTCAAGGTGCAACAGCAGGCGATCGATGCAGCAAACAGTACTTTGTACAACGTGCACGCACAAGCACAGCTTGTTCTATTTGGTCTCGTGTGTGTGTGTGTGTGTGTGTGTGTGTGTGTGTGTGAACCCCGCGCACTCACTGTTGTGTGTATGCAAATGCAGGTTGCCTGATTGAATCGAACGTGAACGGAAGGGCCAGGGAAAAAAAACTTGTGCGCATGCGCGGAACAGTCTCAGGGCGAAAGGAAGTTTCACTAGAATGGAATGTGCAGTGAGAGGAGATTTACATCTGGAAAGGGAAAGCAAGAGAGTGACAACACAGTATCTAACGCTGTAGTCCAAATAATATGATACAGTACTAGTACCATTTTTTTGGCGAGGAATAAGATACTATACTTGTGAGTACAAATATATTGTGTAGGAGTACAGTACAAACAGTTTTCGTTTCATGAGAATTATAATAATCAATCACAGTCACCTCTGGAAATAGAGAGAGCACCGTATCTTCACTCAACTTGCGGGCCTTAACAATTTGTTTTATTTTGTACGGTGGATCTGTTTTTTTTGGGATTTTGTTATATATAAAAACATGTAGCATTTCGATCTAGATATAAGGGAAAACATCCCTCTATTTTCCAAGTGATTGAAAAATTAGCAACTCTCTCTTTGGTTTTCGTCCTTACGGAAACGACGTTTCAATAGTTGGACCCCCTCGAAAAAATGGATCTTCGAACACGGGCAACGTGATTGGTTCCTCTCCGACGCGACAAGCTCTAGGAGGGAGTGAGTGCACGGCAATTAGCTTGCCGGCCCAGTTCCTCTCCGACGCGGCAACAAGGTTTAGTGTTGTGTGGGCAAGTTGTTGCATGCGTCGTGGGGAAAAGCGTGTGCACCCGGCGCCGCGTCCGGCGTCCGCGGCGCGAAGGCGCCATCGGGATCCACTCAAGCACACCTCTCGCGCCGCTAGGTCCCTTTCGCGAGGCGTGTGGAGTTCGTCCAACGAGTGGTCGCGATCCGACGCGATCGGCAGCAGATTTTAATTCCCATCCCGTTTCGCGATATAAGCAAGTCGAGCTCGCCTGACATTCCCTCGACGCTAACTCTTAGCTCTTGACCTGTTGCCATTCTCTGGACGCTCTCAGCTCCTGGCAATAATGGAGGAGGAGCTCGACGAGTTCGAGGTTCTCTGGCCGGAAGCCTGCTGCCTCGTCCACTCCGCGCTCCGTGAGCCGGCGGCGGCAGCGATCGCGTCGCCACCTGTACGGCTGCAGCAGCAGCCATCCGACGCGTCCAGGCCGCGCGCCGTGCGCTATCTCGACGACATGGTTCGCTCTCGGCCTGTGGACGTGCCCACCATGCCTGCGCGCCCGCGCCGTTGGAAATATGGCGAGGGAGAGGAGGAGGAGGACGGCGAACGCGGTGGTGGCAAAGCGATCGTGCCTCCGCACTTGCTGCTGTCCGGCAGGCGGCAGTCGGAAGCAGCAGAGACGCAGCTAGCGTGGACGCCCTTCAAGCGGGCGCGCGACCTGCTCCAGCTCCGCAACGCCGTGCTCTGGATGACGGCCGGGTTTATCGAAGGATGACGCGAGCCGAAAGGCCGCGTTCATGCGGTGCGGTGCGCAGCGTGCTCGGTTCCACTGCTTCGCTTGGATCCATTTGTGCCCTGGTCAAAAACTCGAAATAATTAAGTCAACGAAACGGCTAGTGATTATATCGATTACTTGTGGGAAGTTGGGTTTTGTACCAAACTCTTTCACCCGTTCTCTTGACGGCTCTGGCACATTAATTACTCGAGAAAATTTGTAAGATCGCATCGAACACGAAAGTACTACTATTAGGAAACACGAGGTGAAATTCATATCTTGCCGTGTGACAACTCTGTCGAGCTGAATTTAAACTTGCTGTCAATATAATTGACGTTCACCGACCTGGGGACCTCGGCGCCGTCTTTGCATTACTCGCACGAGCGAGCACGCGACGTGGTCATCAGAGAACTCTCGCATTATCGTAGTATATGGGGCCACGTGGAAGAAGCTGCCGAGAGGGTGTACCGCACTCCAGACCAACCCGTTGTTCCTTCGTTCGCAGCGTATACCACCCCCGCACAGCGGTGCCAAACATGTTGCCGTCTTGCCAAGGAAGACTGCTTGTTCACCAAGACACGCCAGCCGCCGGCCGGGCCGGCTGGGCCGTCTCCTTCCAAAACACACACAACGGCTATATATATGTCTCCGTTCACGGACGCCGGGCTCTCCCCGCCGCGGACGGCGAGGCCATGGACGAATTCCAGGAGGCCGACATCCTATGGCCCGGCTCCGGCGGCGAGCAGCAGCAGCAGCAAGACAGGGACAGCGACGACGTATCCGACGACCACGGCAGCGACGCTGCAAGTATCGCGCCTTCATCATCCGTTCGTTTTTCCAAGCTGCCGGTGCCGCCGGAGCCGTCAGCGCCGGTCGAGATCTCTCGCCGGAAGCGGCGGTGCCGCCCCTGGGCGTCGGAGCACGCCATGTTCGATGAACTCGACGATGAAGCAACCCGGTGTCGCAGTCGCACTACTGATGAAGAAGACGCTAAGCGAACTACGGCAACGGTCGTGCCGCCGCACGTCCTCGTCGCGCAGAGAAGGAAGCTCGGCGGCGGCAGGACGGCGGCGTACTCCATGTGCGCCGGGAAAGGGAGGACGCTCAAAGGGCGGGACCTCCGCGACGTCAGGAACCGCGTGCTCAAGATGACGGGATTCATCGAGAAATGAACACCAGGGGTGATGGCTTCTGCTAATCAACGATACTATTGATATGACGGCTGTCTGTATCATTAGTCATTATAGAATGAATCAATAGTAGTGATATGCACGCGTGTTAACTGTGAATTTTGCTATAGGTTGCATCAGACAAATAAAAACTGTTGATTTGATTGGTTCATTTGTACCACCAGGACAATGGAATAAATGTACACAGCTAAGCAAATCGGGAAAAAGGAAAAAAAAAAGAAAAAGATTTGCAATATTCAATATAATGAATCTCATAATATTAGCGCAAGGAAGATTTTTATGTGTGCACATATTCATAGCAAATACTGTTTCCGTTTTTAAATTATTGACCCTTTTTAGTATAAATTTAAAAACGGATGTAGTACTTAGAAAGGTGTTAACATCACGTATGAATCTCAAAGCACTTTTATGTGTGCGCATATTCATGTGGGTTTGTTTTACTCGTGGTAACATTTACTTTTTCCCAAAATGGAGAAATTTTTCCAGAGCCAGAAGATTTCTTGCACATCTGAAACTATGTGATTCCTTTCCAAAAGTTCCACCTCTCCTTGCTGTGAACGCTTGGTTAGGGATTTGGGGGACCCTTTTCAGGCTTGATCAGCCTCACTAGTTTTCCAGCTTGCGTGTACGAGAGAGCGTTGGATATGGATTGAAGGAAGGAAAAATCTAAGCACTGCATTCCCGAGGCAGGAGAAGAAGGTCATGCAAGACCTCAGGGTTTCATACCAACGATGCCTGCCACTCAATTTGATCTCGGACAACAGTGGCAGCTACCCCTCAGGAGTTTTTTCTTTTTTTTTCTTTTGGCACTAGGGCCTCAAGTTTAGGACTCGGGGGTCAGGTCCGGTGCGGTCGCGTTTGCAAGTTTGCAACCGTGCATGTTAGTGACAGCACGCCATCTCAGCCACCTCAAATTTGAGGCCTAAGCCTATTGAAATGGACCCATCTAGCCCACTAAAAGCAACCATGGTCCAGCTTGGAAGTTGCACCCATGGTAGTACCGCAAGGAAAAAAAATAAAATAAAATATTGCAGTAGTAAAACTAGAACTAATGGAACGGTTAAAGATTAGTTGGCTTCACCTTCACTGAAGAACAAGTGACTGCTGATCCGTTGCAGAAATCAAGGGAGCCAGGCGACGGAGACTTGCTTGCCTTGGCAGCAACTCGACACGCATACCACTGATGGAAATTAATCCGAGTTGTTTGTCCGGATAAGTAACAACAAAGGTCGCCGTCCCGCGCAAACCTCCGGGCCACGCTTCCCGATACTAGTTGAGTAAAATGGTGCCTATGGCGAGTTCAAAAATAAAATAAAAAATGGTGCCTATGGTATGGGCGTTGTTTACTGTGTAGGCGGCATTAGTAGGCTTGACGGTTGTCGGGGTAAAAGTTTAGAACTAGGTGTTTGGAACTTTAGCCCATACGCTAAAGTTTTAGGGCTAAAAAATTAGCCCTAAAATTTTAACTTTGGATGTTTGGAGTCGGCACCCGGAACACGATCGTGACCGCCGATCGTGATCACGCTCGCATCGGGGGTGGGGGTGCCGACCGCGTTCTTGCGGCGGCCCGATGGGGTGGGGGGGGGGGGGAGAGGCGTACCGGATCGCAGCGAGGGAGGGGGGGGCGGGGCCCGGATCGCGGTCTTGGGGATCCAGATTGGCGCTCCGAGGGGCGGGGAGTGCTTGGGGGGCGGCGGCACCGCGCTCCACGGGGGGGGGGGGGCGCTTTGGTGGTGGCGGTGCCGTGCTCCTCCGGTGGGGTAGGGTGGGGGTGGGGGGGGGGGGGGTTGGGGCGGGCGGGGCGGCGGCGGCGCCGCCCGGTGGGGAGCGGTGTGCTTCACGGCCGCGCCGGGGCCGGAGGGGCCGACGCCTGGACCTCGCTCGTCCGCGGGGGCGGGGGGCCTCTCGCTCGCTCGTGCACCCGGGGGGGGGGGGTGCTAACCTTTTAGCCGCTTGCACCTCCGTCCGTTTGAAGACGATGAGCTAAACTCGACTAGCTTTTGTTCGTTTTGCTTCTTTTGCCAGGCATCCAAACACCTCCTAGAACACTTTCATCTCGCGTTTGCAGCAGGCCAGAAACTTTGGAGGTGCAGAGTACTATTGGGATACTGGATGATCAAGCCCTGGTACTGGGGCAGTCGAACAGACCGGTGCGCACAGGCCATGGTGATACACTGTGGCAGCTCTCTGTTACAGAGGCGACAGAAGGACGAAACGCATGATACTGTGACATGGTGTAGTATACTCTGCATTATTTTTTAGAAACCTACAAATGCGCACTACTTCTATGGAACGATAGGACAAAACGCACTAACTACAAACGGAATCTCATCTGACCGCTCTCTCGTTCAGTTTGTTTGATCAGAAAGCAAACCGCAATCAGAAACCCTAGCTTCTTCTTCCTCTGCTCTATAAATTAGAACTGCGTGCTCTGCAACGAACATCACAATCACACAAGTCACTTTCCGAATTCAGTGCTAGTACTAATTTAGCTACTAGAGATATAAATATAAGAGGTCAGCAGTAGTAAGAACGATGGTTTCCTCCATGAAGATTCATTGCGTAACCGTTGCGGTGCTGATCTCCCTCGTTGGTAGTATCGTCCTTCCGTGTAATGCATCGACCACAGTGGACGAGCCAGCCAAGTACAACCACCCCACGGCTCTGCGACCGGTTGTTAGCCCGCCGCCTCCACCTCCGGCGGCTCATCACTCGCCGCCGCCGCCGCCGCCTGTCCGACCGGTGATCGTCGTGGAAGGCGTCATCTACTGCAAGTCCTGCAAGCTCAGGGGATACAACCGCAACATGGACGCGTCCCCTCTCCGCAGTTAGTAGTGTGCTCTGTTTTGTTTCTGTCTATTCATTCAGTCACGAGTCACGACGACGACATGTTGCAGTGATCTATTAGAACTTTTTTTTTTATTTTATTTCTGATGATTCGTGCATGCATTTTTGCCAGACGCGACGGCGAGCCTGGTGTGCTATGGCGGCGAAGCGAGCAAGTACCGGGTGCTGAACCTGACGAGCACGGCGACCAGCAAGGAAGGCTACTTCATGGTGATGGTGTACGACGTGGACATGTTCGACGTCCGCAGCTGCAGGGTGTACCTCCGCTCCTCACCGACGCCGCTCTGCGCCGCGCCGTTCGTGCCGGCCAACGTCAAGCTCGGGCTCACACTGGTGAAGGAGCCGGCGGGCCGGGCGCCGCTGCCCAAGGGCGCACGCGGCGCGTACCACCCCGAGACCGCGCTCATGTACAAGCCGGCTGCCGGCGGCAAGTGCCCGCCGTACTGAAGAGAAGCGCATGGCCCGTCGGACGATAATGACCGTGCATATGAAAGATGGTCGCAACGTATGGTCACAAGCCATGAATAATAAGTTGTAACTGTTGTCGTGTACTTATATGTGTGCGCGTCTCCTTGGCGCTGTTGTGTTCTGTGTCTCAATGTCTTTTACAGTCCGTGTAACGCGTATCCTCTTTCAGGGATTTTATTCAGTCGTTCCTGTGTCTCTGAGTTTGGGCATGATGAGGCGTGTAGTGGGGAAAGATATTTTAAACTTGGAAGTCTCTCGAATGCCCAATCCACCATTCACTTCATTCATGTGATCCAGAGAATTAGACGGATTCATATATCTCATGGCCGTCATTAAGAATTTGAGGCCCTAGAATCATATGTATATTAGTTATCGATATAAATTTCATTTTTAAAATAATGGTAATAGTACCGGCCTTTACTTCAAACGAAGCTATAGCCACTTATTACAACACTGCAACACTGTCGTCTGCAATAGATTGTTGATAATAAAATAAAAAAGACCATCTAAAAGTCCCGATGATAAGAAATTAATTGCAAATTTTATTGCTACTTCTCCACCCATGGTCGTTGAAAATCTGCATCACCGTCGTCTCCAGGCGATGACATGCATTCGTTATTATCATCTTGTCTTCCTTAGTCTTCTCTAAGTTACTCTAGAAGCGGAACAAGTGTGTCCTCTGTAGAGTAACTGCATACAAGATTTCATTTGGGATTTATCAAAAACAACATCATTTCTACTTAGCCATATAGCCCAACATAAAGTTGATGCTCCTACAAGTAGTTGTCGTTTTACTTTAGGACCTATACCATTTAACCATGATACAAACATGTGTTCTATGTTTTGAGATGGAAACAAACCAAAACAAATCTGAACAATACCCCAGAGGAATCTAGCATTTCTACAATCGAAAAAGAGATGATGGATTGTTTCATCCTTTGGACAGATAATACATAATTTACTCCCATTCCAATTCCTTTTTGCAAGATTATTCTTTGTTAATACCACCCCTTTATATGGATACCACATAAATATTTTTATCTTCAAAGGAATTTTAATTTCCACAATACTTTATTTCTCTCTCTAATCCCATTGTTAATATAAGCAAGATACATCTAGTGCACTGAGAAGATGCCGCTTTGATTTAGGTTCCAGCGAAATACATCTGCTTCATCATTTAGTTGAATGTGCACTATTCGCATCAATAAGTCCTCCCACAAAGTACGGTTAATGTCGTCTAAAGATCTAGAAAGATACATTCAGTGGTACTATGCTGAGAACATTAGCTACCGAGTCACTCTTTCTTCTCACTATATTATACAACGATGGATACTGTTGTTGGAAGGTAAAGGTACCAAGCCACTTATCTTCCTAAAATTTGATATTCTTTCCATCTCTAAGCTGGAAAGATCCTAATCTAAAGAATTCTGGCTTAACTTTCATTAAGCTTGACCAAACGTGAGAGTCCCCTAGTTTCCTTTCCACTTTACCAATCATTTGATTCTTTAAATATTTATTTCTAAGTAATTGTTGCCACATGCCCTCTTCGTTGATGAGCGTGAACAACCATTTACTTAGAAGACATTGGTTTTGTAATTCAATGCTTTTTATGCCCAGACCTCCTTGATCTTTAGGTTGACAAATAATACTCCATTTTGTCGATCTGTATTTCTTTCTCTCTCTATCACTTTGCCAAAAAAATCTCGATTCTCTCAAGGACTCCCTTGGGAACATCAAAGAACGAGAGCATGAACATGGTTAGATAGTTAGAACCGAATTAATTGACAAGTTGCCCTCCGACTGACAGATGCTTTCCTTACCAATACTTAGTTTTTTCTCAATTCTTTCCTCAATAATTTTCCAATCTCTATTACTTAACTTTCTGTAATGCATAGGTATTCCTAGGTATTTGAAAGGGAATTCCCCTCGTTGGCACCCAAATAACTGTGCATATTGCAATTCATAATCTTTAGCTTGAACAAAACAAAATATTTCACTTTTATGAACATTAATTTTAAGACCAGATAGCTGTTCAAAAGCGCTTAGGAGTAGCTTCATGTTCTTGATCTAAATTAAGATCCATAAAGAGTATCGTGTCATCCGCATACCGCAAAATTGATAATCCATCATCAATAAGATGTGGTATGACCCTGTTATCTGGTCATTTTCTTTAGCTCTTTTGACCAAAACTGCAAGCATGTCAACTACAATGTTAAATAACATTGGAGACACTGGGTCACTCTGTCTTACGCCCTTCTTTGTTTGGAAATTAGGCCCCACTTGATCATTGGCTTTGATTCTGATGTGACCCTCTTTTATAAAAGAATCAATCCTTTTACACCAAGTTGGAGAGAATCCTTTCATCCTGAGAGTTTGTAGGACAAAACTCCATTTTATCTTATCATATTCCTTTTCAAAGTCAATTTTCAGTATAATGCCATTCTGGTTTTTCCTATGCATCTCGTGAATGATTTCATGTAGTCTTACTACTCCCTCCATAATGTTCCTCCCTGGTAGGAACACAGTTTGTGTAGGACTAATCACCTTTTGGGCTATCCCCGTTATTTTGTTTGTAGCCACTTTGGTAAAGATCTTAAAACTCACATTGAGTAAACAAATTGGCCGATATTGTTGGATTATACATGCGTCCCTAAATTTTGGTAAAAGGATTATGGTTCCGAAATTGAGGCTGTATAATGGTAGGGTACCATTATGAAACTCATGAAACAAATTCATTAAATCCTCTTTTATAGTTTCCCAAAAAGTTTGATAAAACTCTATTGGAAAGCCATCCGGTCCCAGGGCTTTATTATGTTCCATCTAAAATATCGCATCCTTTACCTCCTTTTCCATAAAAGGTTGAATTAAAGATTCGTTTTCCATATCTGTAACCTAAGGGATGCCATCTATCTAACTTTCATCCATTGAAATATTATTTTCTGTTGGTGGCCGAAACAATCCTTTATAGTATGAGGTTATATGCTTTTTAATGCATCCTCACCATCATTGTCGCAACCCCGTCCGATAAAATCGTACGGTTGCTCATCCACGATCATTTGGGGTGTCGCTTGGCAAAGCAAACGACCATGCAGTACAAGAATTAACGAGGACACACGGACATGATTAAAGTGTACATTAAGTCTGAGGGTTACATCATTTGGTCCAGAGAATTAAAGTGCGGAAACATAGTTTTGAAAACAAGAGTGAGACAGCGGAAACTAATAATTTATAACTCGACGATACAATTAAGCACGCCAGCCCTAGGGTGCTTAATCTTCCTGGGCCGGAGAAGGGGGAATCCACTCGAAGGTCCACTCTGAGGGCGCTTCCCCTTCCCAACCACGAAAACCATACGAACTAAAGTTAGAGGAATCAACTGCAAAACAATTAATCCACAAAGCCTGAGCCACTAATACTCAGCAAGACTTACCCATCAACATGGCCATCTAATGACCGACTCCTAGAATGCAGGGAGTATTTGGTGGAAGTTGACCTGGTATTACGAAAACAACGCTAATTGTCTTTTCCATTTTTAGCCGAGTTAACAGGGTTCGTTATTAACAACTAAGTGTGCTACTATACTAAACAAACAAGAATTCAACAGGACCAACCAGGGTGGAACAACCACTTTCATCATTAATCCACTATTTACATATCACTGCGGCAGAAGAGAACAAGTGATACTCTTAACCATGAGAATTGACAATTATAATTGATTTGCATCCTGTAGGAGAAACCCGAATAACACGACACGTGTACACTTGAATAAGTCATAGGTGGCCACCTTTCGCAACATCGTGACAGAGTTGGCCCAATATCCATCTCTACAAGGACATGGTCCTCCAGGCGATGCCCTGCATCCCTGTACGGCCCCAAGCCTTTCCCACTAGCACGAGCCCAAGAAAAACAAAATACGAATTCATCCACCTTGACGGTCTATTCACCCGGAAAGAGAGATGGCCAATTGTCCAACAAAACACAATGAGATACGTCGGTTTTCTGGTCCCATTTACCAGTATGCACTCGATACACAACTCAAACTTGACCAATGCAACCGCACCCGATAAAGTTTTAAGTTTTATTCAATCGTTAACTCCTAATTCCTCGAAATTGTTTCTTTGAGCAAACATGAGTAGTCTCCCTACTACTCATATTCTACCTTTTCCTACTTTTAAAGCTTAGCATTCTACCGCGGGGCTCTAATAAGGACACCCCATAGGAAACCCTACCAAGTCATGCAACTAGGTTACACGGCAATTTCCTCGAAACTTAATGCACAAGCAATTTCCTACACATATAGTGTTAAACATAAAATTTATAAAACTTAGGTGTGCACCGGGGCTTGCCTTGGTCTGCAGAGAAGTCAGCACACTCAAGAGAGAAGTTAGTTCCTGCTGGTGCCTCCTCCGAAATCACGTTCTCCGTCGAAAACTCCGGATCGGTCCCTATATGATGAAGATGCAATTTGTAAAATGGTGATGGCCAAGAGTTTGAAGAATAAAGGGTTGTTCTACCATTAGCATGATGTGGTTGAATAAGAGTGCTCAAGTCATTATTAATACTGTTAACCTTTATTAAGTTAATTTGAAGTATTCCCTTTCTAAAAAAATTAGAGTTGCTTTAGTCATTTTTATAATGGGTGCAAGAAAAATGTGAATTCCCCAATTCTATGATGTTTCTACACAATGAAATTTTTATGCAAAGGTAAAAATGAGTTCAGGAACATTTGTACCAAATTTGGTGATTTTTCCTAAAAAGATTAAAAAGATATTAATAATTGAATTCATGTATAGGTTTTAAGCAACATTTAAGGAAACATAGAGTTAGACATGTCAAATTAATTTGTAACTTCTTATGGTGTCAACTTGTGCTAAAAGAGGCCTTTTGTCCAAAAATCAAGATTTTTAGATGGTTAAATTAATTATAAAAATTCCATGACAGTTCTAATCCTAAAAATTATTGAGCCCAAACAATTGATTAACATAAAGGTTTGAATATTCCAGGTGATATATCTGACCACAAGGAGTCTAAAAAATTTTGGTTTACATTTTTCTGAGCAATATTCTATTTTTGGTAAATTTTACAAGTCCTAGGTCATTTTCTGGTAAATGAATAAAATTGGAAGTGAACCGGGCCCGTTTGTCAGCAGCACAAAACAGGGCTGGCGGCGCTCGGGTGGCATCCTGACGGTGCTCGACGGCGGTTCTCGTCGGAGAAACGTCGGCGGCGATCGTCGTGGTGTCCGGCGCGCTCAGCACGGCACAGGGAGCAAGATGGACCAAGATGGGCGGCAGGGCTCACCGGAGCGCGGCCGGCGGCGGTCGGCGGTGAAGTCAAAGGCGGCGGGCGATGTTCCGGCGTCCCTAGCCCACGGCGGTCGACAGGGTCAAGTGAAACGGAGAAAGAGCTTCGAGAGGACCTTGCCGGCAAAAATAATCGAGTGGAAACTCACCGGCGACGACGTTTTGATGGTGGACGACAATGGCGGCCGCGGCGGTGCTCCGAGAGAATTCGCCGGCGTTAGCTCGGGGATTCGGTTCGGAAAGTGAAAAAAAAGGCTCGGGAGAGAGAGAGAGAGGTGGTGCGCGGCTAGAGGGTTTGGCTAGGGCGAGATGCGGCGAGGTGATCGGTCGGCTTGCGAGCACGAGTGGCGGCCATGGCGGCGGTGCAGAGAGGAAGAAGGAGAGGAAGAAGGAGCGGGAAGGGAAGGAAGAAGAGCCAGCGGAGGGGAATATAACAGCGCACGGCGTTGGACTTGGCGTGCGCGTGCATCCTGGTGATGATGGCCGGCGGGGTTCCAGTACGGTGGTAGATGGCCAGACGGCGGTAGCAGCGGCGCGCGTGGGAAGAAATTAAGGCGCACGTCGTGGTTGCTGCTCTGCTGGCTCGGCGCACGGCGATAGGGCGGCGTGCCGCAGAGATAGGCGTCAATGCTAGCACGACGCGTCGGCAAAGCGAGGACGAAGGCAGTCGTGCGGGAACAGTGCCGAGCCGGCTGGCGCCAACAGAGGAAAGGGAAGGAAAGGAGGGAAGGAAAAGAGAGGAAAAGAAAAAGGGAAAGAGGGAGGGAGAAAAAATTAATTTGGCAATTTTTTTTTTGGAAATTTATTCTTCCCAAGGCAAGTGAGTAAATTTGAATTTCAAAAGAAATTGCGAACTCCACTGAAAAGATTTAAATGTGTGAGGTGTAAGAAGATTAATTTTTAATTTGAATTGCCATTCTGAAATTTTTGAGTTCTTTATCATTCACTAAGTTTCATTGCCTATTTATTTAATTACCTTGCCAATTAGGTTCTCGATTAGGTTAACTTTAGAATTTAGACCTTACCCACCTTTGATCTTCTTCCATCAGGTTACATGAAAGATTATCGTGCCCTTTTTTTTTCACTTAACTCCCAAATTTAGTCAATTAGTGTAACGTCCCGCCTCCTCGAGGCCGGGCCTGCTTACATCAGGTAGCTTTTTATAGGATGTAGGCTGGCCTCACAGACCAACATAAGTCTTTTCTACGCACATTTGTCCTCACTCGTAGGCCCCCGAGAATAACTTCCCGGTCGGTCACCCATCCTGAAATTGCTCCAGGCCAAGCACGCTTAACCTTGAAGTTTTTCAGAGCTAGGCTACCAGAAAAGAAGTTGCAACTTGTTGATATGAGTATCCTATTAATCCTATTAAGCCCTGGATCGGGTGTCACAATTAGCATTTAGAAGAAAAGAAATTTCTCCAATTCAACTTAATTTGTGAATCACTTGTCAATTATTTAGTTTCCACTAACTCAATTAAATAGATGGAAACTTGCTAGCTTTTTATTTAACACCATGAGATTAGTTTAGTGATTTGATTAGCTAGGGTTAACGCGAGGTGTCACAATCATTTATTTGACCCTCATGTTGTAGCTGAACAATACGAGTTTTTCTATGGTTACCATTAGCTATAAGCTGAAAGTATTTAGTACTGGAATCACCTTCCAATCATTCTTTTACTTTAGCTCTCTGGTACCACTTTACTTCCTCTTCTCTTAACATTTGTGCTAATTTGTTGTGCAAACAGTGTTTTAAGTTTAATTCATCTTGCGTTAGGGTCATGACCTCCGCCTTTTTATCTGTCTTATCCAATGTATCTAGAATCCTCTTTATTTCCTTCTTGCACTGGCCACTAATATTCTTTGCCCACCCTCTCAAATATTATCGTACCCTACGGATTTTTGTTTGCCATTTTTCCATTGGAGTGCCTTCGACATTTGTCTCTGACTAGAGTTTTTTAATCATATCTATAAAACCATCACATAATAACCATCCCAACTCAAACTTAAGTTAGATGATTACCCATAGATGATGTTTCCCCAGTATTTAGGAGTAACGGAGTATGGTTCGAAATTTCTCTAGTTAGGGCTTGTAGAGTCGATAGTGTGTATTTTTGTTCCCATTTTGTAGACATTAGTATTCTATCCAATGTTTCATATGTTGGATTTTGTAAATTATTTGCCCATGTATATTTTCTCCCAGACATCTCAAGCTCCCTCAAATTTAATCCATCAATGACAACATTGAAAAGGAAGGTCCATCTATCCTCATAGTTATCATTATTTTTATCTGAGGGGCTTCTTAAGATATTATGATCACCACCCATCAAGAGTGGAAGATTTTCATGGGAGCACATATTGACTAGTTCAGCTAGAAAATGTTCTTTATATTGTGTTTGTGCAGGACCATAAACTGCTACCAGAACCCATTTGAAATTATCAGCTTTATTGCATATCTTAAACTTCACATAAAAGTCGCCTTCATCAATGGCTCCAATATAAAAAATTTGCAGGTCGATGCCTAGCAAGATGCCTCCGGATCTGCCTCTAGGAGCTTTACTATGCCATAAAAAATCTTTACCCGCACACAGGATTTTAAGAAAACATGGCATAAAATTACTCCTCCCGATTTCTGAGATGGCTATGAAATTTAAATGTTGTTCCTTTACTAGATCAGAGATATACTTATGCTTTTTGGGATCTTTAAACCCATTGCTATTCCAGAATATTCCTTTCATTGTTTACTTTTATCAGGTTGTTTTTTGTTTTTCCTATTTTTTCTCTTCTTTGAAGAGGATGATTTTTTTCTTCTTTGGAATGGTATTGCAATCCTTAGGATAAGCGCCATCCAAATCCATTACCTCCTCCATAATCTCACTACACAGTGAACTTAAAATCAATTTATCAACCTCTTCCTCCTCTGCCATCTCCCTTTCCTCTCTATCTAAAACCGCACTCACCATATCTAGTGTTACGGTATCATCTATTCTCTGTTTCTCTAACTCCTTAAGCCTAACCATTGAATTAAAGACACTACTACTATCATATCCTAGTACAATTCCAACATCACACATATTATTTATAATGCGGTCATTAGGGAATTTCAGAAATGTAGAAGTTGATTCATTGATGTTACCTTGACGTAGATGATCATCAAGATTTCGTGCCGCCTTCAACTTCTCAACCTGTTCCAGGTTGTCTTCATCAGTTGAGGATGCTCTCCTTTTGCTTCTACGTGATGGTGTTGAAGCTTCGGGTATAGCAGCTAGCTCCTTTGCAAGTACCGATGGATTACCACGTTTCCCCTTTGTAGCGATGCCTCCTCCAGGATCCGCTGACTACCCGACACCATGTCCTCTTCCATGATATTTTTCACCTTCTCTTCAAAGGTCAAGCCATCATCAAATTCATTATTTGATTCTTCAACTAGGTCATCCCACTCTAATGTATCCTCTCCATTGCTGAATCCTGGGACAGTGATCTGGTATACCTTTGTTTCCATTTCTCTACCAGCTGCCTCCGTCATAGCCTCAGGTTTCTTTGAATTTGTGTTGATTGAAACTCCCTTGAGTTTATCATTAGCACCTGCTGTTTTTTTGTTCTTGTCCTGTTCACTATGTCCATCATTACCATCATGTCCATTTGCTGACCTGTTATTATCATTCCCGGCATCATCCATGTCCATGGGTACAGGGTTATCGAGATTACCCTGTGGTTCTACATGAAAGTTCAACTCATAAACATTCTCCCCAATAGCAATGTCCACTGATTCTGAATAATTTCCTGATCAAGAGCCATAACCTGCTCTAGTGAACATCTTATCCACATCTTTTGTTACTTCCAAAATCGAGCCAACAGCCCATATTACTATAAACTGACGCAGCTCTTTCGGTAAACCTGTAAACTGAATCCACACTTTTGGCATTACAAACTTGACTTTGTCCCGTGCCCCGCTTTCTTCAATAACCATCTTTGCAAGGTGATTCTTTGACTGAACCTCTCCCCATTCTTCCATACACTGCAGCTCCATTTTTTATGGAATGTTCCAGTAGCCTCTACCACCCATTTCTATCTCCCTAGAATTAAACGCTCCAACTCAGCCACAACTTGGTCAGCTATAAGTGAACTTGTAGTCACATTGATCACTGTAGCTCTGGAATCATGCTTGGTTTTAACAGATGGCCCATACGGGATATAATAAAATCCAAGACCAGACCATCCGTAGCATAACCACAAGGAATTGCAAATGACTTGTTCGTAGCTTTGGTTAAAGGACACCTTGCTTTAATATGTTCAGAACCTTCACAAATCTCACAGTAAAACACTGTATTGCATTCTACCAAGTATGTCCTTTAGTAAGGCATCGATAGCAGTATGGTAGTTTACCTTGCATCGCCCTCATCCTAGCTGCTCCTTGAGTATATGATTCTGTCACCTCTACGTTAGGAGACTTCTCCTCTGCTTGCTTCTGTTGTTCCTTTCCCATTGATACTTTGTCATCCTTTGTCTGCTGTGCTGCATTGCTGCAAAGGCTTGTTGAAGGAGCGCTGCCGCCTCTACCGGCAAGTTACTCAGAGCACCATTGATATTAATCTGCGCCTAAGAGCTTGCTTGTGCCGTAGGTTCTACAGCCCATGTTGGAATCTGATTTTGTGGTATGGTGTGTGCTTCAGCGGAACCAAGCAATGTGGTGTTGAAACTTTGATTTCCCAAATGTTGGCTAGATCCTTGCGATCCATAGCCACCACGCTGGAACCGATTGTTCCAACCATAGCCGCATCCCCGTTGCTCAAAGCTTCTACCACAACCCCTGCCTTGCCAGCCACGACCGTCGTAGCCCGAATTGAACCCCTGATTCTGAAATCCTCCACGAGCAAAAGCCCCTGCACCGCGAGCGAAAGCGCCAGCTTGGCCGTTGCCTCTCGTGCCGCCGCGCGGTGTGCCCCCATTCACAGCTCCCCCACGATTAGCGTTCCATGGTGCGACGCCGTTCTCCATGCCACTCGTCAAGACCTCTGCGTATGTGCGTGTTCTTGGCAGCGGCTGAACAGAGGACACAACCCTATTACGGGAATGAGTTCCAGTTCTGGAGAATAAAGCTACTAGTTCTGGCGTGGGCCTGTATGGACCATTGTATTTTTTTCTCTGTCGTTCTCGGCCCATAACACCATCACGATGGCCCTTTGCGATTGACTTTGTTTTTGAATTTGAAAAAATCTAAAATCCCCGCATGATGGGATCGTGACTCCTGAACAGCCGTTGTCACCGTTGGCTCCGGTGGTCGGAAACCAGCAGAAGACTCTATTAGCGTCCCTTGTTCTTGCTTTTTCTGTTGTGAAGAGAAAAAAAGACGAACTGGACGTACCTTGCCCCTAGACGTTTGCTGGGGTGATAGCACTCTAGCATTGTCCATCGCTGCCCCAAGAGTCATCGGTGGTGATACTCTCGGTTTGGGTAGCGGGCCCTTCCATAGCATGTTCGTCGTTGATCGCTGCACAACTGTATTCACTAATCGTTGGGATAGTGATTGCTCACCTAGCTTAGACGGAAGATGCTCACTTCTTTTCCAGCCTGAAGAATTTTCTCCATCGAGAAACCAGCCTGCTTTGCTCGTCGAACAAACTCTTATGTGTCCACCGATTCAGCTTCACATTCATCTTCATCATTGCTTGATTCCTCTGAATTGGCGGGCTCTGGTAGCGTCGTCTTTGCAATGGCGATCTCCGTTGATCGCGCCACATGCTCAGCCTGAAGAAAGCGATCAGCTTCTGTGAGCGCACCGGCATCCTGAATCGGCAGCCGTGGCTGCGGCGCCAGGGTGAGCCGGCGAACTCCCAGTCGCCCCCTCATCGTTGTGTCACTGTTCACTTAAAACATTATACCTTTCAAAAAAATTTAACTATCCTCTCTCGATATAAATTTCATACATGTTGTTTCTGATAATATTAGAAATATATCAAATATTAATGCAACAACAATTCAGACCTTATATTCTATTGAAAATCATCACCCTTTAAATAATTCTTGAAGTAAAATATTTGACTATGTCCTTAAGTTTAATTTTTTTTCAACATATCATTTTTCAATTGTTATGGTTGTCAATCTATTGAGTATTTCTTGTGACATGAAAAAACATAAGTAAGACTCAACATTAAGAAAGCAGACTAGCTGTTTAAAATACTTCAAAATATAAAGATGATTAATAAATACTTAACTAAAACTTTTATTAACTCTGACTTCAAATGTAATTGTTTTCTATTACTGTATGAACAAATCTACATTCTTGAGTATAAACTCAAAATTAATACAAGATCAAAGCAGACTCATATAACATATGTCAAAATAAAAATTCTACAATTCATCTTATATAATACAGAACAATCATTGTTTAGTTGTATATTTACGTCATAGAAAATTTATTTTCTTTCTATAACCTTAAGATGTATCAAATAACTTATAAATAAAAAGATTTATTATTTTTTGTTAGTCATCCATAGCTCGGCTCTCGACTATCAATGACAGAAGTTTGACCCACTAAAGCGGCTTCCTCACATCAACACTACTTATCTTTTTAAATTACTTAAATAATATATAAATAATTAGGTTAAGATACATATTAATTGGATGCCAATGCCATTTTGACAAAACTCTTTACTTCGTATGAGAATTAACTAAACAATTGAATGATTTCTCAAATTTAAACAACAACAATATATGTCGTAAGACTATTGGCAAGAATTATTTTTTAAATTATCAAAACTCATTGTAGTTATAAGCACAACCACTGATGATTCAAAACTAACAGAATATCACAAACGTGATTTTGTACATAAACATAGTAAACATTATACACATAAATCTTCTAATCGGGGACATAAAAGATCAACTCTATGGGGAACAAACTAAGTGAATAAAACAAAATGTTACAACAGTACTTCCTACGCATGTGGCATAACGTACGACGAGGTGAGACCGAGATATTGCAGCTCGTTGACTTGAGGATTTCCTTTAATAAAGGGAAGACCAACCTAACCGAAACTTGAGTAGCAACTTTGTAATCTCACCGTTAAGTTGCAAGTAGTGATTGGGAGAAGCATGTCGTATCTTTTTAATAGCTCTTTTGAGGTAGAAGAAGGAGAAGTGAACCTCCATCAAAATCGGTCTCCAGCCGCTTCTATTGATTATGATATCTAGAATAGAAACAAGTTTCGTTCCTGACTCTCCTTTATCTTGCGGAAGTATGCAGAAAATCCTTCCTACACACAATGCTCCTTATCCTCTCTATTGAAGTCTATGGCAGGTATCCCCCACTTAGTCTATTATTTCATTTTATTTTCCTTTTTTTCTCCAAAATTAGTGAATTCAAAAATTGGAATTTTAATGTATTTATTACTGAAAATTCGAACAATATGATGCTAATATTTCATTCAGACTAGCCGTTATGCAAGCTCATGTTGCATGCCACATTGAGGCCCCACAAGTTATGGATCGTAGCTCCATCCTCTCCTCACGAGATGGGCTCCGATTAACAAAGCCCACCCCTACGTCGTTGTTCACATCAATTTCTTCGCAGCCACCCGTTGCAGAGGGCAAACGATCAACTCAGATATACTAAAAAGAACTGAAGAATGCTGGCCCACCAGAAAAGTTTGGTTTGCTCTACCCGCAGAAACGATTAGAAAGGAAAGAAGAAATGATGAATGGTCCTTTTGCCTTGGCGACGATGGAACGGGCACCTCAAACTCTGTTCCAGAGATGGAGCGTACTTTTTTTTTCTTCTACGGTCACCAGCCTCACTGTCTTGGGATCTACGACCTCATTGGAACGGTAATACCTTCAATATGCAGTAGCTTCATTCCCGATTGAATTGGATGCGATGCCTTCAACGCCACGCTAACTCATGCTTGCTGAACCCTGTTCTGATGCATTCAGTATACGGCCGCGATTTGCCAGACCCACATGCTCAACGACGCTAAGGATAATGCTAATGTGGGTAGAACAGCAGAAGCTTGTTGGGGGCCACGACGACGTTCTGTCTAAACTAGCCCAGCTATATAACTTGAGTGGGTTGCAAGTACATAATAATCTGATGTGTGCATTGAAATCCTGACCCCTGGAAGCAAGTGACTGAACTTAAGTTATCCCGCCCGATCGGTTGATGAGCAGATGGTGCTTGCTTGCTGCTCGAAACGAAGCAGTGCTCGCTTGCAACGCACTCCACAGCGCCCACATGCGAGTTCATCATGTTTGGCCCTCGATTCCCCGACGAGCCCCTCGTATTCTCCGCACAACTTGAACGTTCTCCGCTGATCTCCAAACGGCGAAACGGCAATCACGAACACATAAGAATTGAAAAGAGCTATGAGTGCTGCGGGGAGCTAGTATAAATTGCAAGCCTCTCGCGTCTTGTCCTCGCAAACGCGTGGGGGGCCGGACTCCTCCTGACCAATCAAAGTAGCCTTGTGGCATACTAGCTCGGTACGTACGGTTAGCTAGATCAGGATGGCGGCTTTGGTAGTTAAGTGCGTGTTACTCGCCCTCTCCGGCGCCATGATGCTTCTTCTCTCCCTCACCGGCGGCGGTGGCGGCGTGGATGCCATGGGCCTCCCCCCGCCTCCGCCGATGGTGAACTTCAGCATCGGGGTGCAGGGCATGGTGTGGTGCCAGTCGTGCAGGTACAAAGGCTACTTCAAGCCCATGGACGCGTCGCCGCTCCCAGGCGCGGCGGTGTACCTGCAGTGCCGTCACGGGCGGCGTCGCGGGGCGACGTTCCGGGGCGTGACGGGGCCGAGCGGCTACTTCCTGATCCAGACGTCGCGGCAGGTGGCGGCGTTCACGAGCCAGGAGTGCCGCGTGTACGTGCCACGCTCGCCGGTGCGCGCCTGCTCCGTGCCCGCCTACCCCACCGGCAACAGGGGGCTCCCGCTCAAGTTCCAGGAGTTCGTCAAGCGGGGCAACGGGCTGCAGGGGCTCTACTCCGTCGGGAACCGCCTCTTCCGCCCAGAATCACCGAAACGGTGCTACTGATGAGGACGGTTGTCTCGTGTCTGTCGTCGGGGCAACACAACAAAGCAGGCCGTAATGTTTCCATGCGTCGTGCCAGCCCAGATCCAGGGCTTGAATAAAAACTCAGATTTCTAGCTAGAGTCTGTCCTCCGTTAACTTCCGTTGTTAAACTAGTTCTGCGAGCTGCTCTGCTCTGATGTAGACACGATGAACTGTGCATCTCGGTACGTCTGTCTTGCGTCTGTTGACTGTTGTAATGTTGAGTCTTCTTCTGTTAGTAGTACCAAGTTTTGGCAGCACTCGCTCCTAAAAAAAAAGGGTTTTGCCACCACGCAGTTACTACATTATTGTACATTACTTTCTCGACAGAACATGGCCGGGCTACCACCAATGCAACATACTTAGTACACTAGTTAATCATGAGCGGTTCAATAATACAGTAGAATCTAGAACTTCAAGCTGGTTTTGAGCCCGCCGTATTTTTTTTTTCTCTAAAGAAATAAATATCTGGTCGTCGCGGTGTCGTGAGTTTTGTAGCAGCGTAATTAGACCGTATACACAAGAGCAGGCCTGAATCTCGGTTGAACAAAACCAAGGAACAAAAGTACATAAACTGATCACTTTATTCGTCCAACTAACTTTGCTCACTTCATTATTGTATACAGTATTTTGTTTGCAAGGATGCTATAGCATTTTTTTTACCTCTCCTCTATGTGACAGTTTTTAAGAAAATGTTTGTGTTTCTCCAATATGCTCTCATGACTAGTGTGGAGAAAACTATATATATGCAGTACACTCTTCTATATTTTTATTGTTGTTGTTGTTCCAACGAATAAAACTTAATTTTTGGTAGTTCAAATTCTTTGTCTGAAATGACAACAAAATCTCAACACAGGAGTAAGGGTAGCTACAACGTCACTTCAGAAAAGGCAAGCAAAATCCCATTGAAAAGCGACCACAAAAACCAGAAAAAAAAAAGAGGTTGCACGTTCCGTTCCGTTCCCCTCCCACTTTCAACGCCTTTGCTTTTGCATTAATCAAACATCGAAACGTGCTTTCACTTGTCAAACACTCCTGATTCCTCACTCACTCTTCTGTCTGACCTGTCCAGCTGTCCTCAACGACGAGTTCACTCCGCCAAGCCAAATGGCAACACACCAACTTCTCTCTGCAAAAAGAGAGAGAGAAGTACAATTAATTTCTTACGTAGTACGTATTAATCAAGCCTGTAGATCCGACGGCATCCGTCGACCTGACGAGGAGAGGAAAGGAATACTCGTCATCAGATCCGGCCAAGCATCAATCGGCGTCGGCGTCATCTCGCCCGCCGACGTCACCGTCGCCTGTCCTTCCTCTCTTTTTAACTTTAACAGTCCGCCTATGTATCCATGCCCAGCCCAGTCACTCACTAGCGGGTAGCGGCGCGCGGAAGAAGCAGACGAGGAAACCAGCCAGCCGAGCCGAGCAGCGCGTGGGGGCAGTGTGGAGGAAGGGAACCGTGCGCAGGCGCCCGTCTCGACTCGGCCCTCGCGACGCGCTAAAATCATCTCGCCGCGCGTCACATGCTGGCGCCGCCCCGCTCGCTCACTCAGCCCGGCGCACCTACCCCTCCTCCTCCTCACCGGCCGGCGCATCGCGTCGCCGCCCGCGCGCCGCGCTTCTAACCCCCACCCACCTCCGCCTCTGATCCACACACACAGGCGCGCGCGTTTATAAGTACTAGTAGGTGCCCGTGTCGGCTTCCCCCCCTTCCCTGATCCGGTTCGCGCCCCACCCCACCCCGCCCGCCCGCACGCGGCGTCTCATCGCCGACGCCGAATCCCGCGCGCGCGGCGCGGATCTCGGGGCGCCGGCCCGGCGATCCGGGCGATCGAGATGAGAGGTTGCCGGCGATGAGCGGCTCGGCGGCGTCGCTGGGGCTGCGGTCCGGGAGCTACGGCTCCCTCACGGCCGCCGTCGCCGGCACCGGCGTCGGCGTAGCGGGGAGGAAGTCCACGGGCGGGAGAGGGTGGGCGTGCCGAGGGGACAAGGAGCGGCTGCAGCTGCTGCACCGCGCGCTGCGGCTGGTCGGTCGACGCAGGGCCGGCGTGCTGCTGCTGCTCGCCGTCGCCTCCGCCGCCGTGTTCTGCTCCCTCTTCGCCGTCGTCAAAGGTGAGCACCGCAAACTGGCGCCTCTGCTTGCTCTGCTGCTGCAGGCGCATTCGCGCACTCGCCTGGTCGTAGCGAAATGGGCGGGATCTAGATAGCCTTTTTGTACTGTGCTCGGGTCATGCGTCTGGCGTTACGATGTTTGAATTACATAACTGTGGTTTAAAGTTAAACGATGGAAAAACAACTAGTGTATGCATACTCTTTCGTAGTGCCGGTAGTGTGAAGGCCTCCTTCTCAAGATCTGGTCCTGTTATACATATTGTTTTCTGAGGCAATTTGTTGTTTGTGCCTTACGGTGCTGAAGCTGAACTGCTGATGCATATTAATATTCTAGGAATGCTTTTTGGACGAGAAGTACAATTTGTTTCGAAACTAGATTTCAGTTGCCAGGGGTTTAGCTGAGCTCTGTGGTGTAGTTCATGGCCTTTTCATTATCATCACTGTTCTATCTGGTTATCAATTTTTTTTAATTGTTAATTGGAAGACCAAACATGAAACCTTTTATGCTGATACACACGACTAGTCACGTTTTTGCTTCCCATTTTGTATGCCTTTGCCAACGTTAGGGGCCGCAGATTGCTCATACATCTACTGTCAGATTTCTATCAAATTGCACTGTGCTGCTAGGAAGTACGGTCATTCACTCATTTACCTCCACATGTTTTTTCAGATGACACTCCTTCAATCAGTATTGCAAATAATTATGAAGTCTCAAATGCCATACAAAATTCTGTGTATCCCAGAACGACACGGCCACTGAAGATGTCTGGGGACCAACATTCTGCTGGTGTTGTCAACAAAATTGAGCTTCCAAACAGACTTCATCTTTCATATGCAAACTTTACGCATCCTTGTGAAGGTTTCTCCGTTCCACCTCCCCTCGTTGATAAGAAACGCACTGGACCGCGTCGTAAGATTTGTTTGTTCTCAAATTGCTAGCTAGCATCGTGAAATAGTTTGTATCTAGCATTTCACAGATTAATATGATATGTTTTCGTTTCCTCTTCCAGCATGCCCTGTTTGCTATGTTTCTGTAGATCAGGCATTTGCTTTGATGCCTCTACAAGCTTCTCCATCTCCGGTTCTAAAGAACCTAAATTATGTGTCAGAAGACAGCGCAACTGCAAATTTATCAAACCAGGGTTCTCTATTTGGAGGACATCCATCTCTGGAACAGAGAAATAAATCATTTGACATTAGTGAATCTATGACTGTGCACTGTGGGTACGTTACATGCTCCTATTTGTTCGGATTAAATGCAAAACTTCTTAAAAAATAAAATATGTTTGACCTGTGAATGCTGAAGTATCACACTGTTTTTGTCAGTTTCGTTAGAGGAAAGAGGCCTGGACAAGGTTCTGGTTTTGACATAAATGATGATGATCTGCTAGAAATGGAGCAATGCCATGAGCTAGTTGTAGCTTCTGCTATTTTCGGTAATTGCTCATGGAAGTCTTTAGCTATGGTTGCATCCTATTTATATGCTCACTGGTTGATATTATTGACCAGGGAACTATGATATGATTCAACATCCAAGGAACATCAGTGAATTTTCAAAGGCAAATGCATGTTTTTATATGTTTGTGGATGAAGAAACAGAGGCTTATATCAAGAATTCTAGTTCACTGTACAGCACTAATAAAGTAGGACTATGGAGGCTAGTGGTTGTCCATAACCTCCCTTACGAAGATCCTAGGCGTACTGGAAAGGTGCCTTTTTATGAACTGTACTTCCTGTCATTATCTTGTTCTGATATATACTACTACTTACTAGTATATTACCCATGCTAACGTCATGTTTTTTTTAAAAAAATATAATAATCAATATAATAAGATTCTATGTAGAAAATGAATTACTATACAATAACCAAGCTTATTGAATACAGTATATGCTACAAGTAGTTCAAATATTTGGTCTAAAAACATGTATTTGTGGAAGCAATTATCAATGGTTTGTGTAATACAGTTGGAATTAACAATTCAAGCTGATTGATTGATGAGGGGAAAAAGAGATGCAAACTTGTGACCTGTCCGCACGGAGAGCAGGTCTAATGCGCGAACAATGGCACGATAGGGCGGAAGACGGCGACCTTGGCGAGAAGGTGGCGCGGACTCGGTGGCGCGGCAGGAAGGTGTGGCGGCATGTAGTTGCGGCAACAAGGGACGCGGTGGCGGGCGCGGCGGGGATGCGGCAGGGGTGAGGGAGAGGCAAGCGCGGAGGCGGCGGCCTAGGCGCGGCGGCGACCGGGCAAGGCAGGCGCGGTGGCGGCTCGTGAGGGAGGCAGGCGCGCCGGTGGCGGCGTGGGCGGCGGTGGTCGGGAAGGCGCAGTGGCGGCGGGTCATGGGCGGTTGGGAAGGCGCGGCGGCTTGTGGGCATTAGGTTTGTAAATCACAATAATAACAGATCGGATCATGAGTCGTGAGAGCGAATAACAGATAACAAATCAGATTGGATTGACGATTGACTCAATATTGTCGAATGGATACGTGGCGTAGGGGGTTTGCAAAATTGTGTAATGGAAGATTTAGAAATTAGCAGCCATCAAATTTGAGTAAATGTAACTTTGTTAGTAGAGGGAACACACATGAGTCGTTGGATTTGAAGAAAAGTAACATTATCATCGTAATTGTGGGGATATTGTTAGGATGGTGGAATTCTTTTAGGGGGGTGGGTGAAAGATAACAGAGTTGGTGCATTATAGGAGTAGAGATTATTTCTATTTTACATCATCTTTTCCAAACAGGACACCATCGTTATTGGTGAGCAAAAGGAACCGTAGTATATTTCTTTTTTTTTTTTCCCATACTGAAGATGAATCCTGTGGTTCAGTTTAACACCTAAGATGTTTTCTATGCTTGACAAATGAAAGTGCAGTTGCGCAAAAAATATGCTCTTGAGCTACCCATCTTTAGTGTCTCATAAATACTCACCTTCCTTTGCATCTATAACGTGTAAACCGTACTTTTTTTTTCAACTTGAGACCGCCACACCATTGTGTGAGACTCTGGGAGGTTGCAAGTTTGACCTTCATATTGGTTTTGGTAGTTTCTTAAGCAGTCTTCTTCAGATCTCTAACTCGAATAGTTTTAATTTTTTTTAGCTTGGTTATTAGATCGCCGGAGATGCGTTTGTTATTATCATCAACGTTGGGATCTCTCATCTTGTTTTGAGCATGTTGAATGAACAACTACTTTGTGCAGATTCCAAAACTCCTCCTTCATAGGCTTTTTCCAAACGTCAGATTTTCAGTTTGGATAGATGCAAAACTTCAGCTTGTTGCAGATCCCTATCTACTGCTTGAGAGGTAAACTTGATGCAAATAGCTAGGATTATCGTATGCTATTTCTCTGTAATTGTGCTTTGTTAAGTAGAAAATCTGACAGATATATGTTATGTGTGATGCTGGAAAATGAAAAATTTGTGTTCTACCAAGCACCATGCCATCTTCTCGGCATAATTTCTAAGAACAACAATATGCATATGATTCGTGTTAATAGTTTTGTCCAAAGATTGATTTCTTTTTTTTTTTGTGTACGGTAGTCCAAGGATCTTTTGGCTAGAGGAATATGCCCAGTTTCGCAGTTCCTTTTCCTCTGAAAAATATATATTTTTTACCTTGTTGTTTTGCTGTTGCAAGGACTGGGTTTTCAAATTCTGTGGAGTCATAATCATAAATTTGCATTAAATTCGATCATTGAGCTCCTATCAATCTTGATGTTTAATCTGACTACCAGTTCCACTAATTAGGTTTTTATGGAGGAAGAATGCTACTCTTGCAATCTCTCGGCATTACAAACGCTTTGACGTGTTTGAAGAAGCAGAAGCTAATAAAGCTGCTGGAAAGTACGACAATGTATCAATTGATTATCAAATTGAATTCTATAGAAAGGAGGGCTTAACACATTATTCCCCTGCTAAACTTCCTATCACGAGTGGTCAGTGATCCTAAGATTATGGTTGAGAGCACTTCAGTTTCTTCCTGGAATCTAATCTTGTCCCTTTTTCATTGCATGCAGATGTTCCTGAAGGTTGTGTGATCATCAGAGAACACGTCCCCATCACAAATCTCTTCACATGCCTATGGTTCAACGAAGTAGACCGGTTCACCTCCAGGGACCAAATAAGTTTTAGCACAGTCCGGGACAAAATAAGGGCTAAAGTTGGCTGGATGCCTGAAATGTTCCAGGACTGTGAAAGACGGAACTTTGTTCTTCAGGTATTGCAGATGGTCCATATGGCCATATAATTCTGTTCCTCAAGCATTTTTTTTTTCACATCTACCTGACAGACACTGCACTGCACAACTCAACTAGTATGTATGATCATGTGGCCTCTATTTTGGGTGCTTCACTGGCCGCACATGTTAGGCTCACAGGTTTTTTTGTTGCTGTTGACATTGCACCAGGCATATCACAGGGAGCTGCTAGAGCAAATGATTGCGTATGGTAGGAAGCCCCCTTCAGCGGCAGACCAATCATCTAGAAAGCTGAGACCAGGAAGCAGGAAACCACCCCCATCAAAGAAGGCTTCTGTGAAGCGGAAAAAGGAGAAGAAATCGAGCTCCCGGAGGCGTCTTCCAAAACCTGCTGCCCTGGAGATGGGTGTCATGTGACATAATCAAAGTCGAAAAGAGGATTCTCACCTATACAGTTGTACTAGAATATCAGTTTACTCCGTTAGGGGCAGAGCCTTGTAATTTTCCTCCGCCCAAAAATGTTCATAGTTATTCTTCATTGTTGTAAATAACAGCGCAATCATTATTCAATTCTGTTCATTGAAGTTACGTTAGAACTCATGAAGGTCTACAGGATCGTGCTCTTTTCAAGTTACGAGTCGATTTTTGTATGGGAAAAAGAAACCAAAAAAGGCAAAACGCATCGCCCACCGTGGGGCTCAAACCCACGACCACAAAGTTAAGAGCCTTGCGCTTTATCGACTGAGCTAGACGGGCAGTTTGTTGTTATGTCCAACAGGTAAACATTCTGAGTTTTTTGTAGTTTGAGCAATGGTAAACATTATTAGTTCAAATTACTGAATTCAATAAAATGTAAACAATATTGCAGGTAGTAAGTTTGCCAAAAAAAAAAAAATCATAGATAGAACTACCTCCGTTTTTTAATGTTGTCGTTTCAATGGAGGTACTTATAATTATGCAGAAAGACGGTCAGATTTATGTTCCAGCTGATAAATATTTAAGCACTGCAGACATGGACAAATTCTATGGGCCTGCCCCCAGCCCAGTCTTCACAAGCTGATGACATTCTGATGATGCTAATTCAGCACATTGATTTGACATCGTTAGTCAGGCAAGCTATGCCATTATAGACGGGGCAAGATTTCAGTGTTCAATCATATATAACTTGCTACAACAAAAACAAAATCCTTTAAAAACTAGTACATTAGATCAAGGGGCCTCCTCTTCAAGCATGTCCAGGAAACGCTTTCCTTCTATCTTCTGGAAGAGTGACTTATCAAAGTGCAGCGCATCAGTGGAGACTGCCTCAAATCTGTTCCATAGTTCTTGCTTGAGAGTAGTTTCTCCAGCCCGCCTTCCTTTCAGGTTAGTGCTTTCCAGGTCTTTCCAGGGAGTAGCAAGCAATGCCTTGCTGTGCAGAGCAGGAGTTTGGACGGGCTGGCCATCTGGAACATCCTGTTGCCCCCTCATGTTAATGGTTTCTCGAGTTGGAGTAGTTTTATCATCGTCTGAAGGATTCATTAACTCACAGGTCTTCAGAGGTGACAGGAACCACTGCAGAGTGTCATCAGTTCGTCTTCTACGGTGTGTGTTTTTGGAAACTTTGTTGAACCCATACAGGTCATACCTTGATGCCAAATCTTTTGAGATTTCATCAGATGATGATAGGTCATCACAGGATTTAGGCTGTTTGACACCCTGGGTGGTTCCATCACTTGAAATGTCTTCCTTCTTAGACCCCTCTGGTATTGGTGAGAACTGCTGTTTACGTGCTGTCTTGAGACATGAACGGGGCACTGCTCTTACGCTCTTCTGAACTGAGAACGTGCAAGGTGATCTGTCTTCTAAGAAGTCCTTGTTTGTTGCAGTAACATTAGGTGTCACAATGCCAGTCGTTGCTTCCTTTACTTTCACAACTTGCTCTGGATTTGGACGGTCATCATCAGCAATGGTAAGTTTCCAGACAGGAAAACTGGGAAGATCCAACTGATCCAAGCTACAGGTTGTCTTCAATTGAGCTTTTGATGTTGGGCACCTTGATGAGTATTCTTTTGTTTTTGGCAATGGTGTCAAGAGAAATAACTGCTTTCCGCTCTCGACCATACAAGCCCCAGTACGCCACGAGACAAGTGGTGAAGGTGAGACAATCATGTCATCCTCAGGTAAGTTGCTGCTACTACAGTTCAACAAGTTGGCTGAAGGCGTTGCTACTGATTCTTCAGCAGGAAAGTTACTACTGCTGGAGACCAACTTGCCGCTCTTTTTTACAGCAAAATTTGAACCAATTCCGAGAGTCTGTTTTGAGACAGTTTCTGTTTCCGCTGGACTTGTTTTCATTGCTTGCTTCAGTCTTAAGGACCTTTGCTGCTCACAAAGAAGAAACATGCAGGTAAGATGAACTGCAATACAAGGAACTCATGTCAAGAGGCTTAAGATAAATTAATGACTTAATGACAGTACACACCTTCAAGGAAGCGTTAGCGTTTGATACGAAGACACTGAACGATTCCATCTCCTGTTTCCCTCTTGTGGACACCGTTTGGCATTGAAGGGCATCAGAGATCACTTCATCAATCTAATCAACAGAAAACATAGAGCAACGTTATGAGAACAAATAGTTTGATGCAATTATGTTGAAGAGACAAAAGCACTGAAAATTGTTTCACGCACCTAATAGATTAAGAGTTAACACAGCGATTTCATAGTCCCTTATACTAAAATTGATTCAGAGAATTGACTCAAGCAGTTAAGCTTTAGTTCCAGAGAACACAAAGATATTCAATTGATTTTTTCTTGACTTCATGTACGATATAATACCGAAAGGGCTACATAAAAAAAATGCAGAAGACACAGCAACAAAGCAGGGCGGCAGCCGGCAGGTTCTGAAACAAAAATTATCTGCAGCTATGCAAAAACTAGCACATAGGCACTGTCAGAACATCAATAGGAATTCGCAACCCCAGATTGCCAACAAAGCAGCCAGGCACAAAAAAACCCACTACCAAATCCGACCAGATAGCAATCGACGTTTCGTTTCCTCAAACGCAATCTCAGGCCCTGACATCACTCAATCGCTGTATACCGAACTAGAACGATACGGAGAACTAGGTTTTCGACCTGGGAGACGATGCGGTCGAGGTCGGAGCGGGCCAGAAGGAGGCGGTCGAGCGCCGCGTCGACCGCGGCGGGGGTTTCTGCGGGAGGAGGGGGCTTGCTGCGGACGGGTTCCGGCGGGTGGGCCTTGCTGCGTACGGATTCCGGCGGTTGCGCGGCCGCGGGAGGAGGGCGCTTGCTGGGGACGGAGTCCGGCGGGCGCCGCGTCTTGTTGCCGGAGAGGATGCGGAGCGGGCGCCGCAGCGCCGTCGACTTGGGCACAAGGCTCTTCTGCATTGTTGGTGGGCGAGGGAGAGAGGGCGAGGCGCAAGCGCAACGGTCGAAAAGGGAAGGCTCCGGAAAAGGGTGGGGATTTGAACGCCGGCTGGGGGTTTTGAGCAGGAGGAGGTGACGGAGGAGACAGGGGCACGACCGATGAGTGCTCTGCTTTACGATTCGTGCGTGGTCTTTGGAACACGTTTCCTAAATTTTATGTCAAACGATTCAAACATTTCTGTGAGACAGCTAGTACAATCATATGAAACATTCAAATGTTGATCTGTTGTTTAGAAGGATGACACCTTGTGTTTGGTAAGTGTTTTCTTCTTTCTTTAAAAAAATCGTCGTGTAAATGCTCAAAAAAAAATCGTACTGTACAAATATCAAGAACACATTCAAATTAATCGTTTCCTGTCTTGAAAGATTGGCGTTACCAAGGCGTTTGTTGAGGAAACTTCAGTCGCGCTAAAGGAGGCAGCTGAACACGGTTCGGAATCTGCCACCACTGTCAATGTGGAGATGAATGTACAAGCTGTGATCAGAGAGAATTCCGGCTCTTTTTCACATCCTTAACTACGCTGACCACTCTATGAAGAAACAATTTGCCTGGTGAAGTGACAAAATAGTGAAATAATTCCAGCAGATTTAAAATCATACACTCCCGAATTCAAAAAAGTGTATCAAATCTGATTATCTGGAAGGCTGAAACAATATGAAAACAGTAGGGAAAAATTCCACAGGGTGACAACGTTCCTTGCAAAACCGGCTCAACTAAGGTGTTCGTCGAAATGACCCAACGACAAGCGACGAAATGTGAAATCTCTCCTTCCCCCTCGCCTCAGTCGCGGAGCACGACGGCCGGGTCCTTGGACGACGGCGCGTGGTCGGCCCCGCCTTCCTGGCGGTCGGTGAAGCCGGAGTCGGAGTCGTAGGATGCGTCGTCCGTGGAGGCGACGTTGGAAGAATCCATGGCCTCCTGGGCGCGGTCGAGGTAGGGTTTGAAGCCGATGCGAAAGGAGAGGTAGCCGAACGCCACGGCGCCCAGCACCACCACCCCCGACCGCATCGCATTCTGCCGCGCTCGACTCCCGCCCGCGCTCATCGCCGCCAACCAAAAGAAATACCTCCCGTGGAGTGGTGGTTACTGGTGAGCGGAGTGCGTGCGTGAGCTGAACAGCGCGATAGCACGGTTTGCTGCGCTCAAGTGCTTCGTCGAGTGAGCGAGAGAGAGAGAGAGAGACCAAAGGCGTTGCCTGGACAAAAAAATAAATAAAAAAAATGTTTGAATTGTTGCTGCCCGGGATCGAACCGGAGACCTTCAGTGTGTAAGACTGACGTGATAACCACTACACCACAGCAACTGATGTTGAACAAAATTAACATAAAAGTATTTGATTGTGGACGTTTTTGTTTTATCAGAACACGCTCATACAGTGGATTCTCAGATTAATTGCGTGATTATATATCGATAAAAATTTCCCAGTTATAGGCATACATACAGAAAAAAATATATGTTGGTAAAGTTGATTAACTTTTCATTGGAAATAATGTTATTTTGTAAATCAAGTTATTTTTTAGGTAAGTTAATCAAGTTATTGAATACAGTTGAAAAAAAAAAACTAGGAAAAAGCACATGCGTAGAAACAATGTATCGATATAAGTTGTAATGTATTTTGTGTAAGAGGTAAATAAGCTTAAAATATCTAAAAACCAACTTTAGTTTGACAGGGTAAAATTTTATTCTTGCGACACGCTTCATGCAAACCATATTTTTTTCAATGTCCTATACACTAACCTGTTTCTTAATGATGCATTCAGGAGGTATGATGTAAGAAATTAAGGTTTATAATGTTTTGTGATTGAACCTTGATCTTTGTACTCTAGAATTACTCAGTTACATACACCAAAAGCTAAATAGTATAGTGGCTTAAACCCCTAGACCGATAGACTTTGCAAGTTGCAACTAGCTTCTCTTCACAAAGCACAGCCGCTGGGAATCGGAATCCTTTCCCTCTCCTCTATTATCTCTGACAGGCAAAGCCCGTTTCAGCCCACAGAAAACCACCAGAAGAGCCCATCCCGCCCACGGAAAGCCGTATCAATCCGACGGACCCACACAGCCCGCGAATCTCGTAACTACCCATGGCTCACACTGCCAGACCGCCGCAACGGCCTCTGAACGGCTCACCAGCCCCAGGGTACGGTGGTAATCTCGCGCGGCAAATGGATGGCGAAAGGATATGGGCTCGCGCCGCATGTGTGAAGTAGCACCTGACACCTGAGTGCGGCTAGGGTTCGTACGTCCTCACTCCTCTCCCCATTTCGTCTCCGGCCTCTCCATCTGCCGCCGCAACCGTAGTCTCCCGCCGCCTCCACCTCGGCTGAGCGATGGCGATGCAGTCCGGCAGGCGAGTCTTGTAACCAGAAGGGTAGTTTCCCAGTCCCCAGTCCACACCCACAAGTACACGAGCGCAGCGTGACCTTTGTCTCCGCTGTTGCCATGGCGACCATCAACCCCTTTGAAATCCTGGGTGCCGACGACAACGACGACCCCGCGCAGCTGCTGGCCGCTGCCGCTGTTGCGAAGCAGAAGGCCGAGGCGAAGAAATCGGCGGCAGAGACCGCGGGAAAGGGCGCGCAGCCAACCCCCGCCAAGTTGCCAACCAAGCCTGCTCCTCCTGCACAGGCCGGTGAGTACGGGTTTGGGTTCCATGACTACTGGATCTGGAGTTTAGGGTGTATATTATTGGTTTTTGTTGCCATTGCGATGTGTTGATTATGAAAACTTTGCTTTTCCCGAGTAAATTGATGATAAGTGAGTGATTAGTATTTAGTATGCAGAGCAAACATCATGTTAAGAAAGATTGTTTGTGTCGTTTGCAATTGATAATCCTACCTTAGCCAGTTCTGTGATAAAAACAATGCAAATCCTCAGTTAACAGAGTGCTTATTTTCCACATTTGATATTTCAGTGAGGGAGTCTCGCGGTGGTGGTGCACCCTCTCGTGGTGGATTTGGGCGTGGTGGCGACCGTGGTCGTGGCAGAGGCGGGCGAGGCTATGGCCAGAACCGTGAATACAGCAACGAAGAGGCTAACGGATTTCAAGGAGGATACGGTGCTGGAGGTGGTGCCAGAGCTGGAGGTGAAGAAGGTGAGAGGGGTGCTCGCCCACCCTACCGTGGAGGTGGAGGTGGATTCCGGCGTGGTGGATACCGTGATGGTGAGTTTGGTGATGACTCAGAGAGGCATCAACGGAGGCCATATGAGCGCCACAGCGGTACTGGCCGTGGGTATGAAATGAAGCGTGAGGGTGCAGGCCGTGGGAACTGGGGAACTACCACTGATGAAGTTATTGCCCAGTAAGAGATAGCTGTGCTTTTGTTTATTTGCTGCTGATGTGAACATTTTAGTGAGGTGGAATTAATTTGGGTTTTTGGATGACCAGGGAAACTGAGGAAGGCCTGAAGCTAGAGGAGAAGGCCCCTGTTCCTGAGAAGCAGGGTGCACCGGAGGATGCTCCACAGGCAGAGAACAAGGACAACAAGGATGCCACTGCGAATGCGGAAGAAGAGAAGGAAGAGGATAAGGTATATACTACCTGCAGGATATATACTCTCGATGTAGATTTTTGTTCAAGTTGTGTGGTATATTTTGAAGGCTATATGCCAATAGTGCCCTACTGCTGTTCTCAACCTCATAATATTGTGATTTGTTAATGTATTCTTGTTGCTACGTTTTGTCTTGTACTTGAACGCTATTTTGTGGTTGACTTCCTTTTTTCTGTGGATGTTTGTTTTGGCTTCTGTGATTTATGTATATTGAATTAATTAGCAGAGATTAGGATGTGGTGCTTGTCGTAGTTATTTGGATTGATCTGTTTTCTTCCAGCAGTGAGATTTGGAAGTTTTCTTTAGTAATGCTCTTGTGATTATGTCCCAAACACAGGCATGTTCAAATTGTATTCCTATAAGCTGGCTTGTATACATAACAAAGATATATTGTTAGTCTAAAAAAACAAAGATATTACTGTGATTCATTTATGTGCTGGTATCAGCTTGTATGTAGATTATCATCTGACTGAAGTATTTCATCATGTTACAGGAGATGACTCTTGAGGAATTTGAGAAAATAAGGGAGGAAAAGAGGAAGGCACTTCTCGCCTTAAAGACTGAAGAGAGGAAGGTTGAAGTTGATAAGGATCTGCAGACTATGCAGCTGCTGTCCACCAAGAAAGGAAATGATGAAATTTTCATAAAATTGGTAAATTTCCAGTATTGCTTTAAATCATTTTATGCTCTCATAAGTTCATAATTTGTGAAGATGCCAGATTCTAGTTAAATATTTTGTTTGTGTAGGGCTCTGATAAGGATGCTCTGAAGAAGAAAGAAAATGCTGAACGTGAGGAGCGCGCTAAGAAGGTCTTGCATCTTTCTCTTTTATTACAAGTGTTATTGCTTTTCCAGTTTGCCGCTATCAAGCTGATGAATAAATAGTTTGTATCCATTCTGGCGTAATTGGTCCTTGGAGTGATCGGATGAGATTCTTTGGTATGATGCTGTAGCTGCACAGTGGTAGGGCTGCTGATTTCTACAGCAAGTGCTGCTGCAGCAGCTAGCTCCAAATAGCACATCTGTTTGAACCCGCTATGACAATTGATCAACATACTGCTTCTTTCATGTCTTTTTCTGAACTTCGTGACACAAAGATTTACCGGTCTGGATTGTTTTGCTTGGTTAAGACTATTGTAGCTATTTTTATTTTCCACTTGTTGAACCCAATCATATTCCACCACTTTCATTTTCTTTTTTAATAGCAGGCACTCATGATTTTATTCCTCGTTTCAGTCTCTGAACATCAATGAGTTCTTGAAACCTGCTGAAGGAGAAAGATACTATGGAGGCCGCGGGCGAGGCAGGGGCCGTGGGGAGCGTGGTGGTTTCAGAGGTGGATACGGTGGGGGGTATCGCGCTCCACCACCTGCCCCTGCAATCCAAGACAACTCTGAATTCCCGATGCTTGGTGCTTAGTGATCTAGTGAAACACATCTACTGCCTGAAACCAGCATGTTACCTTTGCTGTCATCTTCGAGTTTTGTTCATCCGCATACTACTGGATACTGTTAACCAGACAAATAATGGTGTTACATATGGCTTATTCCCTCTTTTAACATTGCATATCAGTGTTGCTTGTCAAATTTTGTAGGCTATTACTCAACATTTTTTTTTCTCATCAACTGTGCGTGTTTTGTTAGTAACCAGTTTTACTTTTCTTATGTGGTAGATGATTTAAGCTTTTCATGAAGTTATTTTGCTTTATGACGTCAACGTATTCCAACTCCAGAGCTGGCAAGTCATGGTTTTCTTTAACACTAGTGTTGCGCTGAATGCGTGTTCTGCAGGCTGAGTCACAACGTGCTAAATTCTGCAATAGTCGTATCCGTAGTGACTTTTAAGTGTTCAGTTGCACCAAAACAAAAATGATGGAGCAAAGGGTATCGGTCTGGAACGGTGGGCGGTCTGCACTCTGGGAAAATCTACACTATGTTGGAGTTGTTTGCACCAGCAATTTGATACAAGATGAAGCTAATGAAACACTCACAAGACCCAGCAGTAAACAGATCACAGGATTCACACTATCAAGTCTCCCTTGGAGTATGGATTTTGCCCCTGAATGGCTGAATGTAAATGGTCCTTCCTGCTTTAAGGGCCTCAAAAAAATAAAAAAAATGTATTTGAAGTAACATGATTGGATAATGAAACATCCATAAGGTCATACAATCAGTTGATATTTATTCGAAGCACAGTTGATAAGACCATACAATCTGTAGAGCTGCAGGAATTACAAAATCAGCTTTCAAAGGGAAGCAAGGAACTTCATCCATCTGGCGAGAACGCACAACATAAAACAAATGCTTGGTCAGTGTCAACTTGAAACACTGAATCAACAATTCATCCGTATCACAACAAAAAAAGTTAGTACTTCTCTGCACACTTGGACACATGGGTGCTCTAGAACCTAGCAAATTTTATGCTTGTTTATATGCAACCGTGCTTCACCGGGACACACGAGATCCAGTATCTCTCTGCAAAGTGCAAATAACCAAAGAAAGCAACACTAAAACATCTTGAATATTGTTTTACACTAGATCGGCAACACTTAAAATCTTGAATATTGTTTTACACTAGATACCACTTAATTTGATCATTTATAGAGATAGACTATACTGAGTACACACCGCGTAATACTCAGAAGTGGTCCTCTATTTTCGTAACAGAAGAAAACAAGAAGAGATTGCACTGATATAGTTAAGATTTGCATGGAAGCTAATAACTGTAAGACTGCAGGACTTTGCTGTGTCTCGAACATTGAGAGCTATAATAGTTCAGCCCTCATGGTACGTACACAAGATCAGATAGGTACTAGGAAATGCAGCACATTCTCCGCACACAAATGATTGGTAGTAATATATCCATGTTTGGTCAATATTCTTACACTTCAGTAAGATGTTACCAAACTTCAACTACTCAGAAACTAAAGAGCAGGAGTATCATGTTTTTAATTTGATACTTTTTTGTTAACAGTAGACTCCTTGACGTAATAATGCTATGCTCTTAACTGTGTGAAAGTTTGATGAAACGAAGATAATAACAGAAGTCTCAAACTAATTAAAACTGCAACAATAATTAGCCAATTATTTAGACTTACAATTTTGCAATTTACCTAATCCATTGAGTTCCAATAAATCAGGCATCTATCAACTTTGAAGTGTTTATTGAAGCAAACAGAAGTATGCAACAAAAATAATCAGTCGGATAAGCAAGCCATAAGAGCCGAGAGTTGAGGCTCACAGTTTGCTCACAATTTACACGTGGTTTCAACTGCAGACCCTCCACACTGTTAACACTGTAACAATTTTGTTCATATAAATATGATAAGGATTTGAGAGAACAAACTTGTTTTGGACAGACAAAGTATGGTCAGATTAATCATTGCTAAATGATACCAGATGTATCCTCAGAAATTAATGAGGATGAACTATTGTAAATAAAGTTTAATTGCCAGACTGGCCCCACCTCGACTTATCTAGGTTAGAGGTCTCAAACCCTGGCCAGTTAGGTGAAATATAGTTTAAAATCGTTGTAATTTACTCCCTCGGGATGCAATTTGTTGACGCTAGGACAAGCAAACTAGTCCAAAATTAAACCAATTTCTACCAGAGGGAGTAGTTTGGAAGTGTTTTGAAACAACTATGCAACTATTCAAAGAACTTCAACACAATAACGAAGTTATATTATATCGACATTCCACAAGTCAATTGTGTACCCTTTTTTTTTGGGTGACAAAACAAGAGTTATGATGAAAGCAAAATTTTGTTTTAATATCATGCAGAGTAACAATCCTGGGAGTTCGAAAAATATGTGGCAGGCATACCTACTCCAGACCTGCTTTGTTGTGACATAATGAGATTGAAATGCAGAGTGGTTTAAAGGGAAGATGCAGCCCGTATGCCAGAGTAAAATTTTAAAACAGGCTGATAGACTGTTTACACATCTTATTAGATGGATCGTACTCAATCATCCAAGTAAAAAGGAAAATCTTTCCCAAGTGAGAAATAACAGAATTCCTAATGTGAAGAAACCTGCAGAAGCCAAGACATTGTTGTACACATTTAATCTGCCTGTCTTTGAAGCTAGATTTATAAGGCAAGTGACAAAATCCAGCAGACTACCCTATGGATATATGCAAACTTTATTCGTTCAAGGATCACAATTTATCAGTATCTGAGCATGATACAACATCTCAAAAACAATTGATCAAAAACACTGCACACCCTTCTACAATACCAGAATACACAACAACATTACTTGGCACATCAACAACAATAACAATACAGAAAAAGAGTGATATATAAGACCTTATAAGATCCTTCTCAAATGGTGTAGTCCGACCATTGGCGTATGAACGACGTGTGATCCATGGACTCCCCTGGCATGTCCTCATCCTTCTCGCCCTCGGTCTTCTTCGCACCAATTAGCCTCGCGGGGTTACCCACTGCCGTGCTCCTCGCCGGCACATCTATCAGCACAACCGATCCGGCCCCAATCTTAGCCCCGGCCCCAATCTTCACGTTACCAAGAATTGTGGCTCCCGCGCCAATCAGCACGCCGTCCCCAATTTTGGGGTGCCGGTCGCCAACAGCCTTCCCAGTTCCGCCCAAGGTGACGTGGTGGAGGATCGAGACGTTGTCACCGACGACGGCCGTCTCGCCGATGACAACGCCGGTGGCGTGGTCGAGGAGGATTCCCTTCCCGATGACCGCGGCCGGGTGGATATCGACGGCAAATACGTCGGCGACGCGGGACTGGAGCGCGAGCGCGAGGGCGCGGCGCTGCTGCGCCCAGAGGACGTGCGCGACGCGGTGGGCCTGGATTGCGAGGAACCCCTTGTAGTTGAGGAGGCAGTGGGAGAAGCCGACGCAGGCGGGGTCGCGGGAGCGCGCGGCGATGAGGTCGGCGACGACGGCGGCGCGGAGGGAGGGGTGCGCGGTGAGCGTGGCGAGGAAGAGGTCGTAGAGGAGCGTGGAGAGGAGGGTGGAGGAGCAGAGCTTGTTGGCGAGGTGGAAGGAGAGGGACCGCGGCAGGGAGGGATGGGAAAGCACGGTGGCGTAGAGGAACGAGGCCAGCGCCGGCTCCGTGTCCGCGTCGCGGCGGGCCTCCGCCTTGATCTGGGTCCAGACCCAGGTCTCATCGTCCTCCGACTCCGGGGGCGGGTACGCCGGCACCAGCTCCGCGGGAAGCGCCGGCGGCGAGTGGGTGTGGTGGTTGGAGTGGTTCGCAGCGCCACCCCCGCCGCCGTCGGGCTCGTGGGTGTGCGGCTGGCCGGCCGGCATCGCGGAAGGGGCTGATTGGTGGGCGAGGCGAGCCGTGGACAGCTAGTAGCCTCCAACGGCCGGCGGTCGATTGCGGCGAACAGGTACGCGGCAGAGCCGCAGAGGGGTATATATGCCGTGCGCACAAGACATGTGGAGAGTCGACAGAGGAGAACAGGACACTGCGGTCTCTACCCTCTGCCTTGTGGTTAAATGGGCTTTCCGATTGGACCTTGAAAGTCAGCAAGACCATTTCTTCCTTTTCGTCTCCGCAAGAGAAAAGATAAGACCACCTGTGCGTCAGAATCTTCTGGGCTACTACTTCAGATGAAGTTGGTTCGTGGTCATCTCATCTGCAATGTCAACTCTTGCGCCGGCATGTGCTTAAAAAAAAAAAAGGAAAAAAATAGCAAAGAGATAATGCTTCTTTGTCTTTGTGTGTTTAGTGCAAGTGCTAATGAATGTAGATGGAATCAAAGGAACATGCAGTTCTTAGCATCCCCTGTTTTTGAAGGTCAACTGCCTTTTGTTTTGCTTAAGCTGTAGTATTATATTACATGTATGGCATAAACCAAGGTTTTCAGGATTAGATGGACTTCCTTAGTTCCGCGTGGCATAAACCAATTTTTGTATTTTGAAACAACTTTCTTAGTACATGTATGGCATAAACCAACTTCTGTATTTTGAAACCACCATGAGCTATGAAATTTGAAGAACAATGATGCATAAAACAACATGGAGTAAATTTGTTTCAATCCATGAGAAAGAAGTGTCCTGGTTTTGTATTTTTACTGTAACATTAATTTTGTTTCAATCCACGAGGAAGAATCGTTATGGTTTTGTATTTTTATTTATTATTGGATGACTGTGACTACACGCTAAAGTTGTTTATAAAGATTCGTGTAAAAAGTTCTATACTAATGTTTTAGAACTTATGTAATATATTTACCACGTGGATGGCGTGTTCTCAAAATTATGTGCAGTATCTTTGGATATAAATGATTTAAGGTTTATTGGGTACTTTTTTGAAACTATATGTTCTCGAAGGAAATAAAAAGGCATTATACCGCTGCACAAGAGGAATAAAACAAAATAACCCCACTGTATTGAAAATGATGACGTTACAACAACACTCGGAGTTAGTTTTTACTTAATTACTTGTCCGAAACGTTGGGCCTGATCGGTTGCGCTGTTTCAGCTGCTACTGTGGCTATCGATAGTACATTGCTATAGTGAATTTGTATTAGTTGCTGCAGCAGTGCAGCCAGTCGCAGCCACAAATGGCTGATCCGATCAGGCTCGTTATGATTTCCTAGGTGAAGGGGGTACGTCTATTTGAGATTGATTTGACCCGATATGTGAAAAAACCAGTGCCAAGTGGTATAGGCCCCCACTTTACCAAAAGTGAAAATGAAGGACAATTACGTCGGCATCAACACTAAGTTCAACATGAAGGGAAAGCATGAAAATGTTAAGCTGTGATCGGATGTGCTGGCTGCAGCTCTGGTTGTAGTGATCATCAACCTTCTTATTATGCATAGTCACAACAACAGACCTTTATAATCACACATATCACATATGATAATTACAACAAAATAATATGAAGAGGGGAAGGAGATGACGTAGTGGGGCGGGCAGGCTAGCGAGAGAAACGAGGGTCACCATGTTGGTCAAAACCAATTCTATCAAATTGACAAATGAATAAGGTGCTCACTTTGATATGGTTTATTCCAAATTTTTGAATCAGTTCTCCTTTTAACGGTGTCAAAGGTGTATCTTTTTTTTCTTTTTCGTATTGGTGTGCATCTTCTACAGTGAACCTACTCGACGCCATGGACCTCATGGGAAATCTTGTGCGTGTCCATCAATGTTTTTGAGCAGGAAACAGCTGCGCAAAATCAGCGTACAGTGAGTTTGGATCTTTCGAACCTCTCACTACTCACTGCAATGATCCGGTGGGCCCTGGCGGCCAGATAGCCATTCACTCAGTGAGTTTGTTTGATCTTCGTCCTCCGGCTTCCCCGCGCACGAGCACGGGACACCCGCCGCCCGCGTGCCCCGCCACGCACCGCAACCCCGCTGCTTCCGTCACACTCCACTCTTTTCCAAGCGCCGCACACGGGGAACCCGACGCCGCCGCCTCTTCGACCTTCCCACCCCTCCTCCTCCCCCCGCTTCCCATGGCGTGCTCGTCGGCGGCGGGTGCCGAGGCGGCCGCCCTCCTGTTCCGGCACCCCGCGCTGTCCCCAAACACAGGACGCCGCCGCCTCGCCGTGCCCCGCCGAACTCGCCACCGAAAAATCAGGTGAGCTACTGTGCCGCTTTCACTTATATGAGAGCTCGTGCGGACGTAGGAGCTCTGGTACTCTGGAAGTTGCATGTGATGTGTTCGGGGTATTGCTTGTGACATGGAGCGTTGTGGTCTGGGTGGTTACTGTTTCGCGGTTGGATGTCTAGTTCTGTATTGGGTCACTGCAAACCAAGGGATTCGCTTCGCCAATCGTGTGTGCTTGAATGTTCGCAATGGCTCATTCCCAGTATATATTAATCTTACTTTTTCTTTGCTTGATCGCACTACTCCACACCTACCTGTAAACGTACCGCTAGAAATATCTAAATGGTGTTTTAGAATCATGATCATCGTTACTGATGCTGCTGGATTTCCTTTATGTACACACTTTTTGTTGCTGGAGGCTACAAAGTATGTGAGTGGAAACTCAATTCATCTTTTCTGGTGCTACTAGGACTGGAGCGCAACCTCCTCGGAAGAGCACGCCTAGTGCCAACAACCGTAACAGGGCTAGCGTCCAGAGAGATTTAGCAGCAGAGTCTATTGATGATGAACATGGACAGGTACCATAACACATGCTGTTCCATTACATGCTTCATGTACTAAGCGCATTACTCTGCTACTTGTTAATGGTAGCATCAACAGTACCAGGAGTTTTTCTTTGGCTCGTTTATTTTTATCTTTTTTTACTTATATGATGCTTTAAGCATTTCTGTGACTCTGTGTTTTATTCTTTTGCAGAAGCTTGAAGGCGAAAATAGCCTGCCAAATATTAAACTGGAAGATTTGGTAGGAATGATACAAGATACTGAAAAGAGTAAGGATTCCTTCCTTTTGAATATTCATATAGACCAATTGCAGCGAGTGCCTGTCAAAAAGCTTTTGTTCTTGATTATGTACGCATGTGCATGATAACACTAATTTCCAATATTTTTTTTAGATATACTGCTTTTGAATCAAGCTCGTCTTGAGGCATTGGAACGTGCTGATAAATTTCGTAAAGAGAAGGAGATTTTACAGCAGAAGATTGACATTTTAGAGATGAAGTTGTCAGACACGAGTGTACAACAAAGGCTTTTGAGTGAAGAAGAGTCTGATGCAGAGAACAGTGACTCTCAGCTCCTTATTGAGCTTGACGCTCTAAAGGAAGAGAATATGATAATTAAGGATGACATAAAGTTTCTCAAAACACAGCTTGTCGAGATTACTGAGACAGAGGAGCGTATATTCAAATTGGAGAAAGAACGCTCTCTTCTAGACGCTTCTCTTAGAGAACTGGAGTGCGGTTTCATAGCTGCCCAATCTGATATGCTGAAACTTGGTCCTCTGCAGCATGATGCCTGGTGGGAGAAAGTAGAGCATTTGGAAGAATTGCTTGAGTCCACAGCAGAACAAGTCAAGCATGCTTCTATGATACTAGAACACTATCATGATTTTCAGGATAAGGCTGAGAAAATAGAAGTGTCACTGCAAACAGCAAATGTATCAAAATTCTGTTTCTATCTTGTTGATCTTTTTCAGCAAAGGCTAAAATCAGTAGAAGAACGCTTCAAAGTGTGCAACCATGAAATGCATTCTCAAATTGAACTGTATGAACACTCAATAGTGAAATTTCATGATACTCTCAACAAAATAATAAAAGAAAGTGAGAAACAAGCACTTGAGCATTATGCAGAAGGCATGCCATCTGAGTTCTGGAGTAGAATCTCTCTTCTGATTGATGGGTGGTCGCTTGAGAAGAAGATATCCTACAATGATGCAGATATCTTGAGAGAAATGGCTTGGAAAAGGGATAATCGTCTTCGCGAGGCATACTTGTCATCCAGAGGCATGGAAGAGAGAGAACTAATGGATAGTTTTCTAAAGGTGGCACTACCAAGAACCAGGTACTACTTTTTTTCCTTTTCCAATAAGGGAAAAGCCTTCTTTATAGCAATAATCTGCGGTCCAAAAAATATTTGTCTATATTCTTTGTTTTTAATGTTTTACCATTTAATGCAGCTCTGGTTTGCACATTGTCCACATAGCAGCAGAGATGGCTCCTGTTGCAAAGGTGATCCTTTGATTGCTTCAGCCATTCATCACATGACAAGTAGCTACACAATGAGAAGTATAATAACATGCATAGAGTGTTCTAAGAGACTGGTGGCATTCAGGCTGCTGCCAATGCACGTGCATTTGAGAGCTAGAATTGAATCCTTTACATTATTGAAAAAGGCACTTTATTTGCCAATCAGCTGAGGATACTCGTCTGATGGCTAAAGAAGGTGAGAGAGGTGGCTGACTTGACCTAAGCATGCCATATGTATATTCACCTGTTCTGCGATGTGCTTGAGCCATACCTAGACCCAGCTGGTTCATCTGTCAGGCCTATCCAACCATTGGGTACACCAAATCAATCCATGGCCATCAGGCCATAAAACGTAATGCACCCTGTATATCCTAGGCACCTTATTTCTAAGCCAGCACGCAAATAAGCACAACAACAAGCCGATTGATAATGTTAGTCTTTACAAAGAAAATCTCATAACGACTTCTGTCTTAAGGCTATCTGGCCTCGGTTTCAGGTATGCTGCTAACACCTCATTGTGCAGCCACTTCTCTTATGCTGCTGCCACCTCATTGTGCAGCCAGTTCTCTTAGGGATTAAAGCCAATGAAATCACACTCTCATTGAACTATTAACTTTCAGTCCTATGGTCATCTTTCATCTTACCTATGATTGTTTAGGTTGGTGGCCTGGCAGACGTGATATCAGGGCTTGCCAAGTCACTCCAGAAGAAGGGGCACCTAGTTGAGATTATTCTTCCCAAATATGACTGCATGCAACATGATCGAATTAACAATCTTAAGGTATACTCTCTGGTTAATTTTTAATATCTTTTCTTGCAACTTATACTTCACTATAAGATTGATATTTCGCGATCGTGCAGGTTCTAGATGTCAAAGTACAATCGTACTTTGAGGGACATATGTTTGGCAACAAAATATGGACTGGGACTGTTGAAGGTTCAAAACAATCCTCAGCCCATTTAGACCATTTTATAAAATTGAAAACTTTGGACCTAACTAAAATTGGTGCATGCAGGCCTTCCTGTCTACTTTATTGAACCACAGCATCCAGCTAAATTCTTCTGGAGGGCACATTTCTATGGAGAGCATGACGACTTCAAACGTTTTTCTTACTTTAGTCGTGCGGCACTAGAGTTACTCCACCAGTCTGGGAAGAAAATTGACATAATCCACTGCCATGACTGGCAGACTGGATTTGTTGTAAGATTTGAAGACCTTTTCCGGACTGAAAATGATCCTTCTTAGTTCATTTGTTAGTTGAAGGTATTAAGTTATTTTTCTTTCTGTAGGCACCTCTTTATTGGGATGTATATGCAAATATGGGCTTCAACTCAGCTAGGATTTGTTTCACCTGCCATAATTTTGAGTATCAAGGAACTGCTCCACCTCAGGATTTAGCATATTGTGGCCTTGATGTCGAGCGCCTGGATAGACCAGACAGAATGCGAGATAATTCACATGGTAGAATAAATGTTGTTAAGGTACTGATTATGTGAAATACAAACCCATAAACTTTAAATTCAAGCGTAATCTTTATTTTACTCATGGTTTTCTGTGACTACTGTATTTAGGGTGCAATTGTTTATTCCAACATTGTCACAACTGTATCGCCAACATATGCTCAAGAGGTGCGCTCAGAGGTAATATTTCTTCTGCCCTTCAGATTCATTGTGTATATCTTTTTGTTTCTATTAATTTGCATTCTCCTATCTGTCCTCACATCTTTTTCTCAAAAATGAATATAAAATATAAAAAGGCTTGACACAATATTTCAAATGGTCTAAAAATATATCTGGGAAGAAAAGACGTAGACCTTATAAGGATGTTGAATTTGGCTCATGCCTGCAAGATTTTAATGGAAAGGAATAACAGATTATTTCACAAAATAATATAATAGGTATACTGCAGCCTTCCAGTTTCCATTAAGGAGAGAGGCCTACGTTTTTCATCTGTGCCATGCTGTTTTATTGTGTAATCTTTCTTGTACTAATGTTTCGTCATATATTAAAAAGATACTTCTCTGTTTACTGTCAACAATTAAAAATAGAGGTAGTACTAGATGGGGAGTTACATAAAAGAGGTTAAATAGTTGAAGTACACTAATTCAGATATACTGCGTTGCATGGTGTTTCTAGTTTCCATTGTTTATTTTATTTCGACCATTAATTTAATGTACTGCCAAGTGCCAAAGATAAACATTGATTTTTGGCCCCCATTTTGACAAAGTTCATCTGCTGCTCAGGGTGGGCGTGGACTCCAAGATACACTTAAAGTACATTCCAAGAAATTTGTGGGAATACTTAATGGAATCGACACAGACACATGGAATCCTTCTACAGATAGGTTTCTCAAGGTTCAATATACTGCTAATGATCTACATGGAAAATCAGCAAACAAAGCAGCTCTCAGAAAACAGCTAAAGCTATCTACTGCTTATGCTTCCCAACCATTAGTATGTTTCAGCTATGCTCTAGACCTTTATAAATCTTCGTTCGTACAAGCTGACCTTGTACATGATCTGAGCATCTTTCGCTTCTTCAAGAATAACTAGAGAACTAAGTTTTCTCATGCAGATTGGTTGCATTACAAGGCTAGTTCCTCAAAAGGGTGTACATCTTATCAGGCATGCTATCTACAAAACAGCTGAACTGGGCGGACAATTTGTTCTTCTGGGTTCAAGTCCAGTACCTCATATTCAAGTATGTTTTCTCGATCAAGTGTTGGCACAATTAATGAATTTGATCATACATGAATAATGCAACATATAAAATTCATCCTTCATGTCTGCACAAACATCGATCAAAACCATGAAAGAAGTATAACTTGATGCTTGAAGTGCTATAAGTTTTTCTTCCTCCATTGCAAAGCTGTATTTTACGGTCATGAACATTTTGCTGTTTCATTTGTTTCAGAGGGAATTCGAGGGTATTGCAGAGCATTTTAAGGATAATAACAATATCCGGTTGATTCTGAAGTATGATGATGCTTTGTCACATATGATTTTTGCAGCATCGGATATGTTCATTGTTCCTTCTATGTTTGAGCCATGTGGTCTCACTCAGGTGCTTTCTTCGTATCTGATATAACTATATTGTCATACTTATTGCCTATAATCACAGGCATGTACAAAAGTTTCTGTTGTTGTTTAGCATGATTCATATTTCATGGTGTAACTGTGTATGACTTACCGACATACATTCTTACTTCATTATAATATTGCTCGCTTCCCTCCTGCTTGATAGATAATTGTTCCTGTAAGCTGATGTAAAATTTTGGCCTGCAGATGATAGCCATGCGGTATGGTTCTGTGCCAATTGTTCGTAAAACAGGTGGTTTGAATGACAGGTAAAAAGGAAACCAGCTCTTCCTTCAAATCTTGTTATCACCTTAAGATAACTGTTGCATAATGCCTTATTGTTGTATTTTGTTATTTTAGTGTTTTTGACTTTGATGATGAAACAATACCCATGGAGCTGCGAAATGGCTTTACATTTGTGAATGCTGATGAGCAGGTGACTGCCCTTAGTTTATTCACCAAAACATGGAATTTTAGATACTTTTGTGAAGAAATCTCACGTGTACTTTTCATTTTGGTAGAGCTTTAATGTTGCGGTGGAAAGGGCTGTCAACTACTACAATAGAAAACCTGAAATCTGGAAGCACTTGGTACAAAAGGACATGCGGATAGATTTCAGCTGGGATTCTTCAGCTTCACAGTACGAAGAGATCTATCAAAGAGCAGTTGCGCGAGCAAGGGCAGGAGCATGAACACGGACAATTTCTTGATGTTTCTCCATCGCTCCGATATCATTTGGATCACTGAAGAAGCCCTTTGTACATCTCCACTCGGGTTGTGAAACGTGAAATGAAATTTGTGCAGTTCCCTACAGAGTCATGATATAAAAAGGAAAGAGCACACAGAAGGCTTTGTCAGAATCAGAACCATATGGGATCAGGATGTTCCAAGGCTGCAGGTATTGCCGGATCTCACTTAAACGGGCGGACGAATTGCCAGTTATTACCTGTGCTGTGAGGCTGTGATTGTTCAGCTCTTATTGCCTGATGACTGAGATTTATTTTGAAACAAAGTACTGCGGTTATACAGATTCATGTAATGTTGAACTGGTGTAAATCGTACTCAAACTTTTACATGAAGGGAAGACGAAAATGCATTTATAGGGGAAAAAAAAAAAAGCATGCCACGTCCTCTTTGCCTGGCGTCAAGATGATCAATGCGTAACCCCAGGGCATTACATCGCAACGCCTCGTACAAAGCTAACCCATTTTAGCTCGTTACATGGCTACTGTAGACCTCATAAAGCCCAGTGTAACCAACGTGCGGACATTTCAGCCCAGTACACTCAGCCCACAGCAAATATTTGCAGTCAGCCTTTCGAACCGGTCCCCTTCCTAAAGCTCGCGCCGCCTCCGCCTCCGCCTCCGATCGCCGCCGGTCCTCCCTCCGATCCGTTCACGCAAGGTAAGCCCCATCTTCCTCGTCACAGCGCGCGCACTCGATCCGTACCCCGTGACCTCAATCCGCCTTCGCGATCCCTTATCTCTTGGTTGTTGTCGCCTCCGCAGGAGCGCGAGTCCGGAGCAAGATCCATGTCGCTGGCGTCGAAGGCGGCGCAGCTGCAGGCCAAGGCCTGCGAGGCTGCACGGTTCGCAGCGCGCCACGGCTGCGCATACCAGCGGGCGCTCGTGGAGAAGAACCAGAAGTACGTCGTCGACCCGCCCACCATCGAGCGCTGCCAGGAGCTCTCCAAGCAGCTCTTCTACACCCGCCTCGCCAGGTCCGCCCAACAGATCTTCTCCTCATCGCTTATTCCATACAACAATAACGTTTCAGATCGCGTTTTCCTTGCTCAGTGATGATCTCAACACAATGCTGTAGTTATTGCTGAATGATCCTCTAGTGGTACTAGCTTTTTATGATTACGATTAGAATTGCCCTAGAGTTAGTTTTGGGATGCGATTTTGATTGCAATTGCTCTGAGGAGTGTTCCTTTAGCTCTATGGCATGCTCGGTCGGTTGAGTGAACTGCATTGTCTGAAGAATGTGGTGTGGACCAAACCTTGGAACTCTCTGAAGTTTGAACTTTGTAAATTGCATTATTGAATAGTAAGTTGTTGCATCCATCACAAATGTTCATTATGAACCTGGGATAAATGCCTGATTGCAGTATTGCCTGAGCCTGAGTTTTGTTTGCATTACATAGATCTGTTATATATAAAGCATTTATTCAAGACGCTTTAGTTATTTGCTTGTCTTTGACTCATTTCCTTTTACCTTTGATGACGACTGATTGTCCTTGTCATTGAACAAATGACCACTGAAATCTGAATGTATAATAGCGATTTCTTTTACAGTCTTTGAAGTCAGTTTAGATAGCTCTAGCGTCACAAATGAAAAGATATCTTTGTTTTATGGAACTAGCTACTAGATTGTTGCAGATTGATCTGTTGGTGACATGATCTGCACCTTTGAATCATATAATTTGCTTCTTTCATACTGACACGTACGCACTTCTCGCAGCCTTCCTGGTCGTTACGAAGCATTCTGGAAAGAGCTTGACCAAGTGAAGCACTTGTGGAGAAACAGAAAGGACCTGAACGTTGAGCATGCTGGCATCGCGGCACTCTTTGGCATCGAGTTGTACGCGTGGTTCTGCGTCGGCGAGATCGTCGGTAGAGGTTTCACTCTCACGGGCTACCATGTCTGAGCGCCAGCCTGCTATTAGGCAACAAACATCAATTCCTTTTTGCTGATGAAAACTATTTAGGCAACCCATTTTTCGCGGTCTGATGCGCGGTTTTTGTGTTTCTGAGATATTCTTGATGCTGCAGTATCGAATGCGTGCATCTCAGTAAACAGACTTGAGGATGTAAAATAATCTGCTGCATCTCGGTTAAATTCTACGGTATAAATGCCCTGTGATGATAATGTTGTCCTTGCCGCCTCTGTTTTTGCAATGATGTGGAATTCGTTTCGACTGGCACTGATCCTCCTAGGTGTTGGAACGGTGCAGCAAAGCGGCCTTGTACACTGCGGGCTGCGGCTGCAAATGGGAGCCGCACTCGCACGGTATGGTTTCCTTTTCCCGTATAAGTTTTCCTTGAGCACAAGTCCGCTTTGAACTGAATAATCCAAGGTACAAGAAGCCAAACGCCGAGCCCACCCGCGCGGCTGATCGGGAAAAAGGAAATTTGCCGTCCGGCGGCTGCTCCGGACAGCTAGGCCTTGGCCCTCATGTACTCCGCCGCTCGCCGCCTCCTCTTCTCTTCCCGCGCCCGCGCTGCGACGACGTGGGCGCCGTCTTTTGCCTACTCCGCGGAGCGATCCCCGTCGCGGCCCCGGTTCCCGACGCCCAAGGAGATCCGTAGGGGCTTGGACGAGTTCGTCGTCGGCCAGGACAAGGCCAAGAAGGTTACCTTAGCTACCTCAACTCACCTTCTCCCCGAAATTACTCTCCGTTGCTCCCAATTTCAATTGGCTCTGAACTCTGATGTTGTAGCACCAGTATCTGCTCATTTACCATGCAATAGAATAACAGTATAAGCATGGATTTGGATTGATTATGTAGGTTCTATTTTGTAGAACATGAACTTAGCCTTGGACTGGTCTTGCAGGTGCTCTCCGTCGCAGTGCACAATCACTACAAGAGGATCTATAAAGAGGAGTCAAACAAATGGTGAGATTTTGATCACCAGGTTCACTGTTGGTTTTTAAGTTGTGTGCTGTGATTATAAACTTGAATTCGTCTGACTTGTGGTAAACCCAATGTTCCACGAAAAGCTTGGCATGTAGCAGTATTAGTACTGGTGGTGGCGATGAGGAGATTGAACTTGAAAAGAGTAACATCCTTCTGATTGGGCCAACAGGTTCAGGTACTGTGTGTTGCTACTTTTTCCGTAATTTGAAGCTCATAATGTTGCCTGCTAATCTGATTTCTTTTTTTTCCCCACATCTTTATGACAGGTAAAACACTGTTAGCGAAAACACTAGCCCGATTTGTGAATGTGCCATTCGTGATTGCTGATGCAACTGCTATTACACAGGTAGTCATGGCTGGTATTTCCTGCATTTTGAGATTTCCTTTGATGTCCTTAGTACCATTGTTCCTCCCTATATTTTGTTATTGTCCTCTCAGCAAGAGATGGGCAGCAAACCAAGCTGACTGTTCGTGATGCTCTCTTCTTTCTGATACGACAAATAGACTGCCTTTTCAGGTTGGATATTCTGGTGAAAATGTGGAATCTGTAATCTACAAACTTCTAGTGGTATATATGCATATTACCCTCTTGATTGAATTGTCATTTCTTAATGAACTCACGAACCATTTATTATGTAGCTGACCTATACTGCCTCTTAGGCTGCTGATTTCAATGTTGAGGCGACAGAGCGTGGTATTGTGTACATTGATGAAGTGGATAAGCTCACAAAGAAGGTTACCTGAACAAATTAGCTCTGATCATTGCTAGTGTTAGTGCAGCATGTAGTGAAGCCAATTGCACTTACTGTACCCATTGCTACTTTCAGGCTGAAGGCTGTGAGGACCGTAGGCATGTCTCTGGAGAGGGTGTCCAGCAAGCACTATTAAAAATATTTGAAGGAACAGTAAGTGCATCCACTAGTTTCTCCTTTGTACTGTATAGTCATATTTTTGCATCAACATTCATACTTGGGCTTAGAGGAACATACTATTTGATCAAAGTCACGTGGTTCACTAACGTAACTGATGTGTAAGCACAACAAAAGTATTAACCACAGGTTGCTGTCTGAAGTACAAGTTTCATACATCATACTACCTGGCAGTAATACTAGAACTGTTGTTTCTTGTCTTTCTTATAGATCATCAGTGTGCCAAGAAAAAGAGGTCAAGACAATATGTCCAATGGTTATGTTGAGGTAATTGAGTGCAGAAATTTCTGCTCTTTCAGTTAAATAGTACTAAGCCATATGGGTACGGTATTTTAGAACTATTCTGTGTATCGGTTGCATACGAATATATCTTGCAGGTTGATACAAGAAATATACTTTTCATATGCGGAGGTGCCTTTTGTGGTTTGGAAAAGATAGTCTCAGAAAGGTTATGCAGTTATAAATAGATGATTCTATATTGAATCTTTCAGAATACCTTCATTTGTGTTTTTATTGTTCTCAAAGTTCTTTTGTACTGTGCAAGACATCAGCCCTACCCTTTTGGATTTGGCAAATCGATATGTCATGATTTGCAGAACTGTGGTTGGAAAATTGCTCTGCAGGAATCTTGCTCTGATGATGCAGTGGGTTCAGTTCTTCCTTTCAATAGTTTTGTATTCAGTCTACGTTGATAATGGAAGTAATTTTCAATAATTCCCTTCTTAGATAGAAAACGATGACTTGGTTACCTATGGCCTGATCCCTGAATTCATTGGAAGGTTGCCAATGACAGTTGGGCTGATAAATCTCACAGAAGAACAGTTGGTCCAGGTAGTAAATTCTTTGCATAAACTTGTAATTTTGACTACTCTTTCTTGTAATTGTCTGTTATATGTCTTTATATGGAATGCTTTGTTCATATCTTGTTCCTATCTACAAGTTTCTTCAACAATTTCTTTTTTTTATATAACATAATCATATTCTCAAATATACATATAACTTTATTTTCAGGTGCTCAGGGAGCCCAAAAACGCAATAGGAAAGCAATACAGGAAGTTATTCAAAATGAACAATGTTAGTCTGCGTTTGCTTTATCCCATTAAACTGACTGCAAGCTTTAGAATGAAGAGTGTTTCCTTTGTTTTCTTATAACCAAAACACTTATTTGTGGTATGTTATCCCTTTGATAAGGTCAAGCTGCATTTTACTGAAAATGCTCTGCAACTAATAGCAAGGAAAGCAACTGTAAGAGAGACAGGGGCTCGAGGGCTGCGCTGTATAATGGAGGACATTTTGACAGAAGCGATGTTTGAGGTGGCTTCTTGCTTAATTGAGCAACGGAGTATCAGCTCTCTTTTATTCTTTTTTGTTTTGGTGTGAAGAGAATGGGGGTATCAGCTTGACTGATATTACTTTGGTCCTTGGATGTGCAGATTCCTGATGCAAGAGAAGGGAAGGAAAAGATAATTGCTGTTCTTGTTGATGAGGAGTCTGTAGGGCCGCTGTACCATCGAGGATGCGGTGCTAAAATTTTCCGTAATGATGGAGCCTTGGAACTGTATATTTATCAGAACAATATTAGACTGCCGGGTCTAATTCAAAGCAACCCCAGACATAGTCGCATTCCCCGTCTCTGCCTTCTGGTAGCTTTATCGGCGACGAAGCTTTGGGTTTACCATACATTTCCTTATTTTTCCTCAGTGTATGATTGGATTATACTACTGCTGTGCAAGGCAAACATTTTTACGCAATAAAATGGGATAATATATGTTTTTGTGTCCATTTTGTAGATAGCAATACGATTCCTGGGGGCGTTCTTTCTGCTTTCTTCTGTATTCCGTTGCAGTGGAGTTTTGCAATATACAAGTCTGTCTCAACTGCAAACTAAACTGAACAATAGAGAAAATGATTTCAAACAATATAACACATTAAAATTCTGTAATTATTTCGCTTTCCATGCAACCGTTGCTGTTACAGAAGGCTGGGCAGAGGAATTATTCTACCAAAAGATGAATTCTGGCACCTCTAGACCTATGGATCAATTTTCTTCAAAATCGAAGTAAAAGGGCAATCTATGTCTTATGACATTGTGTCACGAACAAATTAGTAGTTCACCACCGTCCCTGCCCATTCTCTTGTTTCGTTTCAGTACTTGGCTGGGTGCCTTGAGTTGCATTGTCTCCTGCTGATCTAATGCCTAGCTTACTCAGAAACCCACCATCCAAAGTGTTTGCATTCGGTGCAAGCGCTTCAGTTCCATTCTCAGTCTTCCTTTTATGGGCCAGAATAGCCTCAATGGCAGCAGCACTAGCTCTAGCTGCAGCCTCATCCTTAGCTACAGCCTCTGCCCTCCTTTTCTCTCTTTCTTCTCTGGCAAGAGCCTCCTTCCTTGCCTTTTCTTCTGCATCCTGAGCTTCTGCTTCAGCCTTCTCCTTCTCCACTTCCTCATATAACTTGGCAATGTCATCTTCCCTTCCACTAACCCGCAATGCTCCTTCCAGCAGCTCCCTCATTTCGTCACTGAACACCACCTTCTCATCCAAAAGAACACCTTTTGCAACCTCGACTGCATCATCCAGCCGACCAGCACCAACATAAGCTTTTAGCAGTGTTTCATAGCTTGATATGCTTGGGCTGACCCCTTTCTCCTTCATCTGATTAAAGTAGTCACACGCCTTGTCAAGCATACTGAAGCCCACCAGTCCATCAACAAGCTTATGATATGCATTTGCATCTGGCTTCAACTCCAATTCAGCCATTTTGTCAAAATAACTTAAACCATCATTGACGCGATCAAAACTGAAGCATGCATCCATGAGAAGCACAAATGTCTCCTCGTCTGCAACAACGCCACTTTCGGACATTTCATTGTAGAGAACCTCTGCCTCTCCTAGCTGCCGGTTCGTCGCCAGATGCCGTATCAAATTATTGTAGGCTCGTAAGTCTGGCACAACCTTCCACTCCCCCATCCTTCTGAACAAGGCAATCGCATCCTCAAACCTCCCAGCAGCGCAGTAAGCATCAACCATCACACTGAAGCTTCTTACATCAACTCCAATCCGCAGTGGAGAGTCATGCTCCCCAAGCATTCTGTCAAACAGCTTGAGTGCATCCTCCAACCTCCCATTCTGCCCAAGCGCATCAACAACTTTATTGTAGCTCTCGACCCTAAATCGCACCTCTGATTTTTCACCCAGAACCTCTTTGTAACAATCCATGGCCTTCTCCTCCATTCCCATAAGGAAGTACGCCTTCATAAGGCTCCCGTACACGATGCCATCAAGAATTAGCTCGCCCCCAACCTTGTCCTTCAGTCCCTGGTAAAGCTCAAAGGCTTTGGCTCCGTCTCCAGCCCCCACGAAGCCATCCATGAGGATACTGTAGACCTTGGGATCCGGCCCTACGAATCCAGCGGCGAGCATCTCATCCTTGACCTCGGCGGCCTCCGCGAGACGGCCGTGGTCGACGAGGCATTCGACAACGATACGGTACGCCGTCGGTGACGGCGGCACGGGGGACCCCGGGCGGGCGAGGAGGCGAAGGTGGTGGACCGCGTCGTCGGGGAGGCGTCGAGCGGCGAGCGCGGAAAGGTAGAGCGCGTGCGTGGCGGCGGTAGGCGGGACTGCGGCCTGGAGTGCAAAGCGGTAAAGCGAGAAGAAGTCATCGATGAGGCGTGCGCGGAGGAGCGCGGCGAGGACGGCGGCGCAGGTGAAGGAGGTGGGGCGGCAGTTGGAGTGGAGCGCATGGCGGGTGAGGAGCGCCGCCTCGGCGAGGTCGACCCTGGGGCCCGAGAGGAGCTCGAGGATCCGGTTGTGGAAGACCAGGCGGGAAGGGGCTAGCGTGGGCAGCGGCTCCGCGAGGCGGACGGCGCGCGCGGATGGCTTGGGCGTGGGGGGCGTCGCGACGAACGTGTCGCGGCGGCGCTCCCGGCGGGAGGCTGCGGCGGAGGCGGCATCCGCGTGCGCGAGCGGGAAGAGCGCCGGCACGAGACGGCGCGCCGAGAACGGCTTGGACAGCGACATGCTCCGCTGCACTCGGCCGCCGGAGGGAGGGAGAGGAAGGGTTTTGGGCTTAGTGAGGTTCGGAATTGGGAATTTGGGAGGAGACGACAGCTTTCACAGGACTGGTCGTGCTGTGTGCAAATAACGGATTCTTGTGATACGTCTTCAGGTAAAAGAAGTAATGAATTATAGTGATACGTTTTCATGACCAGAGAACGTATTTTACAATGGGAGGGGGTATATTGTAATATTATCCTTTATGGTTGATGACGAATGCTGACATGTTTGTTGTCTGGAGTATTCGGATGAGACCTTGTTGTCTTGTTCCTCGCTTTCAATTCTAGCCATATTTTCTCATACTTTTTTATTATTTATTATCAGAAACTAGTGACATTAAATCGTCTTATAATAATAAATTAGAAACGTTCTATTTTTTTAATAAGCAAATTAAGACAGTGGTTTTGAACGTAAATTGAAGTCAGAAAGAATAATTTCAAATAGCCACACATTGACACAATCTTGAACATTGACACATATTAGTATCACCTTTTTTTTTTTAACCGCTTCAATACAAATATTTTTCCTAGAAGAAAAATAACCAACTTCCACTTCTGCGTCTTCACATGTACTATAACAATAATAAAGTACCTCACATTTCTCAACTTAACAATTGTCTCATGTGAGCTGTTTAGTCCCAATTCATTTCTTTGTTGCTAACTCACGAGAAATCTGAGCAATAATCACGTTGCTCAGAAAGTGGAAAAAATTAGGAAAAGTTTTGTATGGCAAACGCAGAGCAATAACTAAAAAAATTCAAATTCACAAGCTGAAAGGAAAGTGAAGGCTAGAAAAACAGTTTCCGGCACGCGTCCGGCGGGCGATTGGTCGTCCGGTGGTCGCGACGGCGACTCCGACCAGCCCAGAATCTTCGTCGTAATATGCCAATGGAATTCCTGTGCCAATTGCCAGAAACCCCTCGCCTCGCCGCTTCGAGCTGCCGGAAACACCCCCTTGACCAACCCTCTGCCTGGCGGGCACGCGCCGTAAAATCTGAGAACGTGCAGGGGTATCTTTGTCCAATGAGATGCCAGTATAAACTCGAGCCTAATCGCCACGGCCACACACGGCCGCTCCACTACCACTCCGCGCGGCGATGCGGAGCAGCGACAATGGAGGTGCTCAGCTCCAGCCGCTTCACTAGGGTTCTCCCCAACTTCCTAGGCCCTGTCTCCAGGGTGCTCAAGCCCCCACTGCTCCGTCGCCGCACTGGCCAAGCCTTAGCCTGCAACCCCGCCGCCTCCGCCGCCGATGCCGCACCGTCGTCGTCCTCCCCTGGTTCGCCGCCGCCACCGTCGCTCTCACGGTTGCTAACCGCAGCGCTGCGGGGCGGAAGAGCGGCAGGGGATCTCCCCGACCTCGCGGAGGCGGCCGCCGGGGGACCGGGGATAGGGACGCTGCTGATGAGCACGACGGCGGCGGCGGTGACCAAGGCTCGGGAGAGCCCGTACCTGCTGGCGCTGGCGGCGAACCCGACGTTCGTGTCGGGGCTCGTGGCGTGGGCGGTGGCTCAGACTACTAAGGCCGTGCTCACCTCCTTCGTCGAGCGGCGGTGGGACCTGCGGATGCTGTTCAGCTCCGGCGGGATGCCGTCCTCGCACACCGCGCTCTGCACCGCGCTCACCGCCTCCGTCGCCCTCTGCCACGGTGTCAGCGACGCGCTGTTCCCCGTCTGTCTCGGGTTTACTCTAATTGTTATGTACGACGCCACGGGCGTCAGGCGCCACGCCGGAATGCAGGCCGAGGTGAGCTTGCTTTGGCTACTTTTTATATTGCAGTAGCAGAACTTTAAGCTTTAAATTTACTTTGTTTGAGCTAGTACTATTTTGAATAAAAGTATAGAAAAGTATGCTCCTAATTTCTAAGACAGTCAGCTAAATTACAGAAAATGATTAATTTTTTGGTCGATGTGGCATGATAATATATATATCTTTCATTTCTCGGTACTTACTCATCTTTAACCTTTTTCAATGTCTGTAACTAGGAACCTATTGGGCAGTGGTAATTGTGATGTCATTATGTAGTCACAATTTAGTATGGCTATAAATTTCACTCTTAAGCTAATACGAAGTCAATGATTTTTTCCTTATCACCATAGATTCATACTACTTAAACTCAGATTAAAATGTTTTTGTTTGTTTGTTTCACGTCACTCAGTAGCTTGCAAATAGTCATAGCAGTCCACATCTATTGTCTGCCTAAATTAAGCCAAATGGCCATTGCCAGTTATTGCTTGTTGTTTGGGTATTTCATAATTGTTATTTTATTCTGACTTGAGAATTCAGGCTTACAACACCTTTATACTGTATTTACTACAGTCTACATATAATTTTAGATTTAGGTAAATGTATCACATCAACACATTAAGAAATGATGTATTATGATAGGATTTGTTTCGTAGTGGTGCCGATAGACCAGGCTAGTACACCCATTTTTATTGTCACCTGATAATGTTCCATATGATCAATGCAGGTACTCAATAAGATCGTTGAGGACCTGTTTCAAGGCCATCCAATAAGTGAAAGAAAACTCAAGGAGTTGTTAGGGCATACTCCATCACAGGTTTTTGCCGGCGCAATTTTAGGCGTCGTGGTTGCCTGGTATTGCTGCCAGGGTTGTATTGTTCCCATCTGATGTTGCTTGTATGACTGCTTCAGAAATGAAATCATTCTTCCACGAATACTGTAACTGTTGTTACTACCCTAGTCTGACTGATCTTTGATCACTGCCAAGCAGTTCACTGCTGCTGCCCTCAATCTCGATTCTCGGGCATTGTCCCATGTATATATTGTAACTCGATGGAACAAAACAGCTGAATTTTGGACTGGTTCTCTCATTTCTCAATCAGAAGATGAGGATCGAGTTATATCTGTTCTGTAAAGTTTTAACTCCACTTATCGATGACCTTTCTTTAATTTGCTTCCAACAATGCACTTTGACATACAGGATCGAGATTTCATCGAGAGTAGCATGGTGCAATGTTTTGATGTTATAGGTTTAGTCGATTGCTGCAATTTGTTTCACGTCGGGGATGCATGTTTGGGGTCGCGACAGTGATCAGTTATCGTCTTGATGAGCTTTCAACAGAATAATTCGTTGTAGCTTAATAAGAACTTCAGAATATTTCTAGCTTAATTAGAATTTAAGAACCCGCCCAGTGTGCCCGGGAACGCAGGCTGCACCAGGTCAGGGTTGATCGGAGAAAACAGCCGCGCAGAACTGTTAGATTTGCACGTTCATCCTGTTTGCTCCATGACATGGGGGGCTGCAAGTGCTCTGTTCTCCTCTGTTTAGGCTAGGCATACGGGAGGGAGGGAATACGGGCCTCCAGAGTCCGGACGACCGCAGCCCATCAGGCTCGCGCAGGAAAAGGGCAAAACGGTCAATCGGTCTCGCGCGGCAGGCGGTGTCGCGAGCAAAGAAGGAGGGATCACGCCGGCGCCGGCCGTCAAGGTATCGGAATGGCTCTGCGGGTGGCCTCAGCCGCTAGGAGGCTGGCGTCGTGTACCTGCCAGCCACGCCTCGTCCTGCGCACTCAGGCGGAGGCGGCGCCTCTTCTCGCTCCCTTCACGCCCACCGGCAACCCCAGCGCGGCGGCGGCGGCGGCGGCCTTCCTTCACTCCCACGCCACCAGCTTCGGTACGGATCTCTCTCTTACCTCGCATATCTCTCCGACTATCACTCGTCTGGGAATACGAAGTAGGGGTTCTAACGCCGCATCGTTGGTCAGGCTACAAGCAGGTGCGCGAAGAGGAAAAGAGCAAGTTGGTTGGCAATGTTTTCAGCAGCGTCGCCTCCAGTTACGACCTCATGAACGATCTCATGAGCGCCGGCCTGCATAGGCTGTGGAAGGACAGGTCTGCTGCTGCTTATACTTGCCTTGCACCCACCAATCGATCGACCCTTTCTCACTCGTTTCTGTTCTTTCAGGCTTGTTTCCAAGCTGAATCCTTTTCCGGGGATGAAGCATCTGGATGTCGCTGGTGGAACAGGTAGTGATCTCTGCCTATTCTCACCACTCATTGTTACCGTTTACATTAAAACTAAGATTCTATCTGAATATCAATTGCCTGGATCAATTTATCTGTTTGTTAATATATTGCAAGCCTATGCTTCACTAGTTACTTCTTGGGAGATGTCAGCATTAGGTTTCCTAGAATTTTGATTGTGACACAAGTGTCTCTCTAGCTTTACCGTATGCCAGCCAGATGACTCAAACACTAGTTCTGCCTCTTTGTGCAAGATTTGATATTTGCCGTGCAATAAGGGGAGTATTCCACTTGCTACTACGTGTCTTGTTTAAGATTCTTGTTTCCTTTATGTTGGAAGGCTATACTGCTTCCTTAAGAGAAAGGAAAATTACATTGCTACAAACCTCTTGCGTGGATCCTACTTCCAGACACACAAGTACTTGATTTATAATTTTAAGCTACATATCTGATGATTATTCATGTCATTCTTACTTCAGGAGATGTTGCTTTTCGTGTGCTGGATTGTATCAAGAGCGTGAGGCGCCGAGCTATCCAGGGTACTTTTGGTGATAATGAAGAAGACACTCACATATATGTTTGTGACATTAATCCAAATATGCTAGAAGTTGGAAAAAAGCGGGCTGCAGAAAGAGGTCTCGATACGTTTATTTTGATTTATTCTTCCATCTCTATGTGCAACACCAACAGTTGGTTTTGTTCAGGCTACAGTGGAGAGCATTGTCTTAGATGGATACAAGGAGATGCAGAAGCTCTGAGTTTTGAGGATCGGTCTATGGATGGTTATACCATCGCATTTGGGATCAGAAATGTGACACATATTGAGAAAGCTCTAGCAGAGGCTTACAGGTTGGTTGGTTTTTTTTTTCATTTTTTATTAGTGGAGTAAAATTGAGATCCAGATGTTTTGATTATGTTCCAAGATAGAAAATTCGCTGTTTTAAGCACTCGTATTATTAATATTTCTGAAAACAGTTTATGATTCTAAAATTTTATTACTTGAACTGTATTAAATGTTATTTTATAAGGTGCCTTTCTTGATTTATGATGTGCTCTACCACATTGTTAAGTTTATACGGCCCAGTCTCATTATTGTCATTGGATTTTCATACTTTTTCAGAGTTCTAAAGAGAGGGGGAAGATTCCTATGCTTGGAGTTGAGTCATGTGCATCTTCCAGTTTTTAAGGAGATGTAAGTCCCTTTAACTAAGTTATTTCGTTGCCTTTGAACTTAACATTAGGATGCCTTGAACTTTCTTTGTATGCATGAAAGAACAAACAGTAGATGATCAAACATCTGGGCTGCAGTCAGTTTCAACAATCATTACTCTGAAATAACCAAATAGATTCTAAGCAAGCAACAATTACCCACTTGGGAGTCCGTGTATGCTAGGCATTGCTCAAGGTTGTTGACAAGAACTCATCCATTTTATTCGATGCCACTAGGAGAAAAAAAATTACAGTGATGAGAATGTGATTGTTGTTTCCCCCTTAAAAATGTAAATGCTGGTAGTCCTGTTAGTGCATTGTGAAAAGTAGTGTAAGGTTATTCCGTATTTATATTTATCATTAAGAACAAATGTAATTTAAGACTTATCCTACAATTTCCTCTTATCTTTGTTTCCGTTTATCAAATTTGCTGGTTTTTTTTCAGTTATGATGTTTATTCATTTTCTGTGATTCCGACTGTGGGAGAACTTGTTGCTGGTGATCGACAGTCATACCAATACTTGGTTGAGAGCATCCGTCGTTTCCCGAAGCAGGTATGGTGTAGATATTCCCTGTATTTTTTTTTTCAACTGCAGACATGAATGCACATTTGGATTGTATTGACATTTTATACCTCACAATCAGTATGTCATCCATGTCATAACTTTGTAAAACTGGGTTTGTTTTCGCTGGTCATGGTATGTATTATTTTGACATTTTATACCTCATCAATATGGCATCCATGTCGCACTTCGTAAAACTAGTTGTTTTTCGCTGGTCATGATATTGAACGAGACGAGTGGCTAACAGGACAAACATGACTGACTGGCACTCTTCTTCATTCAACTTTTTCATTCCTGTTTATGAGACCTCTCTTTTTTTTCAGGATAAGTTTGCGCAGATGATCCAGGAAGCCGGATTTGAGCGAGTGGAGTATGAAAACCTCGTGGGTGGTGTAGTTGCCATTCACTCAGGACTGAAATTGTAGAGTAGTGAGTTGAACCGCAGCATCGGAGAGGTGGTGCTTCTGGATGTAACTCTTTCTTTTTTCCTCCAGTCCTGATAGTTCACATCTAATAAATACCTTCTTGATGTAAATCAACTTTTTTGCTTCTGAAGAATTTATTCCGGACCAGTGAGAAGGACAGATCGAGTGAGATCTATAACATCCAACACCCAGCAGGATACTAGTACTAATTAATTGTCGATCCGTGAGTGATTTGGGGGCCGGCCATCCACAGCTGCGCGAACTTGACCACCTTGGAGACGCTGTGCAGCACCTCGAACGGCGTGACGTCCCCCATCACCACCACCTTCTTGCTCTCCAAATCCACCTTGAAAGATGTCACGCCTGCACCAACCACACAACATATTATTCCTCGAGCGATGGAAGGATCCTGCTTTCCGGATAGAGCCAGAATACAAAATGAGACAGATGCACATGTGATGTGAGTGCTGGACAGGACAAGCAGCATGTGCGGAATTTGCAGCTGGGGCTGGGGAGGAAGAAGGCTATAGCCTATAGGGCTGGGGAAGAAGGCTATCTATAGGAAAGACACAAGGTTTTTTTTTTTTAATCGGGGAAAGACAAAAGGTAATTAGCGAGCAAGGAGACAACACACCCACTTAGCTTGTCGCTAATTAATTCAGGATGAAATAATTCGGGGCCCCAACCCCAAGACGACCAATCATCGATACATTGCCGATCCAGGCATGTTGATCCTGTGGTAACTGGTTAGTAGTAAGTAGACTACTATCATACTACGTAGTATATGACTTGGCATCTGTATCGAAGGGGCACATCGCACATGTATCAGCCGAGCATCATCTTTCAGTTCAATGAATGCATTTTTAATTCTTTTTACTATAGCTCGACCTGCCAATCACTGCAAGATAGCGTACTGAAGATATGGATACGCTACAATCAGAGAGGCAGGATCGTTTTCAGCATGCAGGGGTTGACAGGATCACGACCGCAGCTTTTTATCATGAATACCAGATCATAACTGCTGCGGATGCGACCGTTACAGTTATTCTTAATACCCTTTTCATTTTTTTTACTTATCGTCGTTAACTTTGACAGTAAACTTTAACTATAATACCATAATGACATTTCGCGATACTTTGAGGTTGTCAAACAGGTGGTATTATTCAACGAAGATATGATATACTGTATAAGAAGTTAGGAGCAGATGCATCCGGAGGTTTCTGTTCATCGAGGGCTCGAGGCAAAGGCAAAGAACTAGTAGTACGTCAGGCAGGAGATGCAGAAGTACTACTATTACTGGCCGCGCAGCAGGCATGGCAAGGGAGCCGTGCAGACTGATGCATAAAGGGAGCGGCCTCAATGCACGTTCGTCGTACTGGTGCGTGCGTACACTAAACAGCCTTGATTTGCACTGCTAGTACAGTTTTAGTTGGTTTGGTCTAAACCCGGTTTTTATCAACATTCAAAAGACAAACAAACCTGGTTTATCAAAAGTATAGTGAAGACGAGTTTACTGAAGAAGAGTATCTAGTCTGGCCTGCTCGTGATGGCCAGAGTTGATCTCTTCGAAGGTAATACTATTTGGCTGCAGCTTTAGGGAAAAACAAGGTACAAAAGGCAACTCGATCTTTATTAGCGAAGAAGGACCATGGGGTTCAGTTAGTCTTGTCTGGCAAAGAAACAGACTTTTTATTCAAAAAGTTTAGAAAAGAAACAGGGAGTATTATATAGTAGCTGTGCAAGATTGACAGAACAATGTGTCGTCATACATACCTTCCATCTTGGAGATGTGCTTCTGAACTTTCCTGGCGCATCCATTGCAGTGCATGGACACCCTGAGCTCCACCGTCTGCACCAAATTAACACAGCAAAAAAACCCGAGAGATGACAACAGCAGATAAAACATTTCAGCCAGAAGGGTTGGAGAACTGAATGTAACTAGTAACACCAAGTACCTTGGGTTCTAGAAGGAAGCCGAGCGTCCTGGTTCCATCAACGAGATCCCTCAGCCGCAGTCCCTGCTCCGTCTGCCGGTGATCGCTCATCACCAGCGCCTTCCTCTCGACGGCGTCCTCCTCCTCGTCTTCCAACGCGCGAATGCAGACGCAGGTGCTCGTGCATAGAGAGAAGGCGAAGCAGTCCAGGACCCTGCCAATGCGCAGCCGCCTCATTGCCTTGTTGTTGTTGCCCTTGATGAGAACTCTCTCTCTCTCTCTCTCTAGTCTGGCGCTGGTAGTTGCTACAAGCACCTCTCTTATTAAAGGATCAAGAGCAGGAGGCGGCAATGATATCTTCCCTTGCCCAGATTGGTCCAGATCTAGCTAGTTATACCCCTGGTAAATGAAGGGCGTGGTACAACTGCTGCCGTAGAGCACCACCTCGAATGCTGCAAGGATCAGCGAGGCTGCTACACACGCCAGTAAACCGTACAGGTACCAACAGTACTCTCTCGTTTACTGGGCTCTTACTCATACCAACAGTATATAGTACAGTACAATATACCAATAGCTACGATGGAAGGATTGATGTTTTCTTTTGGTCAATTTCTGCCGTGACATTGTAATTTTTCTCAATTCCTTATTTGATACTGATGTCTTACTGACATGTGAAACCCACATATATCACGGGATAATTGGTCCTGTGCCATCCGTAAATGCCCATCCCTCTCGTCCCATTACTTTACGATGCATCCCTCTCGCGCCACTGCTTTCATTCTTCTCCTCTCTTTCGCACCACCATCTCATTTTTCACTATTTTTGAATTATTTTATAGTCAAATGTACAAACAAGACCCTTTTGCCCCTGCCTTGCTCACACCAGACCAGTCCACTCCCGTTCCTTAAACCCTAGGCGGAGGTGCGGAGGCGGCGGCCAGCAAGGACACAGCGCGGCGGCGGCCCGAGGGGGCGCGGGCGACGGCGGTGGCTCTGGCAGCGGCGGGGCCCAGGTGCCCGAGCGGCGGCGGCCCGAGGGGGTGCGGGTGAGGGCGGGCCGAGGTGCTCGGGCGGCGGAGGCTGGAGAGGGCGCGGGCGACGGCTCTCTAGAGCGGCGGCGGCGGGATTCTTTCTTCCGCAAAGGTGTTACCTCCCTCTCTCTCTCTCCCCCCCTCCCTAGTCTCTGTTGGAACTGGAACATATAGAATCTGAGTGTTGGATCTGTGGAACATATAGATTCTTCTGTTGTGCTTGTTGAGGAGGGTGAGTTCGTGGCGCCATGTATGAATGCGGCAGCACCTTCGTGGTGAAGCTGGCAGCAACTCCAGCATTGCAGGGTTAGTGGATTTTATCACTCTTACATCGTGTCAACTCGATGTTGTTCGTGCTTACACTGCTTAGATGAATTATTTTTATTGACATCATTTTTTATTTTACTGTAGGGAGGACTCACATAAAAATTTTACAATCAAACTTAAAATCCCTGGTTACATAGCAGTTATGGATGATGGCAGTAGATTCGAATTGAATGGTTCGGAGCATGTTCTACAAGTGTCTTCTGAGCGGTACCTCATGAGTGACCTTGAGGCTGATGTAGCAAAAAATACTAAATGGGTTCATGTCAAGAGCTTGAAGTTTGGTATTGGTATGTGGAGAAACGAGGCCTGCATTATGTTGTAACCGATCTGGATTTGCAATCAGTATTTCAGAAATTTATGTCTACTAAAGTTGTATCCTTAGTTGCTGAGTTTGCAATTAAACCTACATACAAGTGTGATATTAGTTTGGACAAGTTGGAGAAATTACCAGTGAGGAGGAATCCTAATATGACAAGGAAGACAGAGAGTGCAGTAGAATTTGATGATGAAAGTGTGGAGGAAGAGGATAATGTGAACCCTGGTTTGATGGATGATGAGGACATATCCATGGATGATGATGAGGTGTTTGTGTCTTTAGGATTGAGGGCTGAGGAAGTGGCAACACGAATGAACATGAGAGTAGAAATGGATTCAGAAATTCCAGTTGATGATTATGCCGATGATGAGCCTAGGTTTGTAACTGATCTAGAAAATTCAAAGATTGAGAAGGGTGAGACATTTCCAACAATGAAGGATTTTAGGAAGTCTTTAAAGCAACATGCAATACTAAAGGAGTTTGAAGTTCACAAGATAAAGACTGATACAAAGAGGTATAGAGCTGAATGCAAAGCAAATGGGTGTCCATGGAGGATTGTTGCAAATAAGCTTGTTGACCAACCAACAGTTGAGGTGTGTATCTTAAATGTTACAATGTATTATATTATTTTATAATATGTGAAGCTGTTAAACTAATAGATTTCTATATTGGTTTGCAGATTACTATGCTCCCTCATAAGCATGATTGTGTGGCCACAGGGAAGTTGGAAAGCTGAGAAAGTTGTTGCAATGCTATGGAAGAAACCATCACTTGGTCCTTCTGAACTGCAAGACAGATTGCTCGAAAAATATAATGTGGATGTAAATTACAATACAGTGTGGCTTGGTAACAGAAAGCAATGGATTTAGTCTATGGGGCATGGGAAGATAGTTTTCAAAGTTTGTTTAACTTTAGGGCTGAGCTGATTCAAAGGTCCCCAGGTTCAATTCTTGAGATTGCCACCAAGATAGTGCAAGATGTTATCTTTTTTGACAAGCTTTTTCTTTGCATGAAGCCATGCATTGATGGATTTCCCACAGGTTGTAGGCCTTATCTTGGTATTGACTCAACGACATTGAATGGTAAATACAAAGGTCACCTAGCCTCTGCTATAGCTTTGGATGGTAACAATTGGATGTATCCTGTTGCATGGGCATTCTTTGATTTAGAATCTTACGATAATTGGGTTGGGTTCATGAGGCAGCTTGAGATTTCTATTGGCCATCACTGTGACACCCCAGGTGTCACCAGGGCAAAAACGTCGACAACTATAAACCCTAATTCAAAATTTCACTCACTTTAAAGCAGTTTCAATCGTGGGAATAAAAAGAAATATTGTCTAAAATGCTTTAAAGAGACACTATGAAAAGTTTGACAAACAACAGAGCATTTTAGCAAAATCTGGAGAATTCTCACTAAAAGTGTCGAAATCTCGTTAACAGAAAGAAATCCAAACCCTGACTCTTGACCATCAAAACTTCCACAGAACCCTGGCTATATTTTTACATAACAATTAAGTACACTTCAAAATAGAATTTTGGCAAATTATTCAAGATTTTTAGGAAAGAATTAGACCTCTTAAAAATTCACAGAAGCTATAATCAACCTAGAAATTCAAAAATTTTTAGCAACCAAATCATGACTTGAACCTTAAATGAAAAGTGTTCCAAATAAATTCCTGAGCTTGTACACAAATTCTCAAAATTTTTCAAGCTCGGGAAGTGTGCTGAATTATTGAATTGTCTTCCAGCATTAATGAAAAAAATATATATATAAAACTGTTGTCGGGTGGGCTACAGTGCCCGCCCGCCCGACAACAGGGGCGCTGCGCCGCCCGGCCGCCCGGCCACGCCCCGTCCGGCACGGGCGCTTGCTCCCCCACGTCGCTTTGACTCGGCTGCCTCCATTCTCTCTCCCTCGCTTCACTCTCTCTCACCCCTCGCTCTCTCTCTAGCCCTGCCCCTCCCTCTCTCTTTCCTCTGCTGTGCGCCCGAGCCGAGCCGCCATGCCCGCCGCCTCACTGCCGCCCGAGCCACCCCCACTGCCCCCTGCTCTCCCCGACCCCCCGGCCCCCTATAAATGGCGCGAACCCCTCCCCAATTTCCCTCCTCCTCCATTTCTTCTCCTCCCCGCGCGCGAAACCTCCTCTCTGCCCCGGCCGCCGCCCACCGACTCCATTGCCGGCCGCCCGAGGTGAAACACCACTTCCGAAGCGTTTCAATCAAATTCCTTCATCAATTCACCCCCTCTCCACCTCGTGAAGCTCACATCACCTTCCAATCCTCTGACGGCGAGCTACCTCACCAGAATTCCATCGATCGCCGCCGCCCCGAGGCACCCCCACGGTGAGACCCCCTCTGCCGTGCCCAACCTTGATTAATACCATGTTGCCGAGCTTCGTCATGTCGTGAGGATCATGAAAAGCCAAGGTTCGACGGCCGGCGACCACCCCATCGTTGGGAATTGGCCGCCGGAGCTCGTCGGAGACTGTGCACTGTTTTTCCTTTTTCTAATTAATTTCCAGATTATTGCTTTGTCTTCTAAAAACTCTACAAAATAACAGGAAGATCCAAAAATACCAAACCAAAATTTGTTAGAACCATCGTGAAAAGTACTAATTTTCTGCTAAAACACTTTTTAAAAAATCACCAAACCTTTGTAGAATTAATTAGAAACACTCCTTCCTGTTTATGAATTTTAATTTGCATTATAAAGCAATGCTAGGGCTAAACTTTGATCTACAAGAACACCCTGGTACTACACACCCTCTGGAATTTTGTGAAGATTTTAGGAACACGAAATGACATCTAACCCTATTAAATAACCTCAATCTGCCTAGTTTAAATAGCATTTTCTAAAGTACATTGTAAAAGTCATTTGCAAGGTTAGACCCAAGAGAAAAGTTGTAGATCTGGTGCTCAGGAATGCTCACATAAAGTTTCATAATTTTATTCTATTGTTTACTAGTGGTTTCTGATTTTACAAGATCTAAAAATAGGAATTTTGAGGAATTTTTATAAAATACAGAAAATTCATCTAGGCCCCACCCAAAGCCCAAAATGCTTATTCCAGAGAGTACTACCCACTAAAAATAATCTTGAGGAAGAATTAAAAATCTCATTTTTAACCCTAGTTTAATAGCCGAAGTAATTAAATAATGTTAATCGATGAAAAGTGTCACATTAACTTAACTAAAGTTGAAGTTATTAAAACATGCCAGCTAAAAGTCACCTCATGAGAGTCAAATAGATTAGGTAAACAACATTTCCAGATTAAGAATTTAATTTAATTGACGGCGTCGAGTAATTAGGGTTAACCCTAATTCTGGGCGTCGCCAATCTAAACCCTAGGTTGTTATTGATACTAACAATAAGTTTCTATTTTCATTAAACTTATCATAATCCTACTGCATCATGTAGATTCTGACGCTAACGAGGTAGCTGCCGACCCAAGTTCCTCGACCCCCGCCGAAGAAGTCGACATCAACACAGAGGAACCAGGCAAGCCCCGGTGCACAACCGAATTTTAAAAGTTTTACTTTCACAACTAAGTGTGTCTTGTTTGTGCATTAGGTGCTAGGAGTTGATTGAAACCATAGTTGCATTTATTTCCCATAGGAAACCCTGACGGTAGCTTGTATAGATACCCCTAGTATGCTATGCTTAGCAGCTAGTTGCCGGTAGAAGTCGAGCAGAGTGGACGCTGCTCGCAAGTAATAGGATTTTGAATGAAATCATTTCATGAGATGTGCCACACGATTATGAATGAGTAAGAAAGATAAAAGATTGAGGGTCAGACTGGGTACCAGTAGGTCGGCGACTGGTCCGGGACCAGGGTGACCGTAGTCTGGTCTGATCCGTGTGGCACAGCTGGGCAAGTATTGAATGTACTAATCGTATGCTGGGTGTTATGGGCCCCAGTAAACCTACGTAGCCTAGTGATTGCAACGTCGAATCTGCCCTACGGTGTCTGACTAGGAGGAGATCTGGGGTGGGCAGCGTGGGAACTCCACAGAAACCGTCTGGGACGTGTTGTCTGGTGGGACGCGGCGCTGCTAAGGCAGGCGTAGGAGGGAATTGACGTTGCAGGAGCTGGTGTGAACGGTTGCCACGTGCGAGTCTGGGACACGCACGTGTCGTACGATTAGGTTAACCCTGCAGTGGTATAAAAAATCGGTTCGAATCGCTGTCGCTCTCAGCTATGAGCTTACTTGGACTCTCTGTCACATTTTAGTAAATAGGTTGAGACACCATGAGAATGAATTATGAATATTAACGTTGCTATTGATGATTCTATTATGCTTGTTTAGCTCAGTGCTAACTAAATTTATTTTCTAATCACTTAATCTGATGCTAAAACTTGACAAGAGTAGTATAGGCTGCGAGTCCTTTTGGGCAATAAACCTACCCCCATCAGCCTTCATGTCTAGGAGTCGGCTGTAGCCAGCCATTTGTCGGGTAAGTCTTGCTGAGCTTCTTAGAAGCTCACGCGTTAGCGTTTTGTGGTTTTCAGGCGCCGTCATGCAAGAACCAGCAGGTAGCTTCCATTGGGAGGAGCCTCCCCTCGAGTTTGGGAACCTCCAGTGGGAGTTGTGCGAGTCGCCGCGTTGATTTGTTGAAGTGGCTAGTAGTACGACGCCCGTGGGCACGGCGCGTGCTTTTGCTTAAGTCCGAGTGTCGGAGTTGTAATTGTCCTAGTCTTCCGCTGTTTATCATTTTCAAAACTTCTGCGTACTCTGAAACAATGTAATATTTAACTTTAAATTTATGAACGAAGGATGTATTAAGTGTTCTCTTCTTGTAAATTATTGCTGTTTATTTCTGCCTGTGTTGTATTGTGTGTACGCTCGCTTCGTCGAGCGTTGCCCAACAAGATCTTGGCTTAACGACTGACCAGATCCGTCCTGAGACGAGGTTTTCTGGGCGGGTCGTGTCAGCTTTGGTATCAGAGCCGTGTTGGGAAAACGATACAACGTTTAAGGCATATTTTCAAAAATTTACGTGCGAGTGAGGTACGCGCCCTATTAGTTAATAGGTTATCAGGTGGCAAGCTAACCTAGTGTAGGGGCTAACTAAACCCAGTTTAGATTTACTTTTCTGTACCGACACACCTACGCTCAGGTAAGCAAGGTAAGGTACGCCGCTCGACTGCGGTGAAAGGTCGAGAAATCCCTGTTGCATCCGCAGCAGTAGCGTTCTATACCATGGTGGTATGGAAGGAGGTATTATGTTCGTTGTAACATAGTACGCCCCCTTGCCGTTTAGGGAGAGAAGCGGCCCTCTACCGTACGAGGTGTGGGTTACGGACCTGTTGCGAATGCAGACCTTCGCAACAGTGGAGTCTTGTGTCTTTGGCACACAAGAGATGAGTTTGTTCCTCACGACTTCGGTTTTGCGGAACACTCTCATACCTCCGCTGCCTGAGGTAAAGTGCAGTCTGTCGCCGCGCAGAGAAGGTCGGACACGTGATCCCCGTACGTGACCTACTCGGGGCGACCCATATGGCAATGATATGGGTTGTTGTATTTACTTTTGATATATATTATTGCACTGCCTGTGATGTCATTTTCTGCAGGTACGCTAACCCCGATATCGTAAGAAACGTGTACTAACGGCTAACTTGAGTGCGACTCTGCCACCGCCTATGCGTATTCTTTTTACTTTGTGAGGACGTATAGACCGATGTAGGATTGCATTGCATGAAGAAATGTTAAAATCCTTCAAACTTATACTAAAACCATCCAGGAGCAAAAATTCCATCAATAATGGCTATAACACCAATAGAAGTTAAAAAGGGTCAACCTGGACACCTTCCTCCCTTAGTGGTTGCGTGAAATCAACCGAGTTGGAGCAAAACCCTTGTATATCATTGAGCCTTCCCAGAACCTTCCTCGATGAGAAGATTGTCTCCTTGACAGGTCAACTTAGATGGTAAAGCACCTTGGACTAACGGCTGTCGCTAGTCAGCATCCTTAGTGATCGAGTTGAATCACCTTTTACGCAGGGATGAAAAATATTTTATGTATCGGAATATTTAGCATGCTTTGAACTATGTGTCAACATGTGGCTTCTGATTGGTAAAATATTATTCATCTCTGTGATGCAGATGGATGCCAACACGATCGAGCATGGGATCGCGGAGATAGGCATTGAGGACTCCACCCCTACCTACGTCACCAAGAAGTCCGGACGCAGAGGATTCGTGGAGATACTCGAGCAGACCCTACAGTCATTGGGATATACAGAGACTCCTTGGTTTCAGTTCCGGGAGTATCGGCAGTATGACCTACCGCGCTGCTCGGCCACCGTTACATTACCCACGCACCCTCAGCATGCCAATGGAGAGGTTTATACCACCACCACATTCGGTTCAGATAAGACGGAGGCCATCGAGTCAGCCGCTCATCAGGCTTTATTGAGGATTTGCGAGCGACACCTCGAGGACCTGGCAGACAAACCAGCAGCGATGTTTCCGATACGGGACCAGGTTGACCGTACCTGACACCGTAATGTCAAGAATGCTCAGAAGAGGACTTTCAGGGGAGAGATGGACCATGTCACTCCCTTGTTCACGTGGAGCCTAGCACTACTCAACTTGCATGAAGATGTTGTTCTCGCAGCTCAGATGGATCGCCAGGCCCTGCGACAAGCTCATGTAGAGGTAGCTCAACTCAAGAAGAAGGTCCAGGACTTGGAGAGCAGGAACAATGCACTGCGTGCTCGCTGCGACGCGCGCGCTACACGTATCTCTGAGTTAGAGGCGGTCTCCGAGATTAAGACTGCCCAGATCCATGCTAGAGAGAATGATTGCAACATCATGTTGCAACACATTCACCAGCTGGAGATGCTCAGGGATAACGCGGTTCAGATGGCGGAGAACCTCGCCCATGAGAACCACCATTTGCAGCATCAGTTAGCGGGACTTTTGGAGGCACAGCAACCGCCTCCCGCTAACGATGATGCTCCTGAGTCAGAAGTATCAGATCCCGAAGCTTCAGACCCAGAGCCAGATGAGGAGTAGATTGGAGGTGGTTCCGAAGTGATGTTTAGTTAGATGGTTCGCTTAGGAGTGTGTTGTCTTTGTCAGGATGTCGGTATGTGTTCTCAGGAGTCTATCTTAGTAGCATTGTAGTCATGTGGATGTAAGAGTGGTGGTTTGACAGTCTAAGGAATTGGACAATGGATGTACTGTCATCTTTGAGGAATGAAGGAAGTTTGTTTTTATGGAGATATCCGTGCCGTGCATATTGACGTACATTTACTTACGTTGAGAAGTGGACATGGGTTGAATTGCTCTAATAAGGATCCTTTTACTTTTTCAGCATGGTGAACACTAGAGCCGGACGTCAGGAGGCGGAAAGCTCCAACCCGCCGCCCCCGCCAGCTGAGCCAACCTTGGCCACAGCTATGGCGGCCCTGATCCAGAGCAGCCAGCAAACGCAAGAGATGCTACGAGCTATCCTAGAGAATAACGGCACCAATCGAGGCGCTCGAAACCGCGACCAGGACAGCACGTATGCTGAGTTCCTGGCCACTCATCCCCCGGAGTTCAGAGATGCTCGGGAACCCATGGAGGCAGACCACTGGCTTCGTACAATCGAGGCCAAATTTGGGCTGCTCCATTGTTCGGAGATCCAGAAGACGCTCTTCGCGGCCCAGATGCTCCATGGACACGCCGGAGCTTGGTGGGCCAACTACTTGGCCACTCTCCCGGCCAACACCCAGGTGTCATGGGAACAGTTCCGGGAGGCGTTCCGCGCTCACCACATTCCTGCGGGACTCATGCAGAGGAAGGCCAAGGAGTTCATGGCCTTAACACAAGGGAACCGCACGGTGCACGAATATTCCCGTGTGTTCAACCAACTTGCTCTATATGCTCCGGAGCAGGTTGACACGGATGCTAAGCGGAAGCACCGCTTCATGGAAGGGCTGAACATCACACTCCAGGGTCGCTTGGCCCTGAACCAAGGCGGCTCATTCAATGAGCTCGTCAGCAACGCCCTCATTGCCGAGGAGTACCTCGAGAAGGAGCAGCGGGAAAAGAGGCGAGCCAGCGGTGGGCCATCAAATGCCCCGCCACCCAAGTACCGTCTGGTGTACACTGCACCTGATGGTAGAAAGTACAAGGCAACCCCGCCGCAGGCGCCGTCGTTCCGTCCGCCGCAGCAGCCATACCGGCCCCCACAGAGTCAGCAACAAGTCGGCTACCGCGCACCTCCCCCGCCGCAGAGGAACCAAGGTGTCCGCCCACCTCAACAGGGCGCCCGCCCTGGACCAGGCACGCCTTGCTTCAACTGCGGGCAGCCCGGACATTTCGCCCGCGAGTGCCCCTCCAACCAGCAGTCCGGAGGCAACCGGCAGCCAAACCAAGGACAGGGCCAGCAAAAGGGCCAGAAGAACACCAGGACCGGTCGGGTAAACTACACCACGACCGAGGAAATTGCCGAGGGCGAACAAGTACTGGCGGGTACGTTTTCGCTCTCTACCCACTCAGCTTTTGTTCTTTTCGATTCCGGTGCAAGCCACAACTTTATCAGTAAAAATTTTGTCAAGGGCAAAAGCCTAGTCACCATCCCCTTAGAGCCACCCTTCATCATAAAATCTCCTGGAGGCAACATATTATCAAATTATGGCTTAAAGGGAGCACCCCTAAATCTAGGAGGTTGCACCTATCCTACCTCCTTCATAATCCTAGATGGGCAGGGTATCGATATTATCATCGGCATGAAATGGATGAAACACCATAATGCCATCCTTGATATTGCTAACCGTGTAGTCCACTTGACCTCTCTGCTTCACGGTTCCATGTCCATAAACCTAGATCACCCTAAAGCCACCCTCAAACAAGTCTGCAATGTTGTCGGGAAGAGTCTGGACGAGATACCAGTGGTTAAAGAGTTTCCAGACGTATTCCCAGAGGACTTACCTGGTTTACCGCTGGATAGAGATGTGGAATTTCAGATTGAGCTGTTGCCAGGCACAGCCCCGATCTCCCGCAGACCGTATAAGATGGCACCCAAAGAGCTGGCAGAGTTGAAGAAACAGTTACAGGAGTTGTTGGACAAGGGCTTTATACGGCCCAGTACATCGCCTTGGGGTTGTCCTGCATTGTTCGTGCAGAAGAAGGACCAGTCCTTGAGGCTATGCGTGGATTACCGCCCCTTGAATGCGGTAACTATCAAGAACAAGTATCCTTTGCCACGCATAGACACTCTATTTGATCAGTTGGCAGGAGCAAAGGTCTTCTCAAAAGTCAATCTTCGCTCTGGTTATCATCAGATCAAGATCCGTCCTAGTGACGTCCCAAAGACGGCTTTCTCCACCAGATACGGATTGTATGAGTATTTGGTGATGTCATTTGGACTCACAAACGCACCAGCTTACTTCATGTACCTCATGAACTCAGTATTCATGCCAGAGCTGGATAAGTTTGTAGTGGTGTTCATTGACGACATCCTAATATACTCCAAGTCAGCCGATGAGCATGCAGAGCACCTTCGGACAGTTCTCCAAAGACTCAGAGATCATAAGCTCTATGCCAAATTCAGCAAGTGCGAGTTTTGGATTGAGCGTGTTCAGTTTCTGGGTCATGTTGTGTCCGCGGAAGGTATTTCTGTTGATCCGGGAAAGGTGCAAGATGTTGTTAATTGGAAAGCACCCACAACAGTCCACAAGGTGCGGAGTTTCTTGGGATTAGCAGGATACTATCGCCGCTTCATTCCCAACTTCTCCAAGATTGCCAGGCCTATTACAGATCAAACTCAAGAAGGATCAGAAGTTCAAATGGACAGAAAAGTGCGAAGAAGCCTTTCAGACCTTGAAGAAGCACTTGACCACAGCACCAGTACTCGCCCAACCGGATTTGAGTAAACCTTTCGACGTGTATTGTGATGCGTCGGGAACTGGGCTTGGTTGTGTGTTAATGCAAGAAGGACGGGTAATTGCTTATGCTTCCAGACAACTCCGCAAGCATGAGGTAAATTACCCCACACACGACTTGGAATTAGCAGCCGTGGTATTGGCTTTGAAGGTGTGGAGGCATTACTTATTGGGAAACCTAGTACACCTCTACACCGACCACAAGAGCCTCAAGTACATCTTCACCCAGAACGAGTTGAACATGAGGCAACGAAGATGGCTAGAATTAATCAAGGACTACGAGATAGAGATCCACTACCATCCGGGCAAGGCTAATGTGGTGGCAGACGCGTTGAGCAGAAACGCCCATTGTCACTATTTGAATCAAGGAGTTGCAACCGAAGAATTAGAAACAGCCGTAAGGATTCTACTCCACGGAGCACTCTACAACCTCGCCTTAGTGCCAACACTTAGAGATGAGGTAGCCAAGGCCCAGAAGCTTGATAAGGGCATGGAGAAGATCAGATTTGGATTGCAAGAGAAGAAGATGCAGTGCTTCCGTGAGGACGAAGAAGGAGTTTTGTGGTTCAAGAACAGACTGGTAGTATCGAAGGATCACGAGCTCCGAAGGAAGATCATGGATGAAGCTCATTTATCCAAGTACTCAATTCACCCTGGCAGTAACAAGATGTATCAGGATCTGCGAAAGAAGTTTTGGTGGACAAGGATGAAGAGAGAAATCGCTCGGTATGTAGCGGAATGTGACACCTGCCGCAGAGTAAAGGCCGACCATCTAAAAGGCGCAGGGTTGTCGCAACCTTTGAGCATTCTGTCGTGGAAATGGGAAGACATAAGCATGGACTTCATTGTTAGACTGCCCATGACAGCTCAAAAGTTGGATTCAATTTGGGTTATAGTAGACCGTTTGACAAAGACAGCCCATTTCATTCCTGTCTCAACCAGATACACCATGAAGAAGTATGCACAGCTGTACATTAACCGGATAGTCTGTCTGCATGGAGTGGACAAAACTATCATCTCCGACCGAGGCACCCAATTCGTCGGTCGATTTTGGAAACAACTCCACGAGTCCCTAGGAACTAGGCTAATCCACAGCTCAGCCTACCACCCTCAGACTGATGGTCAAACGGAAAGAGTGAACCAAATACTTGAAGACATGCTTCGAGCTTGTGTTTTGGAGTACGGAAAAGGGTGGGACACCTATCTATCACTGGCAGAGTTCTCATACAACAACAGTTACCAAGCCAGCATCCAAATGTCCCCTTTCGAAGCACTTTACGGCCGTAGTTGCAGAACCCCACTCAATTGGTCAGAAGCAGGCGAAAGGGTTGTAATGGGGCCAGACCTAGTACAGCAGGCTGAAGAGAAAGTACGGGTTATACAAGCCAATCTGAAAGCCGCCAAATTAAGACAGAAGAGCTATGCAGATAAAAGGCGTAGGCCATTGACCTTCGAGGTAGGAGACTACGTCTACCTACGGGTCTCGCCAATGAAGGGAGTTCAACGGTTTGGGATCAGAGGCAAGTTAGCACCCCGGTACATAGGTCCATATCCTATCACAGCTAAGTGCGGACCAGTGGCATATCAAGTGGAACTGCCAGAAAGATTATCAGGAGTGCACAACGTATTCCATGTCTCCCAATTGAAGAAGTGTCTGAAGGCACCAGTAGACCAAGTGGTTGAAGAAGTAGAAGAGTTGCAACCAGACCTGACCTACCCAAAGCGTCCCATCCGGATACTGGACGAAAAGGAACGAGTTACAAGAAGACGGACACCCAAGTTCTACAAAGTTCTGTGGAGCAACCACACGAAAGACGAAGCCACGTGGGAATCTGCAGAATTTCTTCAGTCAAACTACCCCGAGCTAATCCCAAAACCATAGGTACCTATACCTATCCTAACCCTCTCGTTAAATCTCGGGACGCGATTTCTTTTAGGGGGGAGGGCTGTGACACCCCAGGTGTCACCAGGGCAAAAACGTCGACAACTATAAACCCTAATTCAAAATTTCACTCACTTTAAAGCAGTTTCAATCGTGGGAATAAAAAGAAATATTGTCTAAAATGCTTTAAAGAGACACTATGAAAAGTTTGACAAACAACAGAGCATTTTAGCAAAATCTGGAGAATTCTCAACTAAAAGTGTCGAAATCTCGTTAACAGAAAGAAATCCAAACCCTGACTCTTGACCATCAAAACTTCCACAGAACCCTGGCTATATTTTTACATAACAATTAAGTACACTTCAAAATAGAATTTTGGCAAATTATTCAAGATTTTTAGGAAAGAATTAGACCTCTTAAAAATTCACAGAATCTATAATCAACCTAGAAATTCAAAAATTTTTAGCGACCAAATCATGACTTGAACCTTAAACGAAAAGAGTTCCAAATAAATTCCTGAGCTTGTACAAAAATTCTCAAAATTGTTCAAGCTCGGGAAGTGTGCCGAATTATTGAATTATCTTCCAGCATTAATGAAAAAAAAATATAAAACTGTTGCCAGGCGGGCTACAGTGCCCGCCCGCCCGACAACAGGGGCGCTGCGCCGCCCGGCCGCCCGGCCACGCCCCGTCCGGCACGGGCGCTTGCTCCCCCACATCGCTTTGACTCGGCTGCCTCCATTCTCTCTCCCTCGCTTCACTCTCTCTCACCCCTCGCTCTCTCTCTAGCCCTGCCCCTCCCTCTCTCTTTCCTCTGCTGTGCGCCCGAGCCGAGCCGCCATGCCCGCCGCCTCACTGCCGCCCGAGCCACCCCCACTGCCCCCTGCTCTCCCCTACCCCCCGGCCCCCTATAAATGGCGCGAACCCCTCCCCAATTTCCCTCCTCCTCCATTTCTTCTCCTCCCCGCGCGCGAAACCTCCTCTCTGCCCCGGCCGCCGCCCACCGACTCCATTGCCGGCCGCCCGAGGTGAAACACCACTTCCGAAGCGTTTCAATAAAATTCCTTCATCAATTCACCCCCTCTCCACCTCGTGAAGCTCACAGCACCTTCCAATCCTCCGACGGCGAGCTACCTCACCAGAATTTCATCGATCGCCGCCGCCCCGAGGCACCCCCACGGTGAGACCCCCTCTGCCGTGCCCAACCTTGATTAATACCATGTTGCCGAGCTTCGTCATGTCGTGAGGATCATGAAAAGCCAAGGTTCGACGGCCGGCGACCACCCCATCGTTGGGAATTGGCCGCCGGAGCTCGTCGGAGACTGTGCATTGTTTTTCCTTTTTCCAATTAATTTCCAGATTATTGCTCTGTCTTCTAAAAACTCTACAAAATCACAGGAAGATCCAAAAATACCAAACCAAAATTTGTTAGAACCCTCGTGAAAAGTACTAATTGTCTGCTAAAACACTTTTTAACAAATCACCAAAACTTTGTAGAATTAATTAGAAACACTCCTTCCTGTTTATGAATTTTAATTTGCATTATAAAGCAATGCTAGGGCTAACCTTTGATCTACAAGAACACCCTGGTACTACACACCCTCTGGAATTTTGTGAAGATTTTAGGAACACGAAATAACATCTAACCCTATTAAATAACCTCAATCTGCCTAGTTTAAATAGCATTTTCTAAAGTACATTGTAAAAGTCATTTGCAAGGTTAGACCCCTAGAGAAAAGTTGTAGATCTGGTGCTCAGGAATGCTCACATAAAGTTTCATAATTTTATTCTAATGTTTACTAGTGGTTTCTGATTTTACAAGATCTAAAAACAGGAATTTTGAGGAATTTTTAGAAAATACAGAAAATTCATCTAGGCCCCACCCAAAGCCCAAAATGCTTATTCCAGAGAGTACTACCCACTAAAAATAATCTTGAGGAAGAATTAAAAACCTCATTTTTAACCCTAGTTTAATAGCCGAAGTAATTAAATAATGTTAACCGATGAAAAGTGTCACATTAACTTAACTAAAGTTGAAGTTATTAAAACATGCCAGCTAAAAGTCACCTCATGAGAGTCAAATAGATTAGGTAAACAACATTTCCAGATTAAGAATTTAATTTAATTGACGGCGTCGAGTAATTAGGGTTAACCCTAATTCTGGGCGTCGCCAATCTAAACCCTAGGTTGTTATTGATACTAACAATAAGTTTCTATTTTCATTAAACTTATCATAATCCTACTGCATCATGTAGATTCTGACGCTAACGAGGTAGCTGCCGACCCAAGTTCCTCGACCCCCGCCGAAGAAGTCGACATCAACACAGAGGAACCAGGCAAGTCCCGGTGCACAACCGAATTTTAAAAGTTTTACTTTCACAACTAAGTGTGTCTTGTTTGTGCATTAGGTGCTAGGAGTTGATTGAAACCATAGTTGCATTTGTTTCCCATAAGAAACCCTGACGGTAGCTTGTATAGATACCCCTAGTATGCTATGCTTAGCAGCTAGTTGTCGGTAGAAGTCGAGCAGAGTGGACGCTGCTCGCGAGTAATAGGATTTTGTGTAGCACTCCGTTCCGTCATCGGGTTTAAAAGAGAGATTAGATCAAATTACAAACGAAATTGCAAATAAAATTTTAAAGATTAAAGTAAATAACAAAAGATTTGGGTAGCTTGCTAAAAAGAAATTTGATTTATCTCATTAAGTCCAAGAAACAATTTAAATGCTTGCAAGAAAAATTCTCTCAAATAAAAAGCTAGTCAAAAAGGTGATCTATTAGTTTAAAACTTTAAAATTTAAATTCAAATTTTACTCAAAAACTATTAGAATCTAGGGTTTTGGGCTATTGTTGAATTCCTTTGAAGGCTGGGGGTTGTGCTGCAAACTTCCTGGCCATCCGGCCCACTGGCCAGCGGCCCACGGGCCAGCCGCCCCGCCTCTCTCTCTCTCTCTGTTCTTCTCCCTTCCCGCGCGCGCGCTTCCTTCCACGCCCGACCGCGGCAGAACTCTTGCGCCACCTGCCGCGCGCGAGCTGCGCAGCGCGCGTGCGTGGCGAGCGCGCGCGAGCCTGCCCCCGACACGCGCGAGGACGCACCTCGGCTGCTCCGTTCCTTTTCTCCCCGACCCCGTCTCTCTCTCGGCCTCTCTGTTTCCGCCATAGCCGAAGCACCGCCGTCGCTGCGCAGCGCCGCCGTCCACCGCACTCAACACCCCAATCGCCGTTTCCTTCTACAAATCAACGCGCCCGACTCCACTCCACACTCCCGAACACGGTTGTCCCACAATTCCATCAGCACTCGTCGGAATTTGAGAAGCGCCGCCGTCGGTAACCGCCACCGAAGAGCCCCACCGGTGAGAACCCCCTAGCGCTCCGAGTTCGATCAAATTTCTTTGCCATTCGTGGTTCTCATCGCTCGGCGAAGCTCACTCAACCGGCATTTCTCCAAGGTAGAGCTTCTATCGTCGGAATTGTGAAGCGCCGCCGTCGGAACTCGCCGCCAGGGAACCCGCTCCGGTGAGGACCACCTCGCGCTCCACGGTTGAGCCAAACTTCATGTCAATTAAGGTCCCCGGAGCATGGTGAAGCTCTCACCGCCATTCGTTTTCCAGGGCAAGGCTTCCATCGCCGGATTGAGCGCCGCCGCCGCCATTGCTCCTCGGCCGAAGGTGGTCGTCCGGTGAAACCCGTTCTACGGTGAGAACCAAACCGATTCCATCATCCCCTAGCTTCACCGCGCCGTGGCTAGTCTCTCTGACATGGTGTCGCCGCCGGACTCTCATCGGAGCGCCGCCGCGCCATTGCCGGACCCGGCCGAGCGCCGCCTCTCGTCGCCGCCGCAATGCCGTGACAGCCGGTAGCCGTGAGTCAGTGAAAGGAGTTCCCCGCGTCGAGCTCTTGCCGCTGGTGTGCTCGCCGCCGACCGCCGTCGCCGGTAGCTCCGGCACACGCCGCCGGTCGGGCTAGGGCAAAGCCCTGGCTAGGGCTTCGACCCTTTTTCCTTTTCCTATTGTGCAAAAATCCTTTAATTCGGCTGGAAACTTCAATAAAGCATAGAAAATTAATTCTAGCTCCAAAAATTATCAATCCAAATGTTTTGAGACCAGGGGAAATTGTAGTTTTTAATAAAAATATAAAACTCCATTGTATAAAATTATTAATTTTGAGGATTTATTTAATTATTCAAAATGATAAAACCCTAATTAATTAATTGTAACTATTAAAAATTTGGGAATAATTTGTATAACCCTAGCTCAACCCTGGCTACTCATTGGTTTTGCGATAACATTGGTTAGAGTTGTTTTTGGGTACCCTTTAGGTCAGGGCTTTGGTTAGGTCAAAAATCGAAATCGCCCTCGACGAAACCCTAATTACCCTAATTCACTAGCGACTTTTTCAGTCAGCATGAAATTGTTATCTATTAATGACATCTTTGTAATTGCATCATGTAGACGCCGACGTGAACGAAGTAGCTGTCGAGGCGGACCCCGCTTTTTCCGAAGAACCCACCGTCGCCGACCCAGAAGACTATCCACAAGGCAAGCTCCGGTGCACTACTGTTTTAAAATTTTCTTTTTGCAACAGTATATGTGATGTCATGTGATGTGCATTTAGGTTAATAGGAGTTGAATGAAACCCTAGATGCATATGTTTCCAGTAGTACCTACATGAAATATTGGTACAGGTAGCCCGATGTAGCTGCTAAGCTTAGGATCTCTCTTCGGTAGAAGTCGAGCAGATTGGACCCTGCTCGCGATATGTTAGGAGTCGATTGAAACTTCCACCTTACTAGAGAATTAGTTAGCAGGTTCAGGTTTAATGGAAAGAAATCGGGGTCAGACAGAGAATTGTAGGATGGCAACAGACCGGGGTTCTGTGTGCGGTAGCTCTGTCTGATCCGTGGGGCACAGTTGGTTGAGTATTGAACGTACTGCTCACATGCTGGAACTATGGGAACCAGTAAACCTAGGTAGCCTAGAGAAGGCAAAGCTGAACCTACCTTACGGTGTCTGATTGGCGGCGGTCTGGGGTGGACAGTGTGTGAACTCCACAGACACCGTCCGGGACGGGTGATCTGGTGGGACGCGGCACTGTTAAGGTAGCGTAAGAGGGAATTAGCTTTGCCAGATCTGGAGCGAACGGTTGCCACGTGCGGTCCGGGACGCGCACGTGTTGTGTGACCAGGTTAACCCTGCAGGTGTAAATCGATTCGAACCGCTGATACTCTCAGTCTAGAGTAGTACTCGATCTCTCTGTCGCATACGATAATAAGTGAACAGAAGTGAGATTATGATTATGATTGAAATGCTTGTATTGATTAATGATTGTCAACTTGATTGTTTAGCTGCAGTGCCTACTAAAGTTTATTTTCTCAAACTTAATTTGAGCTAAAACTTGAAAGTAGGAAAAAACGTGTCTTTTGCAATTTTCCCCTACCCCGTGTCGGCCGAGCATGTCTAGGTGTCGGCTGTAGTCAGCCTGTTGACGGGTTAGTCTTGCTGAGCTTCTTAGAAGCTCACGCTTTGCGACTTGTGGTTTTCAGGAGATTTCGATGCGACCGGTGGTTTTGGTGGCCAGCAGTGGGAGGAGTCGTCTCCAGGTTGGGGTAGTTTTCAGTGGGAGCCGCTCGGTTAGTTGCTGCTTGTGTGTGTGGCTAGTAGCAAGGCGCCGTTGGGCAAGGCCCTTGCTTTCGCTTAGAGTCAGAGTCGGAGTCTGTACCGTTAACTCCCGTTTCCGCTGTACTGTAAAAACCAGGTTTGGATTCAAACTCTGTAATCACTCATGTAATATTTCTTTCTATCCTTAATTCGTGCTTTTTACTGCCTGTGTTGTACTATGTGAACGTTCGCTTCGACGAACGTCGCCCAGAATGGATCCCGGGAGGAGGATCTCCCCCGTTTCAGGGGCGGTCCGCCACAGCTGGTATCAGAGCCATTCTGGGATGAGTACGACCTTTTTAGGGCATATTTTCGAAAATCGCGTGCGAGTTAGTAGCGTGCCCTAGTAGAACTAGGTTCTATCAGGTGGCAAGCTAACCTAGTGTAGGGTCTAACAAAACCCAGTTAGATTTATTATTCTGTAACGACGCACCTACGTTAAGGTAAGTGAGGTAAGGTACGCCGCTCGACTGCGGTGAAAGGTCGAGAAACCCCTGTTGCATCAGCAACAGTAGCGTTCCGTACCGTGGTGGTATGGAAGGAGGTATTAGGTTCGCTGTAACCTAGTACACCCCCTTGCCGTTTAGGGAGAGAAGCGGACCTCTACCGTACGAGGTGTGGGTTATGGACCTGTTGCGAATGCAGACCTTCGCAACAGTGGTGTCTTGTGTCTGTGGTACACAAGAGATGAGTTTGTTCTTCGCGACTTAGGTCTCGCGGAACACTCTCATACCTCCGCTGCCTGAGGTAAAGTGCAGTCTGTTCGCCGCGCAGGGAAGGTCGGACACGTGACCCCGTACGTGGCCTACTCGGGGCGGCCCATATGGCAATGATATGGGTTGTTGTTTTTACTATTAATATTATATTATGCAACTGCCTGTGGTGTGTTTTCTGCAGGTACGCTAACTGTTGCGTAAGCGCGTGTAGACACGACTGACTTGAGAGATCGATCCTGCCACCGACTTAACGTATTAGGTTTTGTTTTTGTGAGGACGTATAGGTCGATAAAGGACTGCATTGCATGGTAAAAATCGAAGAGTCACACAAATGGTAAACTGCTAAATCTTAAACCAAAACACGTTAAAATCCTTCAAACTCATACTAAAGCCATTCAAGATCAAAACTTCCATCAGCAACAGTTGTAACCATCGTACCCTTGATTCCGGGGTGTAGTCCACTCTTGCACCCAAATTGTGATCCATTCCTTTTACCAGAAGTCGCATGCCTGCTTGACTTAGGTATCGACATGTGACTTCCGTGAAGTAAATCCTTCTCCATCTTTGTATCTGCAGATGTCGGGCAACTCGGTTGACAATGGTTCGGGGAACTATGAGGCTGAGCACTCCACCCCTGCTCGGATGACTCAAGAGTCAGGGCGCAGGGGATTTGTCCAGTTGCTCAACCAAACCCTACAGTCGCTAGGCTATGAAGAAACTCCTTGGTTCCGGGTCCGGGAGTTCAAACAGCATGGCCTACCCCGCAGCTCAGCCGAAACTACACTGCCCGCTCATCCTCACCGAGCCAATGGAGAAATCTGGACCACCACTGGAGTTGGGACGGATGAGACGGAGGCCATTGAAGCCGCAGCTCTCCAGGCTCTATTAAGGCTATGTGAGGGGCATTTAGCCGATCTGGCAGATCAGCCAGCGGCCCTGTTTCCGATACGGGACCAGGTTGATGATGTCTGGCGCCGTAACGTCAAGAATGCAATTGCCAAGACTCTCCAGGGAGAGAAAGATCACGTGACCCCACTGTTCAAGTTGAGCGTAGCGCTACTTAACTTGTATGAGAACACAGTGATGGCAGCCCAATATGACCGCCAGGCTTTGGGACGAGTTCACAAGGAGCTAGCACGAACCCCAGACGAGATGGGAGGCATAGGGAGCAGCAGCAATGAACCGTGTGTTCGCTGCGATGCTCGGGCGCAACGCATTGCCGAACTCGATCATCTTGCTACAGCTAGGCTTACCCTGGTGCAGGCCAGGAATGACGAGTGCAACGCCCTGCTGGAGCGGATCCACCAGCTGGAGATTGCTCGGGATGAGGCTCTACAAGTAGTTGAAAACCTCGTTCATGAGAATCACCACCTGCAGCACCACATTGCTGGACTCTTAGAGGCACAGCAACAGCAGCATCCCCCACCAGCCGGCGAGGACGCGTCTGAGTCAGGAGTGTCTGACCCAGATGTAACCTACCATGAGTCCGATGAGGGGCAAGGCAGTGGAGATGACGCCAACCCCTAGGACCGCGACTTGTAGGCTCGCTGACTGGTAACGAGTGTTAATTGTGTAGCTGAATGGTGTCTGGTTGGTAGTAGTATGTTTCGATTGTATCCCTTAGATGTGGTTTACCATGGTAGCACTATGTTTTAGTCTGATGTAATTCGGAAGTGCATGACAATGCGGGTTGTAATGCGGGTACCGATGTATTGTCATGATTTTGGGAATGAATGTGGCTGTTTTCTGTGTGCATACTATGTGTGTTACATATGTACATTCATTTATTGTACCATGGTAAGTTTACGATTGAAAGACACACTAACGGAACCGTCGATTTGTGAAATGCAGCATGGTGCGAAGCGAGGCTGGAAGCTCACAAGGTGGGGAGGAGCAGAACCCGCCACCCCCACCAGGTGCTCCAACTCTCGCAGAAGCGATGGCGGCCATGATGCAGAATTCCATACAGCAAGGAGAAATGCTGCGGGCCCTTCTGGAGGACCACAACCAGAACCGGAACGCCGCGGCCAGCGTGAGAACAGCACCTACTCAGACTTCATGGCGATACATCCGCCCGAGTTCAAGGATGCAAGGGAACCGATGGACGCAGACAATTGGATCCGTGCCATTGAGGCCAAATTTGGGCTCATTCGGTGCACCGATCACCAGAAGACCTTGTTCGCGGCCCAGATGCTGTATGGGCACGCAGGCGCATGGTGGGCCAACTACGTCGCCACTCTTCCACCTGGTACGGCGGTACCGTGGGAGCAATTCAAGGAAGCTTTCCGCGCCCATCATATTCCCGCCGGGCTGATGCAGCGAAAGGCCAAGGAGTTCATGGCCTTAACTCAGGGAAACCGCTCCGTCCACGAGTACTCCAGGGCATTTAATCAGTTGTCACTTTATGCTCCGGAGCAGGTCGACACGGACGCCAAGCGTAAGAGCCGTTTCATGGGAGGGCTGGACGTTACATTTCAGTCCCGCATGGCTCTGAACCAAGGCGGTACCTTCACTGAGTTCGTGAGCAACACTCTGATTGCAGAAGAGTACCTTGAGAAGGAGCAGCGCGAGAAGAAGCGAAGCGGTAGTGGCCTTTCCAACACGCCACCCCCGAAGTATCGCTTGGTCTATACTGCGCCGGATGGGAGGAGGTACGGGTCCGTTCCTCCATCGGGACCGTCCTTCCGCCCGCCGCAGCAGCAGTACCGACCCCCGCGTTACCAGCAGCAAGGCGGAAACCGCGCACCGCCACCCCCACCGCAGCAGAATCGGGACGCCCGTCCACCTCAACAGGGCAACCGACCTGGACTCGGAGCTCCATGTTTCACTTGTGGACTCCCGGGTCACTTCGCTCGTGAGTGTCCTACCCGCAGGCAGCAGGGTAACCCGGGTCGCCAACAGGGCTCGGGGCCGGACCAATCCAGGGGGCAGAGGGCAGCCAGATCGGGTCGGGTGAATTATACCACGACCGAAGACATTGCCGAGGGTGAACCGGTGCTGGCGGGTATGTTTTCACTCTCTGGTCACACCGCATTCGTTCTGTTCGATTCTGGTGCCTCTCATAATTTTATTAATCGAAACTTTATTGAGGGAAAATATTTCAACACCATTCTCCTAGATCCACCTTTTCTCATAAAATCACCGGGGGGTTGTATCATATCACGACATGGGTTAAAAGAAACACCACTAAATTTAGGCGGACGCTCCTACCCCACTTCCTTCATTATCCTTGACGGCCAGGGCATCGACATCATTATTGGGATGATGTGGATGAAACACCACCAAGCCATCCTTGACATAGCCAATCGAGTAATCCATCTAACCTCACCACTCCGCGGCTCCGTATCCCTAAGGTTAGATCACCCCAGGTCCACTTCCACACGAGTCTATCATGCCGTGGAAAAAAGTTTAGAGGAGATTCCGGTGGTGAAGGAGTTTCCGGATGTGTTTCCGGAAGATCTACCAGGATTACCCCCGGATCGGGATGTGGAATTCAGGATTGACCTACAGCCAGGTACGGCACCAATTTCTCGTAGACCATACAAAATGGCGCCAAAAGAACTGGCTGAGTTGAAGGTGCAGCTAAAGGAGCTGTTGGACAAGGGTTTTATACAACCCAGCTCTTCTCCGTGGGGATGTCCGGCTTTATTTGTGAAAAAGAAGGACCAATCCCTACGATTGTGTGTTGATTACCGCCCCTTGAATGCGGTCACAATCAAAAACAAATATCCCCTACCCCGCATCGACATCTTATTTGATCAGTTGGCTGGAGCTAAAGTATTCTCCAAGATAGACCTTCGATCGGGCTATCACCAGATCAAGATTCGACCAGAGGATGTTCCAAAAACAGCATTCTCTACAAGATATGGCCTGTATGAGTACTTGGTAATGTCTTTCGGACTCACTAATGCACCAGCCCACTTTATGTACCTTATGAACTCTGTCTTCATGCCAGAGCTAGACAAGTTTGTTGTCGTATTCATCGATGACATACTGATCTATTCCAAGACCGCAGAAGACCATTCCGAGCATCTCAGAACGGTCTTGCAAGGCTGAGGGATCACAAGCTGTATGCCAAATTCAGCAAGTGTGAGTTCTGGATTGATCACGTCCAATTCTTGGGACATGTGGTCTCCTCCGAAGGCATTGCAGTTGACCCAGGAAAAATACAAATTATTCTTGAATGGGAAGCTCCCACCTCAGTCCATAAGGTACGCAGTTTCCTCGGGATGGCAGGATATTACCGTCGGTTCATTCCAAGCTTCTCAAAGATAGCTAAACCAATCACTGAGCTGCTCAAGAAAGGCAACCAGTTCAGGTGGACCGACAGTTGTGAGAAAGCCTTCCAAACTCTGAAAAAGCATTTAACGACAGCCCCAGTGCTAGCGCAGCCAGATCTGAGCAAGCCATTTGATGTGTATTGTGATGCATCTGGTATTGGTCTTGGCTGTGTATTAATGCAAGAAGGTCGAGTGATCGCTTATGCTTCCAGGCAACTCCGTAAGCATGAGCAGAATTATCCGACTCACGACCTGGAGCTAGCAGCAGTCGTACTAGCACTAAAAGTGTGGAGACACTACTTGTTAGGGAATCTTGTACATCTGTACACCGACCACAAGAGCCTGAAGTATATCTTCACCCAAAACGAGCTCAACATGAGGCAGAGAAGGTGGCTTGAGCTAATCAAGGACTATGAATTGGAGATTCATTATCATCCTGGTAAGGCCAATGTCATTGCAGATGCCTTGAGCAGGCACGCTCACTGCCACTACCTAGACCAGGGAATTTCCACGGGAGAAGAAGAAGTGGCCCTGCGAGTTCTACCTCATGGAGCATTGTACAATCTCGCTTTAATCCCAACCATCAAGGATGAGGTAGCGAGTGCTCAACGAGAAGACAAAGGAATGGAAAACATCAGGCTCAGGTTAAAAGATAAAAAGATGCAGTGCTTCCGGGAAGATAAGGACGGGGTGTTATGGTTCAAAGACAGGTTGGTAGTTCCAAAAAGCCTTGTTCTCCGAAAGAAGATTATGGACGAGGCTCATCTGTCAAAATACTCCATTCATCCCAGTAGCAATAAAATGTATCAAGACTTGAAAAAGAGATTTTGGTGGACGAGGATGAAAAGGGAAATTGCCAACTATGTGGCCAAGTGCGACACCTGCAGGCGAGTCAAAGCAGATCATTTGAAAAAGCCTGGACTCTTGCAACCCTTAAGTGTTCCCGCTTGGAAATGGGAGGATCTGAGCATGGATTTCATAGTTGGGCTACCCATGACCGCTCGACGCCACAACTCCATCTGGGTAGTCGTGGACCGTCTCACCAAGTCCGCTCATTTCATACCAGTGAACACCAATTATCGGATGAAGAAATATGCAGAGTTGTACATCGCTCGAGTCGTCAGTCAACACGGAGTACCAAAGACCATTATCTCCGACCGGGGAGCCCAGTTTGTTGCTAGGTTTTGGGAACAACTACATGCGGCTTTGGGTACCAAACTAATAAGAAGTTCCGCGTACCACCCCCAAACTGACGGACAGACTGAGAGGGTCAATCAAATTTTAGAAGACATGTTGCGAGCCTCAGTGCTAAATCATGGCGGAAATTGGGATGAGTACTTACCCCTGACCGAATTTGCTTACAACAACAGCTACCAGGGAAGTATTCAGATGTCACCCTTCGAGGCGTTGTATGGTCGGAGTTGTAGGACTCCGTTGAACTGGTCCGAGTCAGGTGAGAGGGTAATACTTGGACCAGACCTAGTTTAACAAGCAGAAGAGAAAGTAAGGTCCATCCGATCTAACTTGAAGGCCGCCCAATCCCGACAGAAAAGTTATGCAGACAAAAGACGACGGCCCCTAAACTTCGAGGTGGGTGATTCGGTGTATTTACGGGTATCGCCTACCAAAGGAGTACAACGATTTGGAGTGAAGGGCAAACTGGCTCCGAGGTACATTGGTCCGTTTTCCATCTTGGAGAGGTGTGGACCGGTAGCGTACAAGCTAGAATTGCCAACTCACTTATCAGGGCTGCACAATGTTTTTCACGTGTCGCAACTGAAGAAGTGCTTAAAGGCCCCGTCAGACAAAACTGTACCAGAAGTAGAAGGGTTACAACCGGATCTGACTTATTCCGAGAAGCCTATCAAGGTACTCGACGAGAAAGAACGAGTCACCAGAACCCGGACCATCAAATTTTAATAAGGTGCAGTGGAGCAATCACACGGAGGAAGAAGCCACGTGGGAATCCGAGGAATTCCTCCGCGCCCATTACCCCGACGTCCTTTCACCATCACTAGGTACCACCAATTTATCCCACCCTGTTTCTAAATCTCGGGACGAGATTTCTTTTACGGGGGAGGGTTGTAGCACTCCGTTCCGTCATCGGGTTTAAAAGAGAGATTAGATCAAATTACAAACGAAATTGCAAATAAAATTTTAAAGATTAAAGTAAATAACTAAAGATTTGGGTAGCTTGCTAAAAAGAAATTTGATTTATCTCATTAAGTCCAAGAAACAATTTAAATGCTTGCAAGAAAAATTCTCTCAAATAAAAAGCTAGTCAAAAAGGTGATCTATTAGTTTAAAACTTTAAAATTTAAATTCAAATTTTACTCAAAAACTATTAGAATCTAGGGTTTTGGGCTATTGTTGAATTCCTTTGAAGGCTGGGGGCTGTTCTGCAAACTTCCTGGCCATCCGGCCCACTGGCCAGCGGCCCACGGGCCAGCCGCCCCGCCTCTCTCTCTCTCTCTGTTCTTCTCCCTTCCCGCGCGCGCGCTTCCTTCCACGCCCGACCGCGGCAGAACTCTTGCGCCACCTGCCGCGCGCGAGCTGCGCAGCGCGCGTGCGTGGCGAGCGCGCACGAGCCCGCCCCCGACACGCGCGAGGACGCACCTCGGCTGCTCCGTTCCTTTTCTCCCCGACCCCGTCTCTCTCTCGGCCTCTCTGTTTCCGCCATAGCCGAAGCACCGCCGTCGCTGCGCAGCGCCGCCGTCCACCGCACTCAACACCCCAATCGCCGTTTCCTTCTACAAATCAACGCGCCCGACTCCACTCCACACTCCCGAACACGGTTGTCCCACAATTCCATCAGCACTCGTCGGAATTTGAGAAGCGCCGCCGTCGGTAACCGCCACCGAAGAGCCCCACCGGTGAGAACCCCCTAGCGCTCCGAGTTCGATCAAATTTCTTTGCCATTCGTGGTTCTCATCGCTCGGCGAAGCTCACTCAACCGGCATTTCTCCAAGGTAGAGCTTCTATCGTCGGAATTGTGAAGCGCCGCCGTCGGAACTCGCCGCCAGGGAACCCGCTCCGGTGAGGACCACCTCGCGCTCCACGGTTGAGCCAAACTTCTTGTCAATTAAGGTCCCCGGAGCATGGTGAAGCTCTCACCGCCATTCGTTTTCCAGGGCAAGGCTTCCATCGCCGGATTGAGCGCCGCCGCCGCCATTGCTCCTCGGCCGAAGGTGGTCGTCCGGTGAAACCCGTTCTACGGTGAGAACCAAACCGATTCCATCATCCCCTAGCTTCACCGCGCCGTGGCTAGTCTCTCTGACATGGTGTCGCCGCCGGACTCTCATCGGAGCGCCGCCGCGCCATTGCCGGACCCGGCCGAGCGCCGCCTCTCGTCGCCGCCGCAATGCCGTGACAGCCGGTAGCCGTGAGTCAGTGAAAGGAGTTCCCCGCGTCGAGCTCTTGCCGCTGGTGTGCTCGCCGCCGACCGCCGTCGCCGGTAGCTCCGGCACACGCCGCCGGTCGGGCTAGGGCAAAGCCCTGGCTAGGGCTTCGACCCTTTTTCCTTTTCCTATTGTGCAAAAATCCTTTAATTCGGCTGGAAACTTCAATAAAGCATAGAAAATTAATTCTAGCTCCAAAAATTATCAATCCAAATGTTTTGAGACCAGGGGAAATTGTAGTTTTTAATAAAAATATAAAACTCCATTGTATAAAATTATTAATTTTGAGGATTTATTTAATTATTCAAAATGATAAAACCCTAATTAATTAATTGTAACTATTAAAAATTTGGGAATAATTTGTATAACCCTAGCTCAACCCTGGCTACTCATTGGTTTTGCGATAACATTGGTTAGAGTTGTTTTTGGGTACCCTTTAGGTCAGGGCTTTGGTTAGGTCAAAAATCGAAATCGCCCTCGACGAAACCCTAATTACCCTAATTCACTAGCGACTTTTTCAGTCAGCATGAAATTGTTATCTATTAATGACATCTTTGTAATTGCATCATGTAGACGCCGACGTGAACGAAGTAGCTGTCGAGGCGGACCCCGCTTTTTCCGAAGAACCCACCGTCGCCGACCCAGAAGACTATCCACAAGGCAAGCTCCGGTGCACTACTGTTTTAAAATTTTCTTTTTGCAACAGTATATGTGATGTCATGTGATGTGCATTTAGGTTAATAGGAGTTGAATGAAACCCTAGATGCTTATGTTTCCAGTAGTACCTACATGAAATATTGGTACAGGTAGCCCGATGTAGCTGCTAAGCTTAGGATCTCTTTTCGGTAGAAGTCGAGCAGATTGGACCCTGCTCGCGATATGTTAGGAGTCGATTGAAACTTCCACCTTACTAGAGAATTAGTTAGCAGGTTCAGGTTTAATGGAAAGAAATCGGGGTTAGACAGAGAATTGTAGGATGGCAACAGATCGGGGTTCTGTGTGCGGTAGCTCTGTCTGATCCGTGGGGCACAGTTGGTTGAGTATTGAACGTACTGCTCACATGCTGGAACTATGGGAACCAGTAAACCTAGGTAGCCTAGAGAAGGCAAAGCTGAACCTACCTTACGGTGTCTGATTGGCGGCGGTCTGGGGTGGACAGTGTGTGAACTCCACAGACACCGTCCGGGACGGGTGATCTGGTGGGACGCGGCACTGTTAAGGTAGCGTAAGAGGGAATTAGCTTTGCCAGATCTGGAGCGAACGGTTGCCACGTGCGGTCCGGGACGCGCACGTGTCGTGTGACCAGGTTAACCCTGCAGGTGTAAATCGATTCGAACCGCTGATACTCTCAGTCTAGAGTAGTACTCGATCTCTCTGTCGCATACGATAATAAGTGAACAGAAGTGAGATTCTGATTATGATTGAAATGCTTGTATTGATTAATGATTGTCAACTTGATTGTTTAGCTGCAGTGCCTACTAAAGTTTATTTTCTCAAACTTAATTTGAGCTAAAACTTGAAAGTAGGAAAAAACGTGTCTTTTGCAATTTTCCCCTACCCCGTGTCGGCCGAGCATGTCTAGGTGTCGGCTGTAGTCAGCCTGTTGACGGGTTAGTCTTGCTGAGCTTCTTAGAAGCTCACGCTTTGCGACTTGTGGTTTTCAGGAGATTTCGATGCGACCGGTGGTTTTGGTGGCCAGCAGTGGGAGGAGTCGTCTCCAGGTTGGGGTAGTTTTCAGTGGGAGCCGCTCGGTTAGTTGCTGCTTGTGTGTGTGGCTAGTAGCAAGGCGCCGTTGGGCAAGGCCCTTGCTTTCGCTTAGAGTCAGAGTCGGAGTCTGTACCGTTAACTCCCGTTTCCGCTGTACTGTAAAAACCAGGTTTGGATTCAAACTCTGTAATCACTCATGTAATATTTCTTTCTATCCTTAATTCGTGCTTTTTACTGCCTGTGTTGTACTCTGTGAACGTTCGCTTCGACGAACGTCGCCCAGAATGGATCCCGGGAGGAGGATCTCCCCCGTTTCAGGGGCGGTCCGCCACATTTTGAATGAAATCATTTCATGAGATGTGCCACACGATTATGAATGAGTAAGAAAGATAAAAGATTGAGGGTCAGACTGGGTACCAGTAGGTCGGCGAATGGTCCGGGACCAGGGTGACCGTAGTCTGGTCTGATCCGTGTGGCACAGCTGGGCAAGTATTGAATGTACTAATCGTATGCTGGGTGTTATGGGCCCCAGTAAACCTACGTAGCCTAGTGATTGCAACGTCGAACCTGCCCTACGGTGTCTGACTAGGAGGAGATCTGGGGTGGGCAGCGTGGGAACTCCACAGAAACCGTCTGGGACGTGTTGTCTGGTGGGACGCGGCGCTGCTAAGGCAGGCGTAGGAGGGAATTGACGTTGCAGGAGCTGGTGTGAACGGTTGCCACGTGCGAGTCTGGGACACGCACGTGTCGTACGATTAGGTTAACCCTGCAGTGGTATAAAAAATAGGTTTGAATCGCTGTCGCTCTCAGCTATGAGCTTACTTGGACTCTCTGTCACATTTTAGTAAATAGGTTGAGACACCATGAGAATGAATTATGAATATTAACGTTGCTATTGATGATTCTATTATGCTTGTTTAGCTCAGTGCTAACTAAATTTATTTTCTAATCACTTAATCTGATGCTAAAACTTGACAAGAGTAGTATAGGCTGCGAGTCCTTTTGGGCAATAAACCTACCCCCATCAGCCTTCATGTCTAGGAGTCGGCTGTAGCCAGCCATTTGTCGGGTAAGTCTTGCTGAGCTTCTTAGAAGCTCACGCGTTAGCGTTTTGTGGTTTTCAGGCGCCGTCATGCAAGAACCAGCAGGTAGCTTCCATTGGGAGGAGCCTCCCCTCGAGTTTGGGAACCTCCAGTGGAAGTTGTGCGAGTCGCCGCGTTGATTTGTTGAAGTGGCTAGTAGTACGACGCCCGTGGGCACGGCGCGTGCTTTTGCTTAAGTCCGAGTGTCGGAGTTGTAATTGTCCTAGTCTTCCGCTGTTTATCGTTTTCAAAACTTCTGCGTACTCTGAAACAATGTAATATTTAACTTTAAATTTATGAACGAAGGATGTATTAAGTGTTCTCTTCTTGTAAATTATTGCTATTTATTCCTGCTTGTGTTGTATTGTGTGTACGCTCGCTTCGCCGAGCGTTGCCCAACAAGATCTTGGCTTAACGACTGACCAGATCCGTCCTGAGACGAGGTTTTCTGGGCGGGTCGTGTCAATCACCAGCTCTAGCAATATCCACATATGCCTGTAAGGGTTTAGCTGCTGCAATGAAATAGGTATTCCCTGAGGTTGAGCATAGGGAATGCATGAGACATTTGTGGGCAAATTTCAAGAAGAAGTATCGTGGTGAAGTATATGATAAGGACATGTGGCCAGCAGCGAGAGCTTATAGGTCTGACAGATTTGATTACCATTACAACAAGGTTATTGCTGCAAACCAACCCCAATGTGGTTGAGTATATGAAGGGCCATCACAATCTGAAATGGAGTTGATTGATATTTTCTAATGACATTAAGTGTGATTATGTCGACAACAACCTTGCTGAGAGCTTCAACAAGTGGATAAAAAAGCCTCCTGTTGACTTGCTTGATAAGCTCAGACAGATGATAATGGACTTGTGGGATAAAAGGCGGAGGATTGGGGCCAAGCTATCGGGAACCATTCTTCCGACAGTAATTAACAATTAAAAACCAAAACTAGAGGGTTGAGGCATATGAGGGTTCACAAAGGGCCACATTATCAGAAGTGTTTGGAACTTACCATGGACGCATGTAGTAGATTTGAGCACTAAAACATGCAGTTGTGGCGAGTGGGAGATGACCGGTAAACCATGTCTTCATGCCTTAGCTTTCTTAAGCATGATACCGGATGTTGATATGGAATGTTATGTCCATGAGTACTATACAGTTGAGATTTAGGGCTGCCTACAGTGGAATCATTCCCCCTATGCCAGACAAGTCACAATGGCCTAAGGTTGACATCTTTCAAAATGCTACCACCACCGTTTAAAAGATCTGTTGGAAGACAAAGGAAGAATAGGTTCAAAGCTAGCAATGAGCCAGGTGCAAAGAAGAGAAAAAATGCATGGAATGTGGTGAATTTGGACATCGAAAGGATGGAAACTTCCCCTTTAAAGAACCTACGAAGAGGCAAGTCAACTTCCTTTTATTTTGCAATTAGAATTGTCATACTGCATTGTAAACATTACAATAATGTGTTAACCACTTCATGTAGGAAAAGGGCGCCTCAAACTAAGAGGAAGGCGCAAAGGCCTAAGACAATACCTGCTGATACAATTTCACCCGGGTCCATCACGCGAAGGCTACGTAATTTGGTGCAGGATGGTCGTGTGCATGAGGTTGGCTCCACCTCTACTAATACAGCTAGGCGCAATTTGGAAATGTTGCAAGAAGATGGCAATGCAAACAGTATATAAGTATCTCAGTTATGCTTCCGATGACATGTTTGTATGTAAACAAACTTATTGCAAGAAGATGGCAATGCAAACAGTATATAAGTATCTCAGTTGTGCTTCCGATGACATGTTTTATTGTATGTAAACAAAATTATTTATGTACTTGCCTGTATGTGTGAGGTGGTGAGGTATGGTCATTTTGTTTTGCAATATGGCCAGTTCTATGTGTTTCATGACTTTATGTGGTTGATTGTATGAAATTATTGTTATTCTCAGTTGAATGTTGTATGAACAATGTTGTATGCCTAATAAATGTGTTACAATGTTGTTGTGATTGCCTTAATTTTAATTTATAATGTTAGTGAATTAATATGATTTTTTTAGAAAATATGGTTTGTTCCAATTTTATTGGAATTTTTGAGGTGTAAATGGATTATTTATGAATTAATCTGATTTTTTTGTGAGATAATATGGTTTGTACCAATTTTATTGTATTTTTTAGGTGTAAATGGATTATTTATGAATTAATCTGAATTTTTTGTGAGAAAATATGGTTTGTAACAATTTTATTCGAATTTTTGAGGTGTAAATGGATTATTTATGAATTAATCTGAATTTTTTTGATAAAATATGGTTTCTACCAATTTTATTGAAATTTTTAAGGTGTAAATCGATTATTTACGAAATTTTTATTTTTCTATTTTTTAATTTTTTATGATCAAATATATTCTTCATCGTTCATTAGTATTTTTACAAGTCATTATAATTATTTATTTCAATCTGGTTGTTACATAGAGGTTGCACAAGGGTAAATGGGTCTTGTTTGTATCATTTGACTGTAAAAATAATTCAAAAATGGTGAAAAATGAGATGGTGGTGTGAAAGAGAGGAGAAGAATGAAAGTAGTGGCGCGAGAGTGTTGCGTCGTAAAGTAATAGCGTGAGAGGGATGCCAGCATTTACGGATGTCACAGGACTGACTATCCCCGTATATCACTGACATGTGAAACAGATGTCAAATAAAGTATTTAATAAAACTGCAATTTCACTGAGGAAATTATTCCTTCTTTAATTCCTTTCTCTTGTGTGTAACAATTAAAGACAGCTGTTTTTTGTTTTTTCTTTTTTTTTTGGGGGGGGGGGGGGGGGGGGGGAGGCGGTGTGGAGGGAGGGGACATAACTTAAAGAGTTTTTGGCTGGGCAGGGGGCACAACTTGCCAAGCTCGCCATGTGACGATCGGCGTAATTGCTTCATCATAACACGAAAAATGTACCAGGTGATGCACTAGATGATAATGTTTTAGCATAGAGGTCAATCATTGGCTCTAAAGAGTGAAAATAATGCCAATGAAAGACCATGTTGCCGATAGGCTGTCAGCTGTCTGGCCTTGTTAAATAGTCGTTCAAAAGTTCACGTTTTAGCGATCTAACATCTTACGCTAAATACTCCACGATATAAAACGTCAAAACTCGATGGTGTAGCAAAACTGGATGCATGTGCAGCGCAGGGTCGTTGATCAATAGGATGGGAGACGGCCACTAGATCAGCAGCATAAACTTTCCTGGGATCAGGGAACTGGCTCTGCTTGCCCAGCTTAATTATAACGCAAAATTATTGTGTTACTGCAGTCACTGATACACATACAAACGATCACTTGGACATGAGCAAACCTTGAAATCATAGTCGCTGGCAACACCTTAAACAGTAAATCGGACAGCAAGCGTAGAGCTTCATAAACAAAGATGGGTCAAACCAACTACTGAAACACCAGAACCAGCCAAATATCCAATACACCGAGCCAGTTGCCATGAAACACGAGCTTTACAGAATGGATACACCTTCTAATTTCCATCAGAACCTTCAAGCTTATAACTATATGCAGTGCGATGTTCAGTGGCATGGAAACATAGAGCAAATTCACCTAGCAATGTAAGGCAAGAAAGTCAGAATATTCTCCGCAGAGCAAGGACACGGATTCAAACACTCAGAAATGTATGGGACCTTTACCTAACGATGTAATAACACCAGCCCATCAGAATAATCACAGCTCATGACCATACTGACGATTCGAACACCTTCAGCTGTCAACCCTGCATATGTACAATGAAAGTGTGTCAGATTCTGTGGCACAAGCACTGAATCAGATTTTGAACTAGCTTTCTGAAGGCTGAGTCTGGGCTAATGAACTACTATTCTAAGCGAGCAGAATACTTACACTACATAACTGTCAAGTTAAAATACAGATAAACAACAAAAAATCCAAGTCATTATATCGGACACATGCTCACAATGCCATGGGAAAAGAATAGCACCTGCTGTTTTTTGGGCTACAAGTTAACCCAAAGTGCTAGACAGCTGACAGTGAAATGAGGCACGGACTTAAGAGGGCCTAGTAACTACATCATAATGTTCATTGGCCAAAGTTCATCTCCGAGTATCTGTAGCGAAAAGTAAAATGATGTCAACACATAAGTAAATTAAAGAAAAAGCATATACCATATCATATATTTTAACGTACCGACGGGGTTTGTTTTGGCGTTGAACGGTTTCATCACTTACAGCGTCTAAAAAAGGGGAAAAGGTGTCAAAATATTTCTAGGGAGAGGCAAAATTACTTTGATGTCTTGAAATGAATACTGGCAAGGTAGACAAAAAGAAAAAGGAATTAGATGTTTCACCTGCCATTTTTTGGGACTTCAACAGAGACGCATTACTTGCACTAGGTCCTCTGCAGAGTAAAACAATATGAAACAGCAATAATAATCCACCCTAATGCAACACAAAATCTAAGTCATGCATTCACCGTATTGGCATTTGACCAACATACCTAAGAGGAGCTGATGAAGATGCTTGTTGAGATGGCCCTGAGTAATAACTCCCATCCACAGCAATATAAGGTGAACCATAAGGTCCTCCTAATGCCCCAGAAGCACCGGGCAACATTGGTAGCCTAATTTCATGAAAACATAACAAAACAAATTAGGTACAATACAATTAGGAAGCCACAGAGGTACATAATAATGGTTCCATCTAAAGGTCCAGAAATAATTGAATCCTTACCAAGTCATCTCAGAATTACTGAGACCAAGTTGTTGTTGAGATACAAATCCCGGTAGGGCCATACCAATTGAAGGAACACCAGGTCCACCTGGCCGTTGGCTTCCAAACTGCATAACTGTAAACAAATTAAAGTTAAATTCACATAATATTTAATATGTACAGGATTAATCCAATAGTGGAGATGGCAAGCACCATGTGCCTGTTTACCAGGAGATTGGTAACTTTGAAAGCACCATAACCCTACTGAGTCAAGTCTTGAATCTTTATTCTTTTTTATGTGCGTGTGGATGTGTTGTGCGGTGGGGGTCAAAAAAGACAGCCACCTGCCTAATATGTAAATATAATGCTAGAAAGATTTTATGTAGCTTGGCCCTAAAAAACAGTTCTTCCACTATACTGGAGCATCACCTTTTTGTTATCTCAATAAGTTGAATAATAGCTAGCAAGTTTGTTTGATATCAAAAGATGGAGAACTTTGATTTACATCACTACAAATCCCTTCCCTCATTATCCACAAATAGAACCTGTACCTCTCCTGTATCAGTTGACAAGTAAGATACTAAGATCCTTCATACTGTTAAATATCTCTCAACACTAACTCCCTAGTACTTAACAGAGAAAATACAAACCTGGCAACAGTGCTGGGGTGCCATGGAAACCTTGTTCACCTGTAAGGCCCACTGCTCCTGTAGCCCCAAGAACATGAGAGCCACCATAGAGAAAAGATGCATGCTCTTCTCCCTGGTCACCAGAATGTCCCTTTACTGATAATCGAGTATCAGATTTGTTTGATCCACCAGGAGAAGAAATTTCTCCGTCCACACTCAAAATTGTTGAAGGTTGAACTGAAGATGGCATTTTATTGCTACCACCAAATCGTGCTCCAAGCATCTGAGCAGGTATCCTCGGTGCAGATTGCACAGATGACTGGGCTGGACTTGGTTGAGCAATTGGTTGTGAGGGCCGGACATAGCCTCTAGTGACTTGATTAGTTGCTACAGCAAATGGAATGTTCGGTGATGATACAGATGAATTTGGTGCAGGACCATTCATTCCCTTCGCCGCAACTTCAACATGCCCAATTGATGGTACAAAAGCCTTCCCTCTCAATAGGTTGCCCATGGAGGATGAGAGGGATCCGCTTGTACTACTAGACTGAGCATTCCCTACCTGACTAACTTGGAATTCCTGTGGGAACGACCTAGAAGGGTAAAAGGGTGGTGAATCTGAATTCAAGTTTGATGCAACAGTTTGCTTAACTGGAATAATTTGTTCAGATCGTGAATTTGAAGTTTGAGGTCTTTGTTTGCCCAAGTTTGCATTTGACAGAGCATCTTCATTTTGGGATCTGAAATGTAATCAACAAAGTTTACTTAGTTCTGGATACCATTAAGTACATAAGGTAGGTGCTAAGAACACATAAGGAACCTTGCACTTACTCATTGTTTTGCGCTGAAGAAATCTCAGTGTTACCCTTCCGACGTGGTAGGTAGCGTTTAGTGACTTTTCCTCGAATGGCTCTTGGTGCATTCTTTTGGCTTTTAGCATCATTGTAGGAAGTGCGAGATGCTTTTGGAACAGTGTCATAGTTATTGGCATTATCATAGTGATGAAGATGAGGCAGCTTTGGAACTCTGCTATTTCCAGTACTGTTGGAAGCACGTTGATTATTCTTGGTAATATCATGGTAAGAAGCACGTTCAGCATTTTTGCTATTATCATGGTAAGTTTGAGGTTCCTTTGGAACATAACGGTAGTTCCTGTTACCATCTTGATACGATGCTCGATATCTGTTCCCTCTGAAAGTACCACGGCTAATACCACGAGTTCTACCACCAGGCCCGCCACCGCGTCCCCTGAAGCGACCTCCCTGCTTTCGTTTCAGCTAATAATGCAATCAAAGAGAAGATGCATTGATAAATATAAAGTAAGACAAGAAAAAAAAAAACAATGTTTACATTGTCTTTTGATAAAGAATAAAACTTACATTGTCACCATGGAAATCATGCAAATTCATCTCATCAAATCTGTCATGGACCCACTCTTGCTCCTCCTTGGGATTCCACAACTTTCTATTGTTCAGCATTCTAATATTGGACAACAGGGACCGATTAGACAACAATTCAAAACTGAACAACGAGAAAAGTTTTTTAAATAAAAAACAATCAATTTCATCATGAACACTGAGTTTATGCGAACCAAAGTGTCACGTGTTAAGTTCAGCAGGTAGTTTATTAGATGGAATGTCAAACAAGAATGTTAATGTACAATTTATGCACTGCCACTTCTTGAAAAAGGGTAACAATACATACAATATATGCAAATTTTCCAGCAAAAATCTTGCAGGTCAACTTATGTATCATTGAATAAAGTCATTTTATGCCTTTTGCTTTAGTTTCATTTTGAATTCATCCTAATTCTACAACAAACATATTTCTCCCTAGATTTCCACCCACTCTATTAACCAAAAAACTCAGAAGGAACGAACAGAATCTAGTTAGCTGCAGCCAAATTAAACTAGCAATGCAAGTAACTTATACATACACGTTTGTTCATATCTACTAAATCCTATATACTGAAATCAGTCATGGAGATGAAAGCACGAAAAGCATGCGAATGAAACTGATGATGAAGGAGAACCTTTGGCGCCCACGGCCACGGCCGCGGCCGCGGCCGCGAGCCTCCTGGAATCGGTCGTCGTGCATGTAGAAGGCGCCGGTCGTTGGCACGGCGAAGGGCTCGTTGCCTTTCTTCTCTTCCTCCTCCTCCGCTGCCGCTGCCACATCCGCTTCCTCAGCGTCCCCATCCCCTGCCTTGTCCTCCTGTCCCGCTGCGGCCACCACCTCAGCAGCCGGCCCGCGCTCCCCATCGCCTCTTTCCTCAACCTCCTCATACACCTCCTCGTATTCCTCGTACTCCTCGGCGTCGTCGTACACCTCGGCGGCGCCCTGGTCGTTGGAATCCGCGTCGGATCCGGCCCTTCTGCGCCGCAAAGGCGTCTCCTCGTCGTCGTCCTCCTCCTCCTCGTCATCGCTAGCAGCAGCGCGCCGCAACGCCGGGAGGGGCGCATCGTCGAGGTCGCTCTCGTACTCCTCCTCCGCCTCCTCCACCGCCTCCGGCACCAGCTTCTCCTCGTCGGCCATTGGTGGGAACAAAGAGATCACGAGACGGATCAGGCGAACTAGGCGAGGGATTTAGGGCTCGTGGAAGGATTCGACGGAATTTGGAAGGTTCGAGAGGCTTTTCGGGTTTCTCTGCTTGTGCGGGCAGTTTTGCTATCCTCGGGAAGAGAGGGTGGACGAGATTAAAAAACGATTTAAAACCAATTGAATTGAACTGTCCAAATAGTACACGAGTTGAAGATGCTGATCGGGACTCTGACCAGAGTGGTCCACATCCAGCTGCAGCGGTCGCTTCGTGTTACCGGTTGTAATTTGTTTGGACTTCAATTCAAGGCACAATTCAATTACCGATTCATCGTCCTCATGATTTTATTTCAATCGGAGTACGACTGATTACCTACAGCCAGGTTCCACAATCCTCATGATTTTATTTCATTGGGCACCAGTGCTTATTTGGTTCTCTTTCGTGCTAATTTGGTTTTCTATTGGCACCAGTCTGGACTTCAATTCAAGGCATTATATTTATTTACACAATTTTTTTATCAAATCAAATGACATGCTTACTCTCTTATGGGTTTTTTCAAAAAAAAGGTCGCATCATGGTTTTATACAGACCGGACATTATGTATTTTCATCAATTTTAAGAGAGATCCAGGTGTAATAAAATAGTGACTCGCTCTTCAACTCATATCAAAATTAGACTTTATCTAAGTTGACTGTTTCTCCTTCCTTGTCATATAAACTATTTTACTTCTGCTTTAATCTCTAGATCAGTCTGAAAATGATTGATGCTTGTTTTAATGATGTGATGAGATACTTTCTTTTGTTGACCCATAAGAAAATTGCACAAATTTTTTAGACAGTTTCAATACTCTACTAGTGTCTCTTTTTAATAACCTGCATAAAAAAAGTTTCTTGACACAATTTGCAGCTGCAGTCAGTAGTATACTATCAGTTTCGTTTTAATTATTGATATTTTTAATATAAATTTATACTAAAATATTAATAATTATAAAATAGAGGTACTAAGTATAGAACAGATTACGCCCGTAGTATTTTGCAGTTTCTGGGCCAAATACCAAGCTTTCATGCGAGGAACTAGGGTGAATTCTGGCCTTTAGATGAGGATCGGATGGCTAGCACAAGTTCGATTACTTCAGCGAGTGCCCTGGGGAAATCATACGAATCCGCGCCTGCAAATTGCAACGAAATCTGGTTACAGCCATTGGGCCCCCATCTCCCAGCTCAAAGCCCCGCCGCCGTCGCCGGCGACTATGCCATTGGCGACCCTGCCCTCCTCAACCGCCGCCGCCGTCGCCCATTTCTGGCGGCCGACCCGCCACCTTGCTTATGTTAAGATCTCTCTCTTTATTACTCCTTCACTCATCCTTCCACCGCAGGCCGACCCCTTCTCGGCTCCTCTCTTCCGCCGCCAGCGCGGCATCCAGTTCCTTAGGCTGCAGCGGCATACACGGAACCATTTCTGCAGTGCTGGAGATCGTCGGTCCCATCGAGCTGCTCTTCCCGGCCTCCGAGGCTCGCCTCTACGTGCGCCTAGTGCGGCGCTGCGCGCGCGACGCCCTCGCCACGGGCACCGCTGCCGCTCATGCGCACGTTGTGAAGCGTGGATTTGTGCCCGACGTGTTCATATCCAACGTCCTGCTGGACTCCTACGCCAAAGGAGGCTCACTGGCGGCCAGCCGCCAACTATTCGACGAAATGCCTCACAGGGACGTCGTGTCGTGGTGTACCAGCATTGCCACGTATGCTAGCTGCGGTCTCTTCTTTGATGCTATCGGTCTGTTCAAGGAGCTCTTATCCTCGGATCAGGTGAAGCCAAACCGGTTTGTCATCTCCTCAGTTCTGAATGCTTGTGCCAGGTCTGGTGTCATGGAGCTCGGCATCATGGTGCATGGACTGGTGGTCAAGTCTGGCTTGGGTGTTGACAGGTTTGTGGAAGTTGGTTTTGTTGATATGTATGCGAAATGTGGCAATGTTTTTGATGCTGTTAGGTTGTTCAACGAAATTCCAGTCAAGAGCAGTGTTGCTTGGAATGCTATGCTTTCAGGGTTTTCAGAGAATGGTCGTTTCTTGGAGGCTGCTGAGCTTTGTCAGGCCATGCATAGAGTTGGCATGGCAATGGATGTGGTGACATTGAGGGTAGTTGCTGGTGTTGCTGCTATTCTGGGAACATTTGAATTTTCAAGAAATATTCATGTTTATGCACTTAAAGTTGGGTTGGACACAGATTGCTTTGTTGTTTCTGAACTGATCAAGTCAGCAGGGAGGATAGGTGAAACACAGTACATTGGGGAGCTTGTTGCCAGAGTTAAAAGACATGATGCGTCTTTGTATTCTTTGGCAATTTCAAGCTATCACTCAAATGGCTGTCAGGTTGAAGCAGTGGGACTAGCAAAAGATCTTCTTTCTTCACGCCTCAGTTTAAGGGAAGGGGACATGGTTACAGTCCTAGGCATATGTGACACAATAGAGGAGGTTCAACAACTACATGCTTTTACTTTGAAAACTGGGAGGTTCAGTTATACTAATGTATGCAACTCTCTTATATCACTATATTCTGATCTTGGATCACTGATACATGCAGAATTGATCTTTAGAACTACACACTCACCAGATACGGTATCATGGGCTGCGGTCATGGCAGGTTGTGTTAAGAACCTTGAATTTGAACAATCATATGGTTATTTTAGAAAACTGAGCAACACCGGAGCACAACCTGATCAACACTGTGTTGCTACTATCATAAATGCCTGCACAGGGCTTCAGGACTTGGACAAGGGAATGCAAATTCATGTTTTAGCTCTTAAACTCGGGATACTGCTTGTTGATTTCATCAGTGCATCCCTAGTAAACATGTATGCTAAATGCCATCACATTGAGGATGCTGCTGAGTTGTTTTCCCATGCATTGTTTCCACGTAATCTAATTGCAACTAATGCCATGCTCTCTGGATATTGCTGGAATTTCCTGCCAGAGAAAGCGCTTCGACTATTTCGCAGGGAATATTATTTTGGTCTGCGTCCTGATGAGTTCACCCTCTCAACTGTTCTAAGTGCATGTGCTACTATAGGAGCAAAGGAGGCTGGCGAGCAGATCCATGGCTACCTAGTAAAGATCGGTTCAGAATATTTGGATGTCATCATTGGAAACGCTCTCATAGACCTCTATGTCAAATGTGGATGCATTGCTAGTGCTTGTAGATTTTTTCGTAGCATGCGTATTTGGAACCTGAATTCATATGCCATGTTAATTTTGGGTTATATTCAGAATAGCTGCAATGAGGAAGCATTTCAACTTTTCTCCAAGATGCAGCAGAGTGGATGGCGTGCAAATCGTATCACCTTTGCTAGAATCTTACGGGGTTGTGCTGATCTTTGTGCTGTTGACTTGGGTAGACAACTGCATGCCTCTATTATAAAGACTGGTCTGATTTCTGATGTATATGTTGCAAAAGCACTTGTAGGAATGTACAAAAGATCGGATGCTGCAGCCGAATCAATAAGAAAAAATCAAGAAGCTTTGCTGATACATGGTCAGGAAGAGGATAGCAGGGATAATTGCTATTTTGAGCAAATGTATGCAAGCAGCACTCTTGAAGAAATTGGATTGTTTACATTGGACCAAAAGAAAGACCATGAAACGTTTTTGGATGCACAAAATGTCTACACTAGTACTGCTTCTCAGTTCTATGAAACTCCAATTCCCATCGATGTGGTTAGACATAAACATAGGATCGATACTATCATAGGGGATGGGAGGCATGTCAAGTGCAATGAAAGTAGGTTTTTGCTAAATTACAAAAATACAAGCTATCAGGGAAAGGGATGTGGATCTGTTAAGTTGTTTAACTTGTTTCAAGAAGGCAGCACTGAATCTGAGCAATTAGTCCTTGTTGTTTTCATAGATAGTAAACATTCAAAGATGAAGAGTCCAGGATTCATTAATGTGGGGCTAGTTGAAAGATCTGATGCTCCAGCAGTTTGTTTTCCTCCTTGACATACTAGCAGGACAAACACTGTAAATTGAATCTGTTGTCAATCCAAACTGTATGTTGGCATATTGGAGAGGTATACAAAGAGAACCGACTATGACAGCTCTGACTATTCTATACACTAGCGGCTACTCAGGTCAACTCATCAAGTATATTTACTTCACTCCCTAGGAGGCTAGGATGAAATCTAATATCCCTGCGCATTCAGATGAGTGATCTTTATACTGTTCTTAGGAAAACCAAATACTGGTTTGAAGTTTTTTCCAGTTGCTGGATGATTCATTCACATGGAAGAATAAATTAAGAACATAAGCTGGTTAGTATGAAACAGATGGCTAGCATTTAACATTTTATATTTGTACTAATCCATTTTCATTTATGGCAAAAAGCTAAAACACGATTTTTGACTTTTTGATTGAATTCTTTTGTGCAGGTACATCCTCATCCCAATCATTCCGAAGAGAGAATTAGTAGGCTATGAAAGTATCTTGAGCTTCAAATGCTGATGTAAGTAAAGAGAGAGAAATTTGGCAGCCTATACATTTTATTAAATAAACTCTGACAGTGCTTGAGCGTGTACAACTGTAATACCGATACCGTGCATCATTAAAGATGTTATTCGAGAAAAAAAAAAGATGTTAACCACATTGCACTTGGTGTTTATCAACTGTGCTGTTGTAATTATGGAACTATTAAAGCTTGAATAGTTACCCAAGAACACACTCTTACTTAACATCATATTCGACACATCAAGACATGTACAACACATCATTTTTGTTTCATTTTTCCTTCATGTAATTTGGATCTGCCTCTAGTGCTAATGATTCTCAATATGTAGAGATGATATGTTTTTTTCCTTGTATATTGAATTGAGAACATGTAGGTGATTTTTTACAAGAGCGAGTGGGTTGGATATTACTATGACTATTTGACATTTTAAATTTTTATATTTGTACAAAAAACTTGAATTCGATAAAGGCCTACTTCCAATCTTAAGCAAAGTGGAGCTCCGAACAGAATATACATGAAGAAATTATATGGTTTCCTTCTTGAAAGCTGTTGTGTTCCATAAGAAATTACTTATCTATGCTGCCACTTCAGTGCGTTGGAAGGCGAAAAATATATTATTTGCATTACTGGGATTCCATTATGGGTAATCTCATTTCTGTTTCATTGGGGCAGGTACTGTCATCAGACTTGAATGTAAAGGATAGTAAGACAGGTGGAACAATTTAGATCATGTTACTCCTGGCCATTATCAGAATTTTTAGTAACGTCAATGTAAGATTTCATACTCTCTCCAACAGTTGTTTTCGTCCAAAATTTAACAGCGGTTTTTTGTTGCTGAATGTGTCTTAATATAATATGGTGGTCTCAGCCATTGTATCATGCCTGATACATTGTAAATTTACATGTGTCATGAGTCCATTCATACTGACACACCATACGTGTGGCTACAGATATATTTTGGCTTCAGGACATGTGGCTTTTAGCAAAACAGTTATATCATGGAGGGTTAAGTAATATATTTATTAATCTGTTCCATTGATTGTATGTATTGCATCTTTGTTTCTAAACCATCTTTTAATGCTTTCATTCATTGATTGTAATCTTTGTTTCTAAACCATCTTTTAATGCTTTCATTTATTGATTGTATAATATTGTTATTTGCTGAAGCCATCTTCATCCTTATTCAGTAGCATAGGCGAATATCAGAACATCTTATGGAAGATGGGATCACATGCTAATGTTTTTCTTTAAATGTTTGTCAGGTCTTCAAAGACAGGGAGCCCTAGCGCAGTGGTATAGCTGCTGCCTTGTGACCATGAGGTCATGAGTCCTGGAAATAGTCTTTTGCAGAAATGCATGGAGAGGCTGTATGCAAAAGATCCAAAGTGATTGGACCCTTCCCCTGACCTTGCACAAGCAGGAGCTCGGTGCAACGGGCTACTTTTTTTGTTTGTCAGGTCTTGAATACACCCGCAGCATTCAATAAAATACCAGTTCTTTTGTACTGCACATCTCCGCAGCCAGAAGCATCAAAGCTTTTCTCTTCCCTTAACTGTCATGCACCTTATTTTTGACTGGTGCATGGTGGAATGTCTGTCCTTTTTTTGTTTTGAGGGAATGTACAGTAGGGGAAGCCCCTACTGTGTAGCTTTTACTATATACTAGTGAATTAAGGGGACAGTGGCCCAAGCCCTACAAGAACTAATTCTGTACAGACTGAACAGAGAAAGCAAGGGACAAGCAGCTCAAATAGAGAGGAGTCAAAACTGTACAAAGGAATCTAGCCAGGTTTGGACAATGTCCCTGTCTGTGATGCTTAGCCTATACTGTACAAGCGTAGTTTTATAGTATGAATGACTTTATCTTTCCAGAAGGAAAAGGAAGGGGTGTGTTGTCTGAAGATTTTTTCATGCCTTTGCTTCCAGATTTCCCAGGCTGCTATTGCAAAGATCTCCATGAAGAAGTGGTTTCTGAAATCATTCTTCGCTTTGATGATAGTGTCAAAAAAGTTGAGTTGATGATCCCAGTGTATCCCCAAAGAAGCCCAGCAAGCGGTACTAAAGGGGCATGTGAAGAAGAGATGATAAGAAAGCTCTTCAGTTTGGAGGTTACATAGGACACAATTGTAATCATCTCCTTCAATCTTGAAATTTTTTTCTCCTTATAAGTTTCTTGAGTAACCTGTCTTTGAACGGCAACCATACAAAACACAGAAGTTACCAATTTGTTATAGGTCGCAAATTAACTGACGGAGTGTATATTGCTCTACATATGATCGACTGTAGGCATACGGCAACGCGTGGTCGCCATCTTGAGGTTTACAGAAATGGTCCTCCTCGGCTGTGCGATTGTTCATTTCAAAAAATCATTCTCTGAGAGCTGCTAATCTAATCCTCCTCCCATGTCCTATCCTATATTTTCATGTGATTTTGCAACCATAACGTTCGAGACACGAACTGCTGCTTGTCAAAGGATGGAGCATGAATGCATGATGGATGAGTCCAGTCCAGGCAAGTCACCGAGGGGCTCGACAAGCAGATGTTATTGCCATGGTGCGGCCACTGGGCGCGGCATCGCGGCCCACGTCGTGACGTCGGCGGCCATCGCTTAAGGTACGGGGAGGTTCATGGCAGGCCGTGCCGCCGGTGCGCACACTGTCACGGCAAAGGCAGCGGACGTTGCACGTGCTCCTCATCCACGGTTACTTCACCATCTGGACGGGGCGACGGGCTCACCTGTCAGTGTCAGCCAGCCGCAGCCATCCTTTTGCTTCCTGCTTAAACCCCTTCCTTTTTTTTTCAGTAAGACCTAAACCCCTTCCTTTGCTACGGCCCACGAGCCACGACAACCCGCGAAGAAATCTCGCCACTCACCTCTTTCGTCCTTCGGTAATGCCAGCAGCACGCTCCACCACCCTCCTCTCTCGCAAGCCGTAGCGCCCCAAGCCCACCCCCCGCCGCTCCTCCCGCAGCCCACCGCCGCCTCCTACTCCTCGCCTCGCCACATGGCGCCGCCGCACCCCGCCGCCGTGGCGGCCGCTTCGGTCTTCGTCGCGATCGCAGCCACGACCCTGCTCCCGCACTCCGCGTCGGCGGCCGTCGGGGTGAACTGGGGCACGATGATGTCGCACCCCATCTACCCGCCCCTTGTGGTCGAGATGCTGCGAGCCAACGGCGTCGACCGGGTGAAGCTGTTCGACGCCGACCCCTGGACGGTCGCGGCCCTCGCCGGGTCGGGCCTCCAGGTCATGCTCGCGGCCCCCAACGACCAGCTGGCCTCCCTCGCCCGCGGCCCGCGACGCGCGCGCGAGTGGGTTCGCCGCAACGTCACCGCTAACCTCGACGCCGGCGTCGACGTCAGGTACACACCAACCTAACACCGCTCCCGCTCCCTACTTCGCGCCGCAAACTGGGTCTGACCGATGGATCAGCATTCAGCACCGAGCTATGTCGCGCGCGCATGTGTTTTGTGCTATTGGGGAGTTGGTGGTGGAATTCCGAGGGACGAGGTGTCCCGACTCCCGAGAGCGTAGGGGATGCGCGTGTATGACGGTGGAGCTGAGAGGTTGGTGGCGCGAATGGGGCATCATGTGGTGTGTTCTGGTGTGCGAAAAATGTTTGATGGAATGCAAGCACGATAGTAAATGAAATCGTCAATCGTATCTCCTGGTGGTTGCGTAATGCGTGACAATCCACAGTACGCAGTTCATGATGAATCTAGAGCATCAAACCTTGAACAAACTTATTAGTTGTCTTCTATATTTTGTAATATGTATTAGTATACATAGTTGCAGTATACCTTGTCTTCTATATTTTGTAAATGTACGCCTTGAACAGTATACATAGTTATGCTCATTACACTTTTCCAGCAATTTTACACATTCGTCCCACTGAACAGTCTTGTTAACTTAGTTAACTTAATTTGTTCAGGTATGTGGCTGTTGGCAATGAACCTTTTCTGAAGAGCTACAATGGCAGTTTCATCAACATTACATTTCCTGCACTTAAGAACATGCAAAGTGCTCTCAATGAGGCTGGTTTTGGACAACGCATCAAGGCAGTTGTACCGCTGAATGCTGATGTCTACAGCTCCCCTGCAAACCAGCCAGTGCCATCTGCTGGGAGTTTCCGCAGGGATATCAATGCTCTCATGGTTGACATTATTAATTTCCTCCATATGAATGATGCACCTTTTGTTGTTAACATCTATCCATACCTCAGCCTATACCAGAATCCCAACTTCCCGCTGAATTTCTCCTTCTTTGACGGCCATACAAAACCAGTTTATGACAAAGGACTAGTATACACCAATGTGTTTGATGCTAATTTCGACACTCTTGTTTGGTCTTTAAGGAAGGCTGGTGTTCCTGACATGAAGATCATTGTTGGTGAGGTTGGCTGGCCAACAGACGGTGATAAGAATGCTAATGTCAAATATGCACAGAGGTTCTATAATGGTTTTCTGAAGAAGATGGCCAAAAATGTCGGAACACCTCTGAGACCTGGTCACATGGAAGTTTACCTGTTTGCGTTGATTGATGAGAACCAGAAGAGCGTTCTGCCTGGACGGTTTGAGCGTCACTGGGGACTATTTAACTATGATGGAAAACCAAAATTCGTTATGGACCTAGGAAATGGCCAACTTGTTGGAGTAAAAGGGGTGCAATACTTGCCAGCTCAGTGGTGTATATTCAACAAGGATGCAAAGGATAAGTACAAATATCTGCCGGCCTCTGTGAACTATGCATGCTCAAATGCAGATTGCACGCCACTGGGGTATGGGTCCTCATGCAATGGTCTCAGCCATGATGGTAACATATCATATGCATTCAACACCTATTTCCAAACAATGGATCAGGATGTCAGGGCTTGTTCTTTTGGAGGACTTGCAGAGATCACAACAACAAACGCATCACAAGGAGGGTGCTTGTTTCCAGTACAGATTCTGAGTGCTTCTGGAAGTGTGGTTCCACTGATTTTTCCTCCTATATTCTTGATTCTTCTGGTAACTCTATTCATTCTAATATAGACATGGGGCCATAAGGGACTAGTAGTAGGCACTGAAATCTTAGGTCAGTGGGGCTATAAAAGTTTGCATATAGACATTACATAGAAGAGCAGAGGATTACAGAGGTATTCACTCTCTTTTTATTTTCCCCAGTCTTTTGAAAGGTACTCAAAGATATGAAGCTAACAACAACACCAGTATAGAACCGAACGTATTCTCTCTTTGGTGCTGATGTGCCTGCACTGATGACGAAATAGCTACAGACTGCCATATGAGACCATAGAACCGAACGTATTCTCTCTTTGGTGCTGATGTGCCTGCACTGATGACGAAATAGCTACAAACTGCCATATGAGACCATACATTTTAGAAATTTTCCTCTTACATTACAGTCGATGATCTTGCGCATCAGAAAATGCAAAGTTCTGAATCTCTTACAACATCAATTATTAAGAGGGTCACTGATATTTTATAGCTGGATGTCTTTCACGTGTCTTATTGATGGAAAATACTGATGCTAGCTACCTGTTTATTGCTATGCTACTTTTGCAGATTTGTCTTGACTATTTGTATGGACTATAAGTGAAAAGAACATGTTGACATTACCGCTAAATTTATGGAGCAAGCGTAGGATATCTTTGGTCCGTTTTGTGCTCTTTCTAGATGTTCAACGTGTGGCTCATTTTTCACCTCACTTTGTGAAACTGTCAACCCATGATTCATGGCATATTTTTTTAGTTAATTCTGAACTAATGCTAGTCTAACGGCGTTTGAAAATTAACAGTGGAGGATAGCAGCCCTCACAAATTGAGAGGACGAACATGGAAGCTGAAAACAGGTTTACCTTGCACGGTTGCACGGTCCCGCCTCCTCGAGGTCGGGTCCGTTTACCTCAGTTAGCTTTTTATAGGACGTAGGCTGGCTTCACAGATCAACACAAGTCTTTTCTGCGCATATTTGTCCTCACTTGTGTGCGCACCCGGGAATAACTTTTCGATCGGTCACCCATCCTGAAATTGCTCCAGGCCAAGCACGCTTAACCTCAGAGGTTTTCGGAGTTAGGCTACCGGAAAAGAAGTTACAACTTGTTGGTACGAGTATCCTATTAATCCTATTAAGCTCTGGATCGGAGTGTCACACTAACAGCAAGGCAACATTGAATTGGTATTTAAAGAGTGAGCGGCTATGAGTCTACTTAGAAGTGGGAAAATATATTTCAAAATTTGTCTATGCATCGACTAATATTGCTTGGATTGGGATTACACGTTGAGTTGGTTGTGGCTTCTGCCTACGTGGACGGTAAGATCCATCTCATGTGGCATCTAGATCCTCTTTACCGCTGATGCCTTTACATGGTTCTCTCCTAATATTGATACATTACACATAACCTATGTTTTGGATTAGCTGGAAACGAAGGATGCTAATTGATTGATTACAGCTGACGCGGAGCATATTGACACCAAAAGGGGCCCGTAGCTCCCACAGTTTGCAGGCAAATGATGTAGTGTGGTACTGTGGGACCCTGCCTTTTTATTCGTTCGCTCATGAGATGTTTCAATGATGTCGTCTCATGAAACTCTAGCTCTTCAGAACATTTGCTCACTCAAAATCTGAAACAAGCAAGAACGCCAATAGGTCGGCCAGCAAGAAACTTTGTTCTGCAGTACTGACTTAATTAATGTGAGATGTTGGATAATCCATATTAGTACTCCCCTGTACCAATTTACTTGTTAATTTAGTATCTTTTAATTTTTTATTTTACTTGTTCATCTCTATCTCTCTTTTTCTTATTTTCTGTGTACCTACCATATTCTTATTTTCTTAATCTCCGTGCTCAGAGCTAGATGAACGAGTACTTGTTTGGAATGTAATTCAATTTCACATAAAACGGAGCTCTCACATAATTACTTATGTTTTCAAGGATGAATCTGCAAAAGAGCCCGAAGCAAAACAACTAATCGCCGTTCTGTTCTGTACAGCTATTTATAGCCGCGCCCGCCTCCTTCACGGAGAAGATACCCAAGTAACTGAAACACGAGCGCGCCCTCGGTCCGCGCTCCAACGCCCAGATCCCTCCCATTTCAGGAAAGAAAAAGATTCGAGGATGGTGATGAGCGAGAGCCAGCAGAATCTGAGCGAGGCGGCGCCCGCGCCGGCACGGGGCATCCCGAAGGAGGCGCTGCTGCTGCTGCACAAGCTGGCGTCGGCGTGGGAGGACGTGGCTGACTGCCAGGCGCTGGAGGTAGAGCCGCTCAAAGGCGCCATGACCAACGAGGTGTACCAGGTGCGGTGGACCACCGGGGCCGCCGAGGCAGAAGGCGGGAAGAGGGAGCCGAGGAAGGTGCTGGTGAGGGTGTATGGGGAGGGCGTGGACCTCTTCTTCGACAGGGAGGACGAGGTGCGCACGTTCGAGTGCATGTCGCGGCACGGGCACGGCCCGCGCCTCCTCGGCCGCTTCCCCAACGGCCGCATCGAGGAGTTCATCCATGCCAGGGTGCACTACTCGTCTCCTCTTTCTTTCTTGTTCAACTTTTTAATTTGCTTCCAGCATCGTTCTTGTCTTTTGTTTTGCCCTCCTCCTTTCCGGTTAACCTTCCATGGATTCTTTGTGGAAAGAGGTTTCTAGTTTCTTCCCTTGTTCTTTGGAGTCTTTTGCCGAAACTCTGAATGGCTAACTTGGAAACGGCTTCACATATTTGTTCGCTTAATTTAGAACCTGCACTTGACCACTTCTTTTATCCCTTCTCTTCTCTGATAACATCACAAATGTTGATTCGTTCAAGAAAAAGATCTTCTCAAGTGTCTGCCTGATAAGAACTAGCGGCGATTTCTAAGTTTCAGCCAAAAGACTGCATCATTTTTTGTACTATAGGCAATTGTTTTCCTTGATTGATGTACTAGTAAAAGATAACATGTTATTAAGTATGGTATTGATGTGTGCAGTCGTCTTTGGTTGAAACTTTCTCCCTGATGATGTAAACATGCACTATATAGTATATCGTTTCAATAGTTTGACCTTTGGAATCTTATTTTATTTTATGAGGTTCGGAATCTTATCCGAAAATGACCATTTAAGACTTTACGCAATGTACCCAAAAAATTGGTAGCAGTATGACCCGTTTCTTTTTCTTGATTAACTTTGCATCGTACTAGTATAAAAGAAACATGTAATAAAATACTTGGTCCTGACGCGCAAGGCTGATAGGGTGGTGTTACATTTTGACATTTCGTCTGGCATATCTGGTTGTTGTAACAGTATGGTATTATTAATTTGTTGTAGAAGTGAAAGAATGAACCATTTCTGATGAAGTAAGTAACTCTATTGTACCCCTCAACAAAGGCATAAGGGTTCTTTAAAGTTTCATACGGTGGTGATAGCATGAATGGAATTGAAACCTCATTGCGCTGGAGAAGGGGGGCATAGCAGAAGCATAGCATGTGAACAGGCAAATATTTATGTGCATCTGCCTTGCTTACTAAATCGGGGAAGGAGATTAGCCAGGCTATTCAAATGAGATGTCTATTACTGGGCACAAGTGAGAAGAAATCGATTAAAGTGTCACCCATTTATTCCCCCATTTTCTTGTGCTACTAGTTTAAAAATAAAGCATCACACTCTCTTTTACTGGTAAAGATGGACAAAACGTAGATGTTACAATAGTATGATGATCATATCCTATTAAATGTCTGGAAAGCTAATTTAATATACCCTACAGACACTGTCAGCAGCTGACCTACGTGATCCGGCGATTTCAGCTATTATCGCTTCCAAGTTGAGGGAATTTCACAAACTTGACATGCCAGGTCCAAAAGATGTGCTCATTTGGGAAAGATTAAGGTATTGCTGAACTTTTTCCCTTAACATCTGTTCTGGAGTGTTATTGTAGCATGGTTTTTGAGCGGAGCAAATTACATATGTATACTTTCATCTCCCTAGGAACTGGCTCCAAAGTGCCAAGAGTCTTTGCTCCTCTGATGAAGCCAGAGAGTTCTGCCTGGATGGCATGGAGAAGGAGATCACTGCATTGGAGAATGAATTTGCTGGGGAATGTCAGTGCATAGGATTTTGCCATAATGATCTTCAGTACGGAAATATCATGATTGATGAGGACACCAAAGTGCTTACTATCATTGTAAGATTTTGTTAACCGTGCAATTTTTTGGTTCATTTAATTCTTTTGTTTCACACACATTACTGCATCTCTGCATTGGCCTTCCACACACTACCTCGCTGTCATACTAGTACTGCTCAAGGATTGCAGATTTCTTTCCTTATTAGTATCCACGCTTCTAAGTGTTTCATATCTGTTTCTGTAGGCTTGCAACTGATTATTCTACACTAGCAAAATTTGGAATGTACTTATTTTTTCTTAGAAAAAATTGGACACACACTGTCTCGATCTTAAGTCCTGTGACCCCATTGCAGGACTATGAGTATGCAAGTTTTAACCCAGTCGCCTATGACATTGCAAACCATTTCTGCGAGATGGCCGCAAACTACCATTCAGAAAAGCCTCATACACTGGACTACGATAAATATCCAGGTGCGATGTTATTATTTTCCCTTTAGCTGTCTTGATGAGCCACTTCCTGTCCATTCATCCTTTTCCCATCTGTTCCTGCTGCAACAGATATTGATGAGCGGACACAGTTTGTACAGACCTACCAAACCTCCTTAGGTAATCATATCTGTATCATCAATCTCGTTTAATATATTTACCAGTTTCATTTAATTAAAAATAAAAGTTATCTGTATGTGTCCTTTTTCAGCAGGTGAGGAACCTGACACAGAGGAAGTAGAAAATCTGATATCTAACATTGAGAAATACACCCTTGTCAGCCACCTACTTTGGGGTCTCTGGGGAATAATTTCGGTAGGTTTTGATCATGCAATTTTCATCGCTTGTTCTTATATGTAAGCCTGAATACAATTTCTGCAATACATATGAAACTTGTATTCGTTTGCTGCAGGACCATGTTAATGATATCGACTTCGACTACAAGGAATACGCGAGACAGAGGTTCGAGCAGTACTGGTTGAAGAAGCCGGCGGTCCTAACTTCTCAAATTGCTGAATAGATCCCAGGCATCATCATATATTCTGCACCGATACGGCCCCTGCTGCATATAGCTTGTACAGTGCTGTTGACGGATCGAGGTTCTCTGGGATACTAGGTTGCTAGTGAAGGCTGAACTCAGAGTTTAGGTTCAGGCCGTCAGGGAGATTAGGGCTTTGTTCGTTTGGCAATTCCGTTGAGATAGTGTCCAGATCGCTTTGTTGTACGCTGATATGATCGGTTTGTATAAGTGCCTGCTTAGCTAGCTCCTATGTCGAGTGTTATTTGTGTCTTCAGTAAATAGTCACTTCGTAAATTGTGCTGCTTTTCCATCTACTAATGCTCAAAACTACATCAGGAAAAGGATCTGACTTGGAAGAAAATTGAAAAGAGGCAGATCATGTCAATTTTACATAGGAAACGCATACTTTCGTCGATCATGATCATGTTTCACTAATCACTATACGGTCGGTCATCACATCAGTCAGACAAGGCGAACAATTACCCGTTCAAGCATAGAAGCAAAACAATTTGACGGGCCGGCCTGCAAGGAGGTGATAGGTGCCACCTCGCCGCCGCCGTTCCGTGCTCAGCCTCCGCGGTGCCACCTCCGGCCGCTCCCACCCGCGCTCAGCGTTTCCCACTGCAGTGGTAATGCTATTTTGGCAGCGTTCCAGTCCATGCTGCAATGCTAGCGTGCGACAGATCGGCGTGCGGCCCCTGCCTGCGCCGGCGAGGGTGGTGCGGCCTGCCCCTGCTCTCGTCTTAGCTAAGTGCCAACTCGGCGGCACGCATGAACCCGGAGTACCACGGCCTCTGCTGTTCTAAGCCTGATGCCACGGGATGCCTCTAAGCAACTGAACCATTGCCATCCTTCGCAGTTCGCACAGCCGGGGAACCAGAAAGAGATTACCGGAGATGGGAAGATTGCATGGGGTTATCGGATCTGTAGAGCTAACCGAGAGAGTTTTCGTCCTCTTGCGGCAAAGCTTCAGGTTGCTTGCCATGGCTGACGGAGATCGCGGGCGCGGCGGCGAGGTATGGTATGGTGCGCGAGACGCCGGATGCTGCAGCGAGGTTGAAGAGGACTGGGGGCAGCGAGGTTGAAGTAGACAAGCGCGAGCGTGGATGCCGGCAAGGGATAGCGGAAGCACCGACGGCTGCCGCAACCTCACCGGCCGGCAGTCGCCATTTCGTTCGCAGGCCCAAAATCGTTTGCAATAACCCCTGCTTTGGATCGCAATTAGTAGTCACAATCTAAGTTAAGGTCCTAAGTGTAAATAATTAGATCACGATTAATACTCGTGATCCAAATATATACTGAAACCCCCCTGGAATCTTACAAATAGGTCCCAATTAGCGGATTGGGTCATAACTATCAGTACCTGGGACCCCTAGTCGTCTCCTCCGCCGCGGCGCCGCGCCCGTTGAGGCTGCCGTCGCCATCCCTTCTTCCTGCCTCTCCTCGCTTTGCTTGTCGTCTCTAGATTGCCGCAGCCAGGAGCTTCCGCAACCTCGACCTCGCAGCTTCTAGACGGGCGGCCCTCACCGACACAAACAGCCGCGACCTCGAGCTCTTGCTGCAGCGAGGGAGCGGCGGCGTGGTAGAGCGACCCGTTCCTGCGACGAAGATGTTCGCGTCCGTGAGGGAGAAATCGATCGAGCAGAGCTGTCTGCTGCGTCGTGCTCGTGCCATTCTGCTCATAAGTTGGATGGAAAGGACTAATCATAAGTTCCTTACTGGCATTTGTCTAATATTTTCTCCTTTTCTATACGAGCAGCTAGCTACAGCTTTCATTTCAAGCAGGTTTTCTCGGACATAAAATGCTTGATTCGCCTGATGATCTACCGAAACCATCTGATTTTATGGTTGATGATAGCTATGGCTATGAGGGTCATGAAAGTGTGGAAGTCTCTTCTGAAAAAAATTCTCGTGTGACAGTACTGACAGTGAATGTCTCTTCTCTTGCAAAGAATCCTGTTGTTCAGAAGCTGTTCCTCCAGAAAAAGGGTTTATCAAAGGAACCTACACTTGGACCCTGAACGGCTTGCTCAACTCAAAGCCCTCAGTCCTTTCTCCCTAGTTTGAAGTTGTTGGACATAAATGATATGGTTTGTTTATTATTTTTTTCAGTATAATTTTGATTCATGTCTTAGCATGTGGTATTAAGTATCGCTGTAAAATGACTAACTTTTCAGCGTAATATATCAGACTGTTAAGTTCATAATGGCTAGAAGCACAAGCTAGATATCATTCAAAGTGTTCATGTCAGATTTGTTTTCATGCTGTATCAGGCAAATCACCATTTACCAACTTGAAAATGAACGCAGCACAAATGCACTGTCCATGTACCTCGGTATGTATGGCTCAAATGAGCTTCCAGCTGACTCCGGGATGATGATTGAACTGAGCCTATCCATTCCTGGACCAGGAGCCAGGAAAGCAGCGCTTCATCCGCCAAGGATCAGCTCTCCGTGACATCTGTTAGCACAATATGATATCAATTTGTAAACTAGTTAGCTAGTGGTTAGTTGGTTATAATGATATTTTCATTGAGAGAGAATTAATTGGGAGATGGTCTTACGCTCCTTGTTCACAATCGCAGCTCGTTTGGTGTTTGCTGGAAGAAGTTGCTGGGGATGGGCGGACTTCATTCCACTCAAGACGCTCAAAGACCCGTCGAAAGGCTATCCTGTGGGATCCAAGTTCATTGTGAAGGCAGATATCACTATCATTGGCTAGACTAAGGAGTAATAGCTATGCCATCAATTCTAATGTGTGACCATGATCTCATTATGGTAGAATAATTGAGCAAACAGTCGATAAACCAAAGAGATGATAGGTAGTAGAGTGTTACTGCAATAATGTGGTGTCAGAGAGCAGTCCCATCCAGCATATGGATGGCATAACTCACAGTCACCTCGCCTTGCTTAGCTACATGTTCGGTTTGTGACTTTCAGCTATAAAATCTGTCACTTGGTCACTGTGTGACCCAGTTTCACAATTATGTGTGTATTCAGTTGGTTTCGTCTTAATCAGGAACGATTCACCAGTCCTGGCTCTGGTCTATGGTCTCTCCGGGCCGGTTTGTTTCTCACTTTCTGCGTGCTGCCCTCCCGTGGTAATGGTACTTTGGTAGCGTTCGCTGCAGTCCTAGTCCTAGCGCGCTGCGCGCGACAGAACGGCGCGCGGTGCCTCCGCGTGAGCTGTAGCCTGCGCCGGCGAGGATGGTATGGTGTGGCCTGCCCCGCCCCTGCCCCTGCGGCGAGAAAGAGATTACCGGGATGGGAAGATTGCAAATCGGAGCTGTAGAGCTCACCGAGAGAGTTTTCGTCCTCTGTAGCTGCAAAGCTTCAGCTTGCTTGCAATGGCTGACCACGGAGATCGCGGGCGCGGCGGCGAGGTATGGTATGGTGCGCGCGAGCGATACCGGATGCTGCAGCGAGGTGCGGACGGCGAGGTAGAAGTCGACAAGGGCGAGCGCGGATGCTGGCAACGGATAGCGGAAGTCGCCGACGGCTGCCGCAAACCTCACCGGCCGACGGCCGCCATCTCGTTTCGCAGGCCCAAATTCGTTTGCAATAACCCTCTGCATCGCGACTATTAATCGTGATCTAAATTAGAGATATAAATACAAATAATTAGATCGTGATTATTAATCACGATCTACATATACGTAGAAACGCCTCTTCTAAAATCTTACAAATAGGTCCTCTGATTGAGTCATAACTAGTACAGTACCTGGAACACTCGTCGTCCTCCGCCTGGCTGTGGAGGTCGCCCCCGCCGTCGTCCCCCCTTCCTGCCTCTCCTCGCTTAGCTTCTCGTCCCTCAGACTGCCGCAGCTAGGAGCTTCTGCAACCTCGAGCTCGCAGCTTATAGACGGGCAGCCCTCTCCGACACTGTAGAGTTGGATTGGATCTGAACAAGGGCGGCTGAGAGACCATGGCTCGGGATGGAGGAAGCCGGGCGAACACAAGCAGCCGCGAGCTCGATCGAGCTCTTGCTGCAGGGAGGGAGCGACCAAGTTGTTGGCGTCCGTGAGCAAGAAATCGATCGAGCAGAGCTGTCTACTGCATCGTGCTCGTGCGATTCTTTCCGCTTAAAAGTTGGGAAAGAAAGGTCTAATCATATGCTGCGCTATTTGCATTTCAGAATTTGCTAGTTAAAAATGGATTCAGAGAACAGTATGAACAAACTTGCAACCCTCGTTTCTTTTTTACTTGTTGTTATTGACTTTGACCGAAAACTTTGACCGCTTATCTTATTTAAAAAGTTAATTTAATTGTGTAAAATTAAAAATTAGGATTCAAAAACCTTCAGTAATAAATCAAATCGTAACAAAACATTTAATATTTATCATACTTTTTTAATCAGACGAATGGTCAAAGTTATTGGTCAAAGTCAACGCCACACACAAAAAAGAACGGAGGGAGTACATATAGAGGCATTGCATCGCCTCACTTGGAACTTGAGCCCAAGTGATTGTACGTCAAAGAGCCCATGGTTTTGTCATGATATATACTTCCCTTAAATCTATTGGTGATGATGCTCAACCCGAGCATCAGTGAATGTCAGAGCTCTCTGAAGCTTTCTACGGCGGAAAACTTCGACCTCTACCATATAGACAGCAGTCACAGGGCGGTGATCAGAAAGCGTCAGCTCCCCCCTCTTGTAGGAAAGCAGCCTGATTCCTTTGCCGAATGAGAGAATGCGATCGCACCTGCACAAATAGAAGTGTTTGCTTATTCTAGTCCACAACCACAAGTTATCAGTCCTGATGTCTACAAAGATTGAGTGAAATAGAAACCATACCATGCAGGTGTTCTTCTCCCGGATTTTGACTCGTCATTTACATAGTTTTCTGAGTCAAACTCATATTTATATGTCGGCGGAAAGGTGATAACTCCTTCGACCCAACCATCAAATGTGCATCCTTTCCCAAATTCTCTTTTCAGCTGCCATACAATACAATCAGCATGAGCATTTTTTGTAACAACAAATCCGTAGCAATTAATGTACTATACAATCAAATTACCTGATCCTTCGCAAACAATGCATCCCAGTCCTGTTTGGAAATAAGTTCACATGTCTTTTCATATGATAAATTGATCCGATAGTTGAGATCGCCTAACCATATAATCCTTCTGAAATGATGTATATATATCAACATATAAAATCAAGGAAATTCTGAATATATCATATGTAGGGTCACCATACACCTAAAGATACATGGATGATTGCGTGCAGGCTTTGGAGCATAGTACCTGCAAATTACAAAAGGCAGAGAATAACTTACTCGTGGTCATATATTCTTGTAGGCATGCCTAAAACAGGAACAGGGTTAAACACCGTCCTTCGGATGATTTCTTCAACATTTAAATTTCTTTTTAGTTCATCCCCATCTTTTTCACCAGCAGCCAGGTGACAGCAAACAAAACAGAAATGAGTATGATGTATGGACATGCTGACTGATATTGATCCCTGGAGCATTTAAGGAACAACTGTCAGCGTGTGATTTCTAAAGTAGATACGACAGATAAATGGACAATACATGCTGCAGGACAATAGGTGAAAACTGAAGACGTTTTAACCCAAAGTTCTTTAACTCAAAATTCAGTGGAGTTCCAAACAGAGGCAGTCACCACATTATGTGACGACTGACAAAACAAGCAGCAGTCTCACTCTAACCAAATATTATCCGGTTATCATTTCAGTACCAAGTTGCACTGATACAAGGGAACAAAAACCAAATTTGACACTTGCCTTGTTACCAATATAACCCATCGCACCAACACCTACAGTTGATACTCTTAAATTCTGAATGTGCTTCCGCAGGCTTTTCCGAACCCATATCGTATGAAATATCCCCACCATTTGCTTACTTATTAGCCGTACAAATTCTGGTCGCTTCCCTCTGATTCTGTCATTGATATTAACATCATTGGCTAAGTCATCTTCAGGAACACTGTTGAAATTCTCATCTGTTGATTTTAAGGATCCAGATGATGTTAGAGCCTTTGTTATGACATCAGTGTCTTTCTTAATCAGCGGATGAAGTTCCCCATCACTATCTTTGTCGGAGTCACTGTGTAAACCATCTTCCATTGCAATCATATAATGAGGATCACTATGACGTTGAGATCTTGATTTCTCTGGACAATTCCTATTCAAAGTTTCACGGATAATATGCTCCCATACTGCAACTGGGCGATTGTCTTCGGCACCAAATATATTCCCTACATTTAGCGGAACAATCTCCTGAAATCTGAAAGACAATAGTTACCATTCATAGTAAGCTTGTGACAACAAGTGTACAACATAAGAATATGACTCCCTTACGTAGAGACACCATCTTATAAGCTACTTATCAAGCTGTTTGTGAAATCTTAACGATTAAAAACTATAGTATATTTCCAGAGTATGAAACTTCATTGAGGGACGAATTACCCAAAAACATAAATATCGGCTGGCTCCTCCGTATCCAACCATTCCTGAATATCTATGTCACTGGGTGGAAATCTGCCACCAATGTTCCATGTCCCTGCACAGATCCTGTATATTAAAACATGCAGATTAGCAGAAAGGACATCAGCATAAAACAAGCTAGCCGTATGTATCACACCGTATCAGGAGGAATATTGTTTCAACTCAAAGAAATGCTAAGAGAAAAGTCTTGTCAAAGATATATTACTAGGCAGAAAGAAGCGCTAAGACATAAGGTTTCTACTGCAATACCTGAGTTCTTTAACATCAGTATACTGAGAGAGAAGAATCTCTGATTTGTGCCTTCTAAGCCTGTAAGTTACATCGTTCATTTGATTACCTACAAGGCATAGTTGACTGCGTTAGCATAGAAGGAAACAGCCAATCCCAGACTTTTCATCAAACAGGTGCTTTTGCAGAAATCACACAAAATACCATAAATGGTACAACCCTTCCCAGGACCGCATGCAAGTGAAAGCTATGTGGACCGGGCTGCCCTTTTTTACACAAAAAAAAAGAATGAAAAAGGAAATGGGCAACTAAGTGAGCACATAAGGCAATATGCCAACTCATGCCTTACCAAAAATGAATAGACATAGGGAGCAAACATTATTAATGTATTATCAAACGTCAAACATGCAGTTCATCTGCAGGCTTCTCAGATCTTGAAAGAAAATATCAAGTTCTTATCAAATTACCAGTTGTGCTTGCACCCAGTCCACCTAATATCCTCTCCTCATCAGATAGCTTATGCTCCCAACCACGTCCATCTACATACAAGGCACTAAAAAGAAATCAGCCAAAATATATGGTTATCAATATCAATTCAAAAACTTAAGATGAAGAAAAGTGATGCCTGAATACAATGACAGCTTATAATTCATTCAGGATGAGGGAGTGAACCACTAAAGACCCACTTTGAATAAGGTAATTGCCCTAGGAAACTTTATGATCTACTAGATCACAATGATTTGGATTCCTATTACCCCTTTCAAAACAGGATGGTTACATTAACTTTTCTGGATATGATGTTAGTACATTTTAAGACTGCAGCCAAATATGCCCAGGACCATCTTTCCTTAATATGGATTGAAGGAGTATACCTTTGTAAATCCCTAGCATGAAAAGTGTACTAACTGACTAGCTGCTAACAATTACTTTCAGAAAGATCGTACATTCGTATTATACTTAATTGATAGCAGTTGTATGGCAAATCCAGTAACAATTGCAGCAAAGCAAGTCTCATACAAGCAAAAATATGTGACGTGACCAGCTCCTGTAAACAATTTTATTAAATGTTATTCAAATTTTATTATTAAAATCTCCTTACGAAAACGAAAAAGTCAAGTCACCAGAGCCCAAATAGCTAGCGTACAAGAAAGAGCTTTAGTTGCATAGCACGATATCAGCTCTGCATTATTGTCAACGCCTTACGCACACAAAATTCTCCCCAATTTTGTTCCAAAAAAGAGCAAGCTTCAGCAGACAGGGGAGACAATTTAGACATTCAGAACAACTTGAATACAAGAAACATAGAGATGGAGGAGATTAAAAGAGAAGGGGGTAAGTGACCTTCACGGTCAGTCTCGCCGTCGGAGGTGCCGCACTCGTCGGCGCTGAAGTCGGAATCCCCCAACCCGCTGCCGATGTTGAGCCACTTGCGAAGTACTACCTTGTTCCACAGCTGCGGCACGCACCCCCAATCCACGCCACAACACGACGCCATCTCAGCCCACCTCTGAAACAGAAGATCCTTCCGCCGCGCAAGCCGGAGACATAAACAACAAAAAAAGGCAACAATTTGATCCCAAGAAACGGGTGTTTCAAGAACAGTAGAACAAGCTACGGGCATGAAGTTAAGAATTACTACCTGCTTTTGTTCCACGCCTCCATTGAGCCGCCTCTGGGAAGCGCCTAGCGAAGCTGCCATGGTTGCCTCCTCATGGAGTTCAGCAGCTAGGAGGAATGGCCGGGACAGGTAGGAGCGGGAGGAGGAAGAGGACGCCATTAGCACGGCACGACGGCAGTGCCCCGCCCAACGTAACATCACGCGCGCACGATTCTGAATGTGCGATGGTCGCCTTCGGAATTGGTCGCCCATGTTTCGAGGAAGACTGTACAGATTGGCATGTTTACAAAACTGAATAAAACAAACAAAAGATATATTTCGCAGATACTTTGGTCCTTACTTCTTAGAAAAAATCTATTCAGAAATTTATATCACTTTTTTTGCAATTTATATCACTTTATTTATTTTTTTTTAAAAAAATCTCTAACTACTTGAAAATATACTACTTTTCTTTACGAAAACAAACATATCAGTAGCAGTTTTGTGACAAGAGAGACAACTTTGTGAAAAGCATGGAAAGCGGTAGGTTCATAACTAATAGCCCAAATATTGGATACAGTCCTTTGCCAAAAAAAGAAAGGGTATTCCCTTGGTAGGAATTTGATCTAACAATTGCCTCCATAATAGCCTATTTTTTTAAAAAAATTTCAGGAGTGATAGAGATCCTACTCAAAAAACTATTAGAGCTCTCTGCAACTTCCTATGGCGTAAAACTTCAATCGCCACATTGTAGACAGCGGACACAGGGCGGTGATCCGAAAATGTAATCTCTGCTCTCTTGTATGAAAGTAGCTTGATTCTCTTCCCATATGAGAGAATGCGGTCGCACCTACACAATTGGTGAAAGTGTTTGCTTATTCTTGTATCCTCATTCATTTATGAATTTCAAACGTCTAGAACAATTGAACGAATGGGCTAGTGTGGATCTTATGTGGAACAAACATCAAATATTTAGAAGGAAAAGCATACCATGAAGGTGTTCTTCGACCAGATTTTGTCTCGTCACTTACATATTTTTGTGAGTTAAACTCGTATTTATATGTTGGGGGAAAACTGATAGGTCCTTCAGCCCAACCATCAAATGTGTGTCCTTTCCCTAGTTCTTTTTTCAGCTGTCACAGAAGAAGCATGAGCCCAAATTCCATAAGAAAATGCTAGGAATGGTATTAGTCCTGCTATTAAATTACCTGGTCCTTCTCAAACAATCCATCCCAGTCTTCTTTGGAGATAAGTTCAAGTGTCCTTTCATATGATAAATTGATCCGGTAGTTTAGATCCCCTAACCATATAATCTTTCTGAAAAAAAATGAAGCATTACTATTAAAAGGCCACAGAAATGGCTGACTATAGGAGATAGGATGTCGTCTTGAGCTGAATGATCAAGTATAATTTCTTTTGAGAAAACTCAGGCAGGCTTTGGAGCATATCACAATATTTAAAGGCACTATAAAAACAAAGTAAAGCGAATTCATGAATTAACTCACTCATGGTCATATATTCTCTGGGGCAGGTTTGCTGTAGAGACTGGGTGAAACACTGTTCTTCTCTGAATTGCTTCAACATGTGCGTTCCTCTTCAGTTCATCTCCATCTTTTTCACCAGCTGCCAGGTGGCAACATACAAAGCAGACAAGAGTCTGATGTATAGACATGCTGACTGACACTGATCCCTGAAGCATATTCATAAAACAAATGCCAGGGTCTGCTTTATTCACTAAATTACATAATAAAAAGTATAGCTACAGGGTAGATGTACATAGTCACTATGTAACGTGAGGAGCAATACTCTAAGTCGATAATTAAGTATGATCTACTTTTTATTGAACATTAGTCAGCATGAGTAGTGCAAGAAAAGAACATATCAACTGGCACTTGCCTTGTTACCAATATAAGGTGTCTTACCAACGCCTAGAATTGATAATCTCAAATTCTGAATGTGCTTCTTCAGGCTTTTCTGAACCCATATTGAAAGATATACTCCCACCATTTGCTTGCTTACTATATGTACAAACTGTGGTCTTTTGCTTTTAATTCTATGATCAATGTTAAGGTCACAGGCTAAATCCAGGGGCTGGAGATGGCGAGCTGAAACAGATGGTTCTGCACTGTCCTGAAGATGGTGAGCGAATATATCCAATGGTTGTGTAGGCCAAACCATTCCAAGCCTCTTTGAGTGGCTGAGCACTTTGGTAGACGTGTTTTGGTTGTTTGACTCATCAAGATTATACTTAAACTTTTCAAAGCATGTTTCCTGAGAATGATCTGTAGTTTTTGTTGGGGCCCTTAACCTTCTGAAGTCCTTATCTTTATGTTCATCGGAAGCAGAAGTGGGGTTTGTACATGTTTTAGAATGAGATGCACTGTCATATTGATAACAATATTAGTATCTATGTCAATCAACAGACGAAGCTCCCCATCGCTATCATTGTTGGAGTCGCTAAGGGATTCTTTGTCCATTAAAATAAGTATATTGTGATTGATTAAAGCTTGATGGTGAAGAAGGAGCACTATAGTATTTGAACCTGGATTTATCCAAACATTTCTTATTCAAAGTTTCACCAATGATATGCTCCCATACAGCAACTGGATGATTATCTTCAGTGCCAATCATATACCCAGCTTCTAGCGGAATAATCTCTTGAAACCTGAAAGATCGATGATCAAAACTTCAAAAATAGTGACAGCATAGCATTTGAACAACAGATTATTAGATACCTTCACTTTTTAAGACATCACACCAAGCTGCATGTGACAACCATAGTATTGGTACACCAGTTTTTTTGTATACAGATATTTCATTGCCAAATTGATCCAGATATAAATAGCTTGGTAAATAAGAAAAGGAAGTTTCACATAATTTATTTACTCATATTTATATTTTAAGAATTAAAATTAGTTAATTCAGCGGTGACTCACCCAAGTACATAAATATCAGCTACCTCCTCCGTATCCAGCCATTCATGAATATCCAAGTCAGTGAGTGGACATATGCCGCCAACATTCCATGTTCCCACGCAGATTCTGCAGATTGAAACTTGAAGATTAGCTAAAAGAACATTAACATAAAAACTAGCGAGTTCAGTGTACTTTGTGTTTAATTATTTATTAATAATCTAGTACAGTATGATACTAATAACGACCGTATATCAGGAGGCATGAACAGCAGGAATATCATTTTTCAGTCCAAAGAAATGCTGAGAGAAACATACTTTCAAAGACCCAAATAATTCTAATGGGAAACCAGAGCTTTACAGCGATACCTCAGTTCTTTAACATCGATGTGCTGAGAACGAAGGATATCTGATGTCTGCCTTATAAGCCTGCTTGGCACACCCTTCGTTTGATTATCTGCAAGGCGTAGTTGATGTGTTACAGGGCAACATGCAAATTTGGAACACGTCTACCATTTCACCATGAAGGCATCATAAAGGTGAATTGTATTCCATGGACATGTTATATTAATGTGACATGGAATTTAGAAAATTATGAGATTAATGGACAAGGACAAAGAGTGCCAGAGAGGTGTATGAGCTGACTAGCTTGGAAAGGAATTATAAAAGTTACTCTCTTTCTCTCTCTCTCCCCTCAAATTGATATTGTTAGGTAAACAATTCTTGTTCAAATTATCATAAAAACAAATCTTGTACAAAATTACATTAATGTTGTTGTCCTACGATAACAACCTAACAACAGAGGAAGTATGTAACTTTTTTTTTACCCTTTCTTTTCGTGATTACAAATTACAATGCAAACGCACCCACAGGTCACATATACCTCTGTACACATACACTACATACAACATACCCAACCCAATAAAACACTACCAACCAATCACTACTCAAGATGAGATGTTTCTAATCTGCTTCTAAAAAGTATGGGATTCAAGGCACCAGATCAGCCCAAACAGCTAGCGGACAAGCAATAGCTTTCATGGAAATGTGGCGATGTCTGCCACTTTTTGCTCCAAATAAGGATATGATCATCAAGGTAAGCTTCAGTAATGGACCAAACCAGACAGCAGCAAATTAAAACAGCCTGCGAGCACGAAGAGGAGAGGGGGGTGAAAGAGAAGAGAAGACCAAAGAACCTTCGCGGTCGGACATTTGCGGCGTCTCTGGGGAACCAAGCGGAGAGGCCATTCCTCCCCCTGCGTACTCTTGGCGCGCTTGGAGCGATGGCAAAGGCGAGGAGGAAGAGAGCGCCATGTGCCCTAACTACTCCAGTGGCCAGCCAAAACAAACGAGACGACGGCACGAGGACGCAGTGCCCTGTCTCTGGCTTAAGGCGAGGTGGGTGAAGAAGGTGAGCGGATGGGACGAGAACGCTCGATCTCGATAGCACCATCTTTTTTTAGGGTATACCGAACTCAGTCAGCAAGCGGTATTTTGTGCAAATAAATATACAACATCGACTAGCAAGTAATAAAAAAATGTATGTATAATCTCAAGTGAGTAAAATAGCCATGTACGTACGTGCTTCTCCGGATGAGACATCACATTAATTCACTAAACTGTCATCTTTAATTTGTAGAGGAGTGACAGTTCGTCGCATACCTGAATAATTAAAAGTATGCTTGTGAATTTCTGCAAAAAAAAAAAAAAAGATCCAGTGGCATGTGGAAAGCACGATAGGAACAGATCATCAATGCCGCTATATCATGCCTTTACTAATCCACCTAGCTAAGCACGCTTCCATGATTGCATCGCTGTATGGATCCGTAGCATTATGAGAACCGACTACCGTAGGAATCCAAGGTTAAAAATGCTAATCATTGCGATTTGCCAGTGAATTCAGGAGTTGGACGTACTTCTTGTTGCAAGCAAAATCTAATAACATGATAAAACACTTTGCTCATAATAAATGCTGAAATCATTCCCTGCACCCAAACAGACATACGTACAGTAGTGTGTCTTTGTCTTATCTCGATAACGCGGAATGCGTGCCATTTCTTTATATATAGTAAACTGGAAAAAGAAGAGCCTCAGTAATCGATACAACCAAGCACTGTGGACAATCATGTAGTTCTCGGTTTGCAGATACTTCAGAACAAATAAGACAATGGCATCGTGAAGATATCAGCCTGCCCCAAAATCTATCTTCATTGAGACGATTTGAACCATATGCTTATCTTTCATCTCGCAGTAGCCAAAAATGAGACACGACCCAGAAGAAATGGATTTTATTTTCACCAAGAATGAAATTGGTATCCAAGTTTGAGTTCCGGCGGACTCAAACCAGCCCCAGTTTTACAGCACCATTGATTAGTATTTTCCCAGTTCGCAGCAGTACAGAGGTCAGCAGTGGACTTGCCAACAAGCAACATCAAGATGGGTAATCATAAGAGAGATTCTAGAGGATTTGTTAAGCAGCTCATGGTGTGGTTGTGGAAAGAGAGTCTCCCCTGGAATTGAATCCAAACACAGGATTTCCAAGTCAGGAACTCAAAATATAATAAGCCCAACGAAACCAATGTAACCTATGAAGTTTGAGTGAAGGTTTAAATCATGACTATTGTATTTGTATATGCCATCCCTTTTAAAACTGTAGCGATCCTGAGATGAGATGCAAATAGAACACAGGTTATAAATCTCATCCTCAGACATTTGCAGTTCAAAAGAAGCATCTGTGCCACACAACAAAAAATGTTCACCAGATTATTCTGTTGTCAGTCAGGCTTCTTGTTTTCAAAGGAGATAGCTCAGGTCCTCGAAAATAAAGACAAAACATGCACACTTGAGCAATTTTGCGAACAAGCTTAATTAGATGGTGTATCTACTTCTGGGGCAGCCCCAGTTGTTTGCTGACCTTCCAAAGCTGCAAGTCGCTTTTCAACGGTATTGTAGCGAGCATCCATAGAGTCATGGAAGCGTTTAACCTGAGAATATGAATTTGAAAAGGTCAGATGTCTGCCATCAACCCAAACAGAATTATGTAAAGCAGAGCAGAATTGTGCTACGGATCAGGACTTTAACCACAGGTGCAACAAGTTTGACGATCTTGTAGATCAAAAAGGATTGTTCTGATAAAGACACTCATGAAATCTAAAAAAGATAACAGTACTTATGATCTATGATCATCTCCTAAACTATGCTTTCCAGAAAAAAAATATATTGGGGCTAGCAAATGCAAACCAAACACCCTTAACGTAAGCACAAATGTGCACAAGCATGACAAGTGTTAAAAACAAAATGATAATACCTCTGTAGTCCTGTAATGACATATGTCCAAATGTTTTTTTTTTAACCGTAATTCAATTTTTATTTTAGCTACCACAGCCCTGGAATTGCTTACTAAATTTCAAGCCAAAGGTGCAGGTATCCTCATAGAACACAGTTATCGTTACTCAAAGTACATACTGGGAGATAGGTTGGTGAAAAGGAAACAAGCAATGACTATATCTCCGTTCATACTCAAGGCATTGTCAAAAACTGTCTTTTTACCTCAGTCCTAATCATGTTACACTGCTCAATACATTAAATTGTAACTTCTTAAGTTACAATCACTTCCATAGATTGTGTTGCTATTATATGTTATCGAGATGGATAATTAGGCTTTATGCTTTGCCTAAAGCTTAAGAGACATGGGGATCAGGAGAATTTTTTCATTGCATGAGAACTAATAATGCTAATATTTCTAATCTGTTCCTAACCCTGCTACAGGGACGCAGCCCAGAGACCCATCCATAGCATCTCATCCCTCCTTTAGAGACAGATTATCCTCGAGCTTTGGTGGAGAGTGGAGACCATGGCTGAGCCCTACACGATGCCCTTGTTGTCCTAACCTCTTTTCCCAAGATAGCACCACCATGTTATACGCACGCAACGAACCATACATATATTGTTTCAGTCAGAGTAAATAGACAATTCAATGTTTGCTGTGGTTAGAACAAATAGTTCTACCAAAAACAAAAAATGAATTCATCCAAATTCCAGAATCTCAAATTGGAAGAAACACATTATAATCAGACACACTCCTCCTTTCCCATACATTTCAAGAAGTCAATAGATATTATGAACAAAATGTACATCAATCTGCCAGCACAATTTATTAGATAACCCAAAATGACAGCATAGACTAATGAACCAGGAAGGTAGTAAAATAACTGCACTTTTGCCTTTTGACACAATACATTTGTACAGTTCTGTAAGCGTTATGCTGGCTACATTCTATATTCCTTTTACCGACTCGAAGATGTATAATTGAGCACAGGTAGGAAATGAATCGAAATTGCAGACGCATGCCACTACCCCCGACATATCTCCCAACCATAACGAAACCATTAGTTCAATCAGACGAGCCCAGCACGAATGCATCCAAAACCTTCAAGCCAATTGTGCCAAATCCTCTTCTCGGATATAGGATAAACACGCAAAAGCACGTAATCTAGACACGAATGATGTCATTACACAGCATGAAGCAATCAAAACTGAAATTATTGGCAAAATGAACCAATCGCGATGTCATCTGCAACAAGGGTTTGCTCAATTCCCATCCCATTCGCATCCCGCTCTCTGGCGCTTCAGGAGTACCCAATGATTCAATGACCTAGCTGCGATTCGCGCGCAAGAATCTGAGATCTAGGCAAAGCCAGCGCGCGGAGGAAGAGGCGGACCATATACCTGGAGGGCCATGGATTCATGGGCGAGCTTGTAGTCCTTGTAGAGGAGGTAGCCCCCGGCGGCGGCAGCGCCGGCCGCGCCGGCGAAGAAGGAGGCCAGCCTCACCCGCAGCATGAACCCCATCCCGCTCCTCGCCTAACAAACTTCGCCGGCTCCTCGTTCCTCGCTCGCGGCTCGCTTGCCAGTCCGTCTTTCGGGGATGCGAAGGTTTGTTGCTCGCGGGTGTGATTTAATACAATTAATAGGATACTCGTAGCAGTAAGCTGTAACTTTCTTTTTAGAATTTTAGCTTCAAAAATTTTTGAGTTTAAATATGTTTGGTCTGAAGCAATTTTAGAATAAGTGACTGATCATAAAGTTATTTTTGAATGTGTACAAATAAGAATAAATATATTTAGAAAAGACTTATGTTGGTTTATGAGGCCAGTCTATATCTTATAAAAAGCTATCTGATGTAAGCGGATGCACCCTCGAGGAGACGGGACGTTACACTGCAATCGTGCTGGTTGTGACGGCTGGTTGTTCTCCCTTCTCTAGTACTTAACTCAGTATCTCGACTAGACAGCACATACACGATTAAAATGGTTAAGTTGGAATTTGAAAAAAAATTGTTCAAAACTATATTTTGAGGTTTTTTGAAAATTATAAAAAACTCCTATGCATCAATATTTTACAAAAAAAAATTGACATCAAACTCAACACTATTTACAGAAAATAAAAATAACTTATGTTGCACAAAGATGTATTTTACGAGATAAAATGTTTTGTTAGTACATCTAAAATTTAAATTTTTTTTTCTATTTCACAAATGCTATTGGGTTCGATGTCAAAATTTTGTATGTCTCTTTGATGAGTTTTTTATAATTTTTATAGATGTTTAGCTATGATTTCAGATGAAATTTCACATTTTCAACTTTTTTGAGTATTTTCAGTCTTAGGAGAAAACCTGCACATGGGTCCATCGGTCAGTGGGACTTGTGTCAGCAACATACAACAATAATATTCGGCTCAAAAAGGGTCAAACAGAATGTGAGAATTCCTTTTTTTTAAGAACAGAAAATTCTTTACTTACCCCGAAAAAAAGAGAAATCTTTAGGTTTTGTTTGGCTTTTTTTATCCTATATGACTTGAAGATTAGATGATTTATGATGAAAAATAAACTAATATCTTTTTCGATCTACTCTAATTTTTTCTGATCTATATAGATTGAGGTGCAGCTAAATATGGCCTCAGCTAACAGCAAGCCATTGGGAAATCTTCAATCTCCCTGGGCCTCGCCAGGCAATCAAAAGGATGCACGTCCAGCCGATGGGTCCGCTAAAAAGATCTCGGTCCAAACTAAAAGAGCGCGAACGAACAGCGAAAGGGAAGCACTCCCGCAAATATCCCGTCCGCTGTGGGATCCAGATCAGCTGCCTTCACACGTGAAGGCACCACCGTTCACCCCTTTATCCAGTCAAGTACATCCAACGGCTCTACGCATGCGTCTACAACTACGAGCAATTGAAGCCCCACGCACCGAGGAACCAAGGCAGTTGCCAGCCTCGGCACTTAGCGCTGCTAAGTATCGTAAAAAAAGCTATTGCTAGTATAGTTTTTTTTTTTCAAATCTAGTTGTAGTACTCGTCAAATTCATTTAATATCATTCACTACAAAGTGAGTTTAGCTTAAATTATTAGTGTTGTATTTATGACTAATTATTTTTTTTATTGTAGGCAATGTCCGTCGATAATGAGACGTTCGTGACGTTCGTGGTGACTCCATAAATATTAAGAACAGTCAACTTAGTCATTCGTTGACAATCATAAGAGTAGTGTGTGTTAGTATGTTTATAATGATGAGTATTCGTACATATATATGGTGTTTGCATTTCATATCGAAAAAAAGATAGTATCATATATCACTTCATAAAACAAATTGATCTTTATTTAAAGTAGAAGATTGAAAGCAATGCACTGGAATTCATTATTTTGTATAACTAGAGTATTTGAAACCTCTAAGGATAGTTGTTACTTATAGGCTAGCTAATAAATTAGAATTTAGACATAGAGCGACTAATGAATAAGACAAAAGTTTAATGTTGAGACATGGAAAACTAAAATGTCGAGTATTCAGAATACAAATACCAAATCAATAGGGATAATTTTAGGATAAGAATTCTTATTAGTGATTTGAAACACCTCTAACATGTCTTTATAAATTGGAAAATAGAATAAAATTCTTTTTCTAAAAGCAAATCAAAACAGAGCTGTGAATCTGTGATACCCAGTTTTCCCTCCACAGCTGTTGTTTTTCCACTCACAAAATATTGTATTTTCACGTAGCAACTACCCTCGCGTGTGCCATTGAAATGCGGCTGCGCAGAGCCGGTAGATGGAGTGAACGGTGGATACAGGGGTGAAGTCACGGAGGTGCCTTCACCTGTGAAGGCTGGCGTGTGGCCGTACGAGTGCCGAGTGCCGACGAGACGCTAGGGGATGAGATAAACCGCTCGACGGCTGCCCGCCCACGAGCTCGTTCCGCCGTCCGACCGCCAGGCATGCCGCCGCCCTCCCTCCTCTCCCTCCTCCCCGCCGCGTCCATCTCCCCCCGGTGCCGTCGAGCGAAGCACCACAACCACAAGGTCCCCACCGCGAGCCACCTCCTCTGTTCCCGAAGAGCTGTGGCCCCCGCGCCGCTCCACGCCTCGCCCTCCTCCACCTCCGACAATGGCAGCGGCGCGAGAGGAACCGAAGAGGTCCCCCTCCTCGAGAAGCCTTACCCGTCCCCCTCCCCCTCCTTAGAGGAGGAAGCCAAGCGCGATGAGGAGCCCGAGCCTGCTCCGGTGCAGTCCGCTGAGGAAGCGCTCGCGCCCTTCCTCAAGTTCTTCCAGGTCAAGAGCTCCGACGCCGAAGCGGATTTATCTGCCTCCTACGCAAAGAGAGGCGTGGATGGCAACACGAAGGAGGCGGGGAGGAGAGGTGGAATTTCCTCCAGCGATCGTCGGGTCAGGTACTACGACCCCAAACCTGGGGACTTCGTAGCCGGCGTCGTGGTCCGGAGCAATGGGAGGACGATTGACGTCGACGTCGGTGCCGGGGGCGACCCGGCCCTGATGCTGGCCAAGGAGGCTGTGCCAGTATCCGGGGAAGAGTTCGGATACCTGGCCTGCGACGTTGCATCGGAGCGTGCGAAGGAGTTCACCGCTGAAGGCCGGGTGGGCATCGCTGTCACTCTCAGGCAGGTCGGGGGCAGCAGTGACGGTGAGGACCAGACGGACGGGAGGATTGGAAAGGAAAATGGAGCACCGGTGGTGGGCGTCGGCTCGATCGTGTTCGCTGAGGTGCTTGGTCGAACACTTAGCGGGCGGCCGCTGCTGTCCGCGCGCAGGCTGTTCCGGCGCGTCGCGTGGCACAGAGTCAGGCAGGTCCTCTATAGCACTCTCTCTAACGTTGCTGGAAATCATTGAAGCGATAGCTTGCCGATAAATTGATAGTTTGGAACTTGTCATGAGCAGTTAACCACATTTCTGGTATCAGCTAGAGCTCTCACGTACTAATTCTCAATGTCAGCGCAAGCTGTTAAATCCGGATGAATCAATGATATGCCTTGCTTCAGGATTAGCAATTTTGCAACAAAATGAACATTCTCATTTTAGTAGGTCTTATAATGTTAAGCAAAAGTATTAGATTTTGAGAAGTGTTGAGACATAATTTATTACTGACACTAAATTCTATAACGACAAGCCTATCTGCCTTCTGAATATGCACCATTTACTTGCAAGGCTGTCATATCTATTATCTTTATATGGAATTGCTATGTGCGAACAATTTTGTTTCCATCATAGCTTGCTTTTATAGTTTTATTGCAACTCTAACTACTATGTGTATAAGAAAGTTTGGCCTCAGTTTTTGGATTAGTGAGTGCCGAGTCTTTCCATTTTATGTTGAAGTTTCTTATATCAGATTGTTCCTGTACACTAATATGCAGATAAAACAACTAAATGTGCCCATCAAGGTTAAAATTTTTGAGTGGAATGCTGGTGGCTTGCTGTCTAGAATTGAGGTATGAGGTTACTGTACTACTAATAGTTGGTTCACTTTTTAGGGGGTTGTATTGCTAAAGTGCATGTACCTCTACAGGGGCTCCGGGCATTCCTCCCTAAGCCGGAGATGATGACTAAACCACAAAATTTCATGGATCTGAAGAATAAAGTAAGTTCATGTCATGTGCATTCTGTAATACCTTTTGTAACCCATATGGACAATTGAAATCCTAAACCTGTATGCTCTGTGGGACTTCGTATATCAACATGACCAATGGTTTCAAACTCACCTCGAGCATGTGAATATAGTGATTGTGATGTCTGAAGCTAATCATATTGAATACACAGATTGGTCAGGAAATGCATGTCTGCATTACGAGAATTGATGAAGGGAGTAATGAACTGATAATTAGTGAGAAAGAAGCATGGGTAAGTTTCCTACATTGACCCTTTCTACCTTTTTATTTGAAGCATACACCACATTCTACTTAAACACCTTTTTAAAAATGTATACTTATTGCTATGTGATGCCTTCATCAAATTTTATATGGTGAACTTATTACGTATTCATTTTTCAATTTTAGGCAGTGACATACCTTAGCGAAGGGACTCTCTTGCAAGGGACAGTACGTAAGTTATTTTCATATGGTGCACAAATTAGGATTGGCGACACTAACAGAGGGTACATATCTCTTAAGACTATGCCATTTGGCTTACATATATACTACAGTCTTATTCAGATAACTATTGCTCTGTCTTTAGTTGTTCCATTATGGATTCGGTAATTTGGAATTTATTATTTTGGCCTTATATGAAATCATTATAACTTAAAACAATGTGGGTTTGTTTGACAACATATTTTATGTGACTTGATTATATGAACAAATGCAGGATGGTTACCATGAGATTTACCAATTGCCATGATATGGCCTCACGTCTAAGCATTTTATTACATATTGCCATGATATGCCAGGTTAACAAGGGGCTCTGCTCTGCTGATGTCCTGACTTAGATTTAGCGGCTACAGTATTGTTAATTAGCTAGGAGTTGGCTACCTTATTATACAACTGCCGTAGTTTATGTGCCATGCTTCAGTGTTGTCCATAACTAGCTAGGAGAAGGGGCTTCCATAGGAGAATGTCTATCTGTTTGCCATCTCAAAAACGTCAATTCTTTAACAAACTTCAATCACTAGACAGGAGTGAACCATTTTCTGTGTATGCTATTACAAGCCTAAATATTAATTTGGGCAGACACAGCTGAATAGCAAATCATGTATAATGCTCCAGTGCATTGGTATTGGGCCTTGACTAGCATCTGCACTGCAAGTTTACTGTTTCCTATTGTTTTGCAGTGGTTTGTTGCATATCTCAAACATAACACATGGTCAACTGAGATCTGTTAGCGATGTGCTACAAGTTGGTGAGAGAGTTAAAGCCCTTGTCATCAAATCATCGGCTCCAGACAAAATTGCTCTTAGGTACAACGGATTGAACGTGCAGATCACACTGTCTGTATATACAGCCGTAAGGCAAAGTATAGGATCTGTAGCAAAATCGTGATGTTTGCTGAGTTGTGCTCATTCTTCAGTACGTGTGTTTGGATATGCAGTATTCGGGATCTGGAGAGCGAACCCGGATTGTTTATCACTAACAAAGAGGTGAGAAGACCTCAAATAGTTCTACTATGAGCATCAGCCTGCACCACTTTCAGTTATAGATGCTCCATTGGTTGTGTGATTCATCACACTTTTGTTTTTGTTTATGTTTCCACAGAAGGTGTTCTCCGAGGCTGAGGAGATGGCACGAAGATACCGGGAGCAGATGGCAGAGACACCTCGATTGGGCGAGGCAGAAGACTCATGGAACACCGGTGTACCGTTTGACAAAGAACCTCGGGCCTATGCTAACTGGAAATGGTTAAAGTTCAGCAAATCTGATGAAGTACAAAAAGGCTAGTCAAGTGTTGAATCGTTGCGATTGTCTTACATGAACTCTGTAGAAATTTTCATCAATTCAATGTATCTTCATCCTTACGAATGCTCCGTCGGCCGTCGCCACCAACACCTTCCCAACCCCAACGTCCGGGCATTTGTGATGCTCTTTCCTCTGTATGTGCTATGACATACCCGCAGTCGGAGGTGAGGTCTCCCATCATGGGGCACGGATGGTCATCCCGCCGGCGAGGGCACAGCACGCCACTTCTCTTCTTTTCAGCAGCGCGGATGCTCGTCCGACGGGGCAGCGGTGTGAGATCTGGGATGGCGCGAGGCATTCTACCGACCCATCTCTGGCCCCTTTCGACGGCCACGGTGGCACGTCGGAGCTCCGCCGCGGAGACGGTTCGTGCTTCTCCCGTATTTACCCTGTTTAGATCATGAACTGTACTTTTTTGATTTGGTCCCTGATATGGATCAGATCCCCCTCGATCTAGATCGCGATTAATAACCGCGATCCAGTATTATTCATTCAGGCCTCTGGTTTGGATCATGATTAATAACTGCGATCCAATATTTTACATTTAGATTTCTATTTTGGATCGTAATTAATAACCGCGATCTAATCTTTTGCATTTCGGCCCTGTACTTTAACAGATAAGCCCTCTCTATGTTTGCGGCTAGTTTCTTCTTCCTCCCGTCGCCCGTTCGGTCCACCGCCGGTTGTTTGGTCTCCCGGCGGCGGTTGGCTCGCTCGTCGCTCGTCGGGGCTGATGACGAGCGCTACGGATTTCTCTCCCCTCTTCCCTTTTCCTTCCTCCTCCTCCTATCGCTCGTTGAGCTGCCGTCTGCCGGCCGTTCAGACCTGCTGCCGCTTCTCCGTCGCCGTCGAAGGTGAAGATGAACGCGGCTTTCAGCTTCTCTAGGCCTCTTTCTTTGCACAGTGGTCTACGCAAAAGCCTGTTCCGCGGCCGATTAGGCCCATCCGCTTGCCTTCTTCCGCTCGAGATCGACGCCACTATAGCATCGTACCTGGTCGAAACATCTGATGCGAACTACTCATCTTCTCTTCTCGGCCAAAAGCTTTCTTCCTCTCCACCCGATCAACTGGACTGTGGACGTGCCCCTTCTCATGTTCGAATGCGGTAGCCTTTCGAATCCTATCTTCACGCACCAACACCCCATCGATTCAGAGCATCGTCATCGTACAGTACTACGCTCGAAGCTCGGGAACGTGGCCTTGATTCAGAACACAAACACTGAAACACGTACAGGAGCCCCGTCCCCGTTGCTCAAACTTCATTCGCGCGGTACAGGTGTGCTCGACGAATTACCTCCAAGCTACCGAGCCGTCTTTTTGCGGATTTGTGGTCTCCTCTTTGTTGGATCCTGCCGTCTCCGGACGAAAACGATGGATCGACTCCGAGGAAGCGTGGGCATGGCAGGTTTCGATCGAGCTCGTTGTCTCTTGAACTACCTACTCTTACTTACCTCTCTGTATTAGTAGCTAGTAGTTGAGGATAAAGTGAATGTGGTGTGCTTTCTTCTCGGGGAAACACCAAAGAATGCTGTGGGTGCGATTCTTTATTAGCTTCTGAAAGCATCCAAAATGACCCTTCCACAAACCTCGCATAGTAAACCTTTCAGTTCCCAGAGGATTGTCAATCCATCCATCTTGGTTGTTACGGAATTTCCTTTTAGCCCATGATGTGCAAACTTGATCCGTCGGCAGGATTGATCTCTGCATCTAACCCGTGGGGACACCCTTCGAATGGATCGAGCGCATGGCAGGCAATATGGCATGCATCCCCGCCGCCTGCTACAGTATCTCTGTGCCTCTCATGCGGTGAGACCGGAACAGTGGATTCTCGGTGGGCAGGGCAGGTGACGGGTGAGAACGCTCGCATCAGAAGAGTCACATGCCACAGGTAGCGTGCACAACATCCCCAAATAAATAATAATAATGTTAAACTATGTTAATTAGATCTCTTAATTCTTAAAACACAGATCTAACGTATTAAACTCGTCGAGTCGTGTCATTTACGTCCTCAAACTCGTGCCTGCCACAGTGGTGCCGGCTGCGCCGACAAGCAGGTGGGGGCGCATGGTGAGGGGCGTGACCTGGGCGCAGCGCACGCGCGTGACGTCGGCAGCGTCTTGCCGTTGGCTGCCTCTGCCGTCCATCCGCGGGACGCAGAGGCAGCCGCCCGTTCCCGCCTGTGTGTCATCCACACCACACGACACACGTACACGAAATCCCCGTCCGCGTCACGTGATCCGCCGATGCGCTAGGTTGTCGTGCACGCGTAAACCACCAAACAGAAATCACGCACTCTCATCAGTTCTGATGACAATAATGCCCAAATTATACGAGAGAGAGTGAAGACCCCTGACGTGAACCGGCTACCTTCGCGACAAGGGACGTTACAGACAGCTAGCTTTGCCACGATCCAGAATCATCACACACGACACACAGGTCGCAACTGACACAGCTATATCAAAGAGCTCGCTATCTAATCCTTGAAAGAACACTAGCACCATCCATCTGATGACGGGCAATTGGATTCAATTCAATGCCATGGACGATATCTTTCTTGACGGCCTCATCGCTACGTTACCGACACACTTGACTGTAACGACGCGTGATGCTCAGAAAGCTAATCACACGTGGGTGTGCTTAAGTTGATCGCTCGCTAGACGCAAGTAGTACCATCACTAATCAGTCCGAACAGACCGACGGTCTAAAGTGAGGTGTTGCGCGTAGACGGACAGGCGGCCGCTGGCCGGAGAGATGATGCGTTGCCGCTTCCCCGGTGGGGTGGGTGGCGGGTCCTTCGCCTCAGCTCGGCATATCTGCTTTCGGATTCTTTTTTTTTCTTTCTTGAGAACAATCTGGTTTTGTTGCTGTCGCCCTTGGATTCGTTGACGGAGAGAGTTTGGTGAGCTGGTTTGGCCCCCAGTTAGCCTTTAATTACTTTCCTCTTTGGGTTTATTAGGGACGATCCTTCCTGTCTCATCGAGTCATGAAAGTGGGTCAAAGGTTAACTAAGCAGATCATGGTTTATTGTCCACATAAATGTTTTTTGACAAAATACCACACCAACCTGGGCTACGTGCTACTAGTGGATTACTACTTCCGGGAATTGTCCTACTCCGTTCACTCACTCGATAGCATTTTGGATACATATGCGCAGTTTGCTAGCCGCACTGCACATAAGATAGAGCCTCTACACGCCAATGATTCGCTTTTGCACTGCCAGTTGCGAAAAGAGGAGGGGATACCGGGGGCGTCATCGTCATGGACCGCAGCAGCCACGCAGGGGCAAAAAACACCTGCACTAGCCAATCATTTCATAGTTCGATCATTTCAAAGTTCGAAACACTACCCGAACCGTGGTTTAAGACGGTAATCACCTGCACATGCCGTGGCTCAATCCTCTCCCCCGTTTGGCTACCCAACGGTAGACGACGCCTACACCCGATGCACAATCTAGTTACTGACACCTGGTCCACCACTCCACCCCTGAGCGAGCGCGAGAGCGAGACGAGGACCGGTCCAAGCGCCCTGCGGGTAGGGACGGGTTCACAGCTAGCCGGTAAGATAAGACGAGAGGCCTGGCAACTTTTCCAACGAAAAAAAAAAGAGTTTCACGGAAACAGCTGTACAAGAACTACTGACGTGTGGGTACAGGTTAACCCTGGCCCCTACCCTACCGCTCCCGTCGCATGCAACCTTTCCGGCTTTCACCCTCCCACTCCACGCAAACGTAGTGCAGTAAATTCAGCACCGCATCACCACCGACGTACGGTGTGCCCGCAAGACGCATGTACACTGCGGACCCACAAGTCATCCATCAATGTACCCGAACAGTCGCAGTTCTGGCCCGCATGTCAGCAGCAGTAAACGTATATCACCTGGCACGCGCGGGGGTACTCGACTACTCGTACTGCAAGCGCGCGCAACGGAAGCGGTTCCCGTTGCGTGGTGGGCCCCGGATACTGGCTCAGTCACACTCTCCAGTCCAGTGACTACGCTCGCTTCTCCCCCCTCTTTTTCTTTTTTTCCTTTTCCTTTTTCTCCCTCCGCGCTGCTCATTTTCTTCCTCTCGCCGCCTCCTCCGCTCTCTCTGAGCGGCGCACTACCAGCCAACACAGTACCCTGCTCCAACACTGCCGCTCTCTCGCTCTCTCTCTCTTTCTAGTATCTGGAATGGATGCGTAGTGGGGAGGGAGGAGAGAGAAGGAGCTAGGGTTTTGCGCCGCAGCCTTCTCCCGCTCGTCTTCCTCCGGTGAGCTGTCTCCCTTAGATCCGGCGACCGCTCGCGCCTAGATCTGTTCCGTTTCATGGTGTGTTTTGTGCCCATCTATGATGGGCGGGTGTTCTGCCGCTTGGGTTTGGCGTTTGTGGTGCCGCATTTTGGGGGAGTGCGCGGCGCATTCCTTGAAGCGAGCTGGTTTTGTTTTCTCTTTCTGTTTCTGTGCCTTTTTTTTTTTTAAAAAAAATCTGGTGCCAGGTTGTTTTCTTTGGAGAAATTCTAGTAAAAAGCCCGAGTTCTGGCTCCTTACTGCATTTCTTTGCGGTCGTTAGGAGATGAAGTGTGGTTATGGTGTAGATCTGTGTGCTGATATCGGATTCTCTTGGCAGGTTCCGAGCCCTCCGGTGTGCCGCGGATTAAGCTCCAACAATGGGGAAGTCTCCGGCGAAGTGGATCAAGTCCGTGCTTTTCGGGAAGAAGTCATCGTCCAAGTCCGGCTCCACCAGGGCGAAGGAATTATCTGTACGTCACTCCTTTTTCAGTGTGTAGAGTCATGATATGCAGTCTCTGTCACGCGATGCGGAACTAGAGATCCGTTCTCGCAGTTGATGCCTCTACTAATTCCCATGTGCAGAAGGGCGCGAGTAACAAAGGGTATGTTGGTGTCGGGAAGGATCCTGCATTTTCCGAGAGCTCCCCAGTGATTTCGGAGCCAGTGCTTGTTAGCGCCCACAACACCGAGACCGTGCCCGAGGTGACAAAGGGTGAGAATTCCAACTCGCAAAGTGAAGTGGAGGTGCGTGACGTAAGTCATGATATGGAGAAGCTGGGAAGTGCCGTGTCAGCTCCATCAAATGAGGCTGAGAGGTTAAGGGAAGAACAAGCAGCCATGAAGGCACAAGCCGCCTTCCGGGGTTACCTGGTAATGTTTCTGTTCTCTTTGGTCTTGCTTATTTTGATGTAGTTCATGCACTCTATTTATTCCTCGTTAATACCACACTGTGTTTCATAGAGTTATAGCTGAATATTATTTGAGAAATGAATAATATTGTATTGCACACTGTTATCACCTAATAATGTTTTTTTTCCTGTTTGATCAGCTTGATTCTATTTCTGTATGCTATGTGTTTGTGCCACGTTTTGATGTTATTCGTACCACACGGAGTGACGTATGGAGTCATACATCTGAATAGGATAAAAGAATAATATCGTGTTGCGCAACTATAATATTCATGTTTTGACATTGCTTTTTTATAATGCTGGATATGCCGAGAATCATTTTGTTTCCTTCACTACTGTATTTATGCTATCTGTAATTATTCTATAAACTATTCAATTGGATACATAGCTGGATATATAGAATGAGAGACCAGGATTCTTTTCTTTTATTAGATTGATTAATTAGAACTATTGCTTTTTTTTTTCTAAAAAATATCTTTTATAGACACCCAATTTATGTTGCTTTAATGTGGTGCTAATTGTATCATGGTGTTGATCCAGGCACGCCGTGCATTCCGCGCACTGAAAGGGATCATAAGACTTCAGGCGCTGATTCGTGGGCATCTTGTAAGGAGGCAAGCTGTTTCAAGTCTCCGTGCAACATGGTTGATTGTCAAGTTTCAAGCCCTGGTCCGTGGGAGAATTGTTAGACTTTCTCAAGCGTCCGTGCAAGCCAATTTGAAACATGACCAACATAACTTCGGGGTAATCCACTATTTTTATTTGTCTACACCTATGACATTCATGGCAGTATGGCACAGATCTGTTTTTGATTGTTTCCCTACTCTATTGGCCCGATTTGGCACAGCTTATTTCAATGAAATAAGCAGAAGCTGTGCCAAGCAGCTAGATTATTTTACTGCTTATTGTTTTAGCAGCTTCTCACAATGAACTAAAAAGCAGCTTATTTTTTGATGGTTCATGATTGTATCTATTTGTATTGTATTATCCGAAGAAAAGTGAATTGTGGAGCCATGGTAACTGTCATGATTCTTGTTCAAGATTTATTCGGGAATTTTCAATATCCTTATGTTGAAAGAATGAAACTATGTTTGATATATTAGATATATGTTACCAAAGATTCAACCACTAGTTGAAGCTGATGATTGATACGTTGTTGTGGAAATTGTTAACGTGGCACAAATACGGTAGCAGTTAAGAGAAGTTATATAACCTTCAGTTATACCCCTTCTGCATGCCACAATGATGAGAATATGTTTTGCACATAATACGTCGAGACAATATCTTTCATTTATTTACTCAGTATTTTTTGTATAAACATATTGTTTATCTCCTTATAGCACCCAAAGGAACTTTCTAGGTATTTCCTTAGATATTTGTTTTCGCCACTGGTTGATAACTCAAGTAACAGTGGCTTTACATCAAAGATAAGACTGTATTTCAACGTTTCCTTTCCAGTGAATAAATAATCATTAAATATCTTATAGGGGGCTAAACCGGATGCATGGAAGGAGAAATTATCTTCAAATGCCTTTGCTCATAAGGTATAACCTCCACATATATATGTGCATTGCGGTTGAATATACGTTTCATAACTCTACTAATTAGTACTTTATGCTAATTCAATGCATTTGGTATGTGTAGCTTCTTTACTCGCCAATCCTGGTTGAAGCTCTTCACTTTCAGTATGATGAGATGGACCCGAATTCAGCCTTCAACTGGTTGGACAGATGGACTATAAGTCGTGTCTGGAAGCCCATTGCCCGACCAAAGAGGGCTAGCATTGATGCTAAACCTCATACTAAAAAAGCCAGCTATGCAATGGAAACAGAGTCAGCTAAGTTAAAACGCAATGCTCGGAAGAGCTCCGCCATATCATCTGAACCTTCACAAACAAATACAGTCGTAGAAACTGAAAGGACTGAAAAGACAAAAAGGAATCCAAGGAAATTCACTAGCACTCCTGCTGATCCAGTGCCTGATGCTCAGTTAACTGAACTTGAGAAGGTTAAACGTAGTCTTAGGAAGGTTACTAATTCCATGGCTGAAGCCTCAAAGACTTCTAATACTGCAACTGAGATCCCTGACCATCAAGAGGTTAATTGTGAGAGACCGCTAAGAAATTCACAGCAAGTTCAAGCTCACCCTGACAATCAAGAGCCTCAGAATGGCAATCTTTCAGACAATGCAAAGATGGATACTCCAGTACCTGATCTCCAGCCTGACGTGGAAATTGTCTTGCATCCAGTGACTAATGAAGAAAAAGTTACTGAACCCGCAATTGTTGCGGCTGCAGCTGAAATTATGCCACTTCAAGACATCAACCATGAAGAAAATGCTTTAGTGAATGATGTAGAACAGAAATCTAAAGAAGAATCGCTTTCAACTGAAAGCCTTAAAAGTAGCAAGAGGAGGTCTTCATTCTCAGCTAAGGCAGAAAATCCAGAAAATGGCTCCAAAAATTCCCCATCTCTTCCCAGCTATATGGCTGCAACAAAATCTGCAAAGGCAAAGCTGCGGGGACAAATTTCACCTAGACTTAGCTCTGATTCAGCAGAGAAAAATGGTTTCACTCGACGTCACTCCCTTCCATCTTCTACCAGTGGTAAGATGACCTCTCAGTCTCCGCGTACACAAAGACCAACCAATGCTGGTGGCAAAGATGCAGTGAAAAGTGAGAAGTCAATGATATCATCTAGAGATGCAAGTGGTAAGTAGTGAACAGATCACTTTAAGATTCATGTTCACATTTGTATGTCTATCTCATGCCTTGTCATATTAAGCATTTTCTTTCATTCAAATAAAAATATGAAATAGGTAAGCCAAGTCTTATGCTATTAAGTTATTTCTACACAACATAAGTTATACGTTTAAGAATTAGTTGATAGAACAGCATGACAATACTTCATGCCCAGCAGCTTCCTTATCTGAATTAGCGAATTCAACACGCTGCATTGTTTATAGAATTTGTCAAAACATCATGTATTTGGTACATACCAAGGTAATCATAGCATGAAAAAGTTCAGCACTGAATCGATTCCATCATATATGACAAAAAATAAATAAAAATAGACAAGAATCAATCTTTCATTTTTCATCTGTGCTAGCAGTACCACTCGTGTTTTTGAATCTTGATGCTGAAGATGAATTTTTGTATGTTTCTTAACTGTGCTACATTAATGACACTATGATTTTTTTAAAAGCATTTTTATGATACAGATTGCACTCATGCTTACTGGCTCAATGAAAAAACTCGTTTTAAGGGTCTTCAAACTCATAGATCAAATACTCTTTAGATCTGTGAGAAGATCAAATAGGTTCTTATGTGCATGTGACTGTTCTTCACATCGGTACAGTGGTTTTGGTCTCCACATCCTCACTTTATTTCTGCCCTTGTTGAATATCTACAGAGAGACCATTGAAAGCTGAGTGGAGACGCTGAAGAGGCCTGTCAAACTCGAATCCTCCATTGGTTAGTACAAGTTCAGTGGATGGCATCTGCAGTTTGCTCGGATTGTTTTGCTTGTGGTGTAAAAAAAATGTTCTCATATATGACAATGAACCGGCTTTCTTGTGGTGAATCTGGTGCGAGTTTGACTTATTTATAGGGTTTTATGTATAGCTGAAGCGTCTTCCTGTCTGCTTTTTGATTCCCTGCCCAGAGATGAGACACCCTCCCCGCTGCTGATGTTAGAGATAACCTGGATTGAGTTGAACAATCTTATGCGATTTGGTCACCTGTGACTTTCCTGATATGTTCCTTCTTGTCTGTTGCTGCTGTTCATTCCTAGTTTGCCTTAAGTATGTCGGGTATCATCGTTTGATTTGCTTGCGTGGTGATGTGATTGATACTAGCTGCTGGGAGACCTGTCAGGATACACAATATTGGATATTTGCTGTGCGACACCAAAAGTTTAATTCGACTGTGCAGATATACATGTACTGTCTGACTCGTCGCTCGTCGGAAGACGACCCCCCTACCGGCGGCTCTGGCCCTCCCTCACCCGCAATTCCGGTCAGTGCGGCGGCCTGCGTCCGTCCGCGGGAAGCGGTTGCTGTACATGTAAGTGGGCCGGGCTCTGCATACTGGGCTGGCTGTCATAGATGCGGAAGCAAGTCTGGACAGCCCCGTTCAACGTTCATTCCTTCTGTTTTTTGACCAAATTTGACCCCGCTGTAACAGAAGTTTCCTTCTTTTTTTTTTTTTCAAAATCGTGTAATAATTCTTTTTTTTGCGGCGGGGGGGGGGGGGGGGGGGGGGGGGGATCATATGAACTTCCTCCATTTTTCCGCGAAAATTAAAACTTCCTCCATTTCAAATTAGTCCTATCGTTTTCTCCTGTTCACTGTGACTGTGAGATAGGGGCGTAGTGAAATCCTGAACTGTAAAAGTAAAACCCAGTTCCGAACACTACCAATCCACCATCTTCTTACCCAAGAAAATAGAGGGTGAAACCGAGCGAGCGCCAGCCAACCCGCGCCTCCAAGAACATGACCCGCGCCAACAAAAAGCAAAACAGAAACCCAAAAGGGAATATTTCTCTACGCTTCTTTCTCCTCAAGAAAACCGTCGCCCGCAACGGCGATTGACACAGCCTCGCGGCCGAATCCGGCACGTCCATCTCGCATCGTGCGGGGCGCAACACCGCCACCTACGAGCGCCAATAAATAGCGGCGTCGTCCCGGGCTGTCTGTCACCGCACCCGTACCAAAAATCCTCTTGGCATTTCCTCCTCGCCCTGCCAAGTTGCCACCGGCGCCGTCTCCGCCATCCTCCGCCGCAAGCCATGGCCGACTGGAAAGCCGCCCCGACCCCCGCCGCCGCTGCACCCGCGGGTCCCGGGCTCTACTCCGAGATCGGGAAGAAGGCCAGAGGTTGGTACTCCGTCATCTTGCCTTGTGGGGCGATTTTAACTTCTGCTGGGGTTGGGGTTTGTTTGTTTCTCGCTGCTACTGGTCTGAACCACGGAGTTGCTAATACTGCTTCGCACTGCTGTTTCGTTGTGGGTTTTGCAGATCTCCTGTACAGGGACTACCACACTGACCAGAAGTTCACGCTCACCACCTACACTGCCAACGGAACCGTAAGTCTTCGCTTGGTGCCCATTTTGCCCTGATACAGTACATGATTGTGAAGTTGCCTCGGTCGTTTCAATTGGTTTGGTATGGTTTAGCAAATGGTTGTTGGTGGTGTGTTAGTTTGGAGGACAGTGTATTGCGGTTTAGGCCCTGTAGGAGATGCAGCGGGTCGTTTATTTTCCATGGCTAGATTTGTGCAGGATAGGAATCTGCGGTTATGATTTCGTTGTGGTTCCCAAAGCATGGTTAACGTAGGCATGCTGTGTGTGTGTGTGTGTGGTTCCTATGACTTTCGACATTATGTTTGTTGATCAGTGTGGACCTTTGCAAATCGGCTGTGATTTGCCTTGTCTAGTGAATCCTGTTCGTATGTTGAGAATGGATTAGTAGTTAGTCCTCTGAATTGTGGTTTAGGTACGAACATGTTGATTATCTTGTTGCAGTAGTTATTCGATAATATCTTTATGCTAAATCTATAATGGCAAATGTGGTGTGTTTGCATCTGTTATGACTTAGCTTTTCTATGTCTTCATTTCATTATGTGGTAGCTATGTTGACATGGTATAGAGAATAGCTCGGTTTACTCTGATTTATCCCGTCTGTTGAATTCGTCCTTTAATTTCCCTTCTGAATCAGTGGTTATGATGGCATTTTGTGCTAATTAGTGCTTGTTTATTTAGATTTCTATGCCACTCTACTGATTTTGCTGTTTGATTGTGTACAAATGTGGCTAGGTTGATATTACAGAGTAGACCTTTTAGAATGTGATTGTTTTCAATGTGTTGTCATTTGATTGTCTGTGGATGGCATTTTAGTTCATTAGCTTGATACAAGTTGTATGTTGGCATGTGGGGTACATAGTTTCTCACTTGTCCCTATTTGAACCCTACTTGTTTGATTTATCATTTTTTTCTTTTCATATCATGGACACTTTGCTGATCACAAGCAAATGAGTTATGCTTTTTTTTTAACTAAGTTACATAATAACCAATTATCTAGTTTCAATGGTACCAGGTACTAGTTTCTTATTTTGTCTTGTTTTGCACCCGTCACTTGAATATGAGCTGTATGTGCCTCCAAAGTGACTTGTTGCATATATATTACCATGTATATGTACTTGCTGTTCAGTTTCTATCTTCTTTTACAATTATAGTTGCTGTTAGTCATGTGAGTCTGTATACTTTATGAAAGATATAAGTACTCTATCTAATCCTGGAGGGTGTTGTGTGTATGTATCCTTCTTTTTTTTTTTGTAGGCCATTACTGCTGCAGGCACCAGGAAAGGTGAAACACTCTTTCATGAAATTCAGAGCCAACTTAAGAAAGAGAATATAACAGTGGATGTGAAAGCAACTTCAGACTCAAATGCAAGTTCAAACATTTTGTAACTTGTCTATTACCTTATTTTCCACCCTGCTTACAATGCCTGAAACAATTGCCTCTATTTCTCGATAACTCTTTAGTGTTCACTTTTACCAGGTGACAACTACAGTCACAGTTCATGATCTTGGCACACCAGGCTTGAAGGCAATTTTATCTATTCCTTTTCCGTACCAGAAATCTGCAAAGGTATATTTCCTTTCTTTTTCTAGGTATAGCAGTTTTTTAGTTCTCAATTATGCACTTTTTGAACCCCGTATTTGTGTCTTCAGGCTGAGCTCCAGTACCTGCACCATCATGCTGGTATCACTGCCACAGTTGGCCTAAACGCAAATCCTGCTATCAACCTTTCTGGTGCATTTGGAACCAAAGCTGTTGCCATTGGTGCTGACGCTGCATATGATACTTCAACTGGGGAGTTCACCAAATATAATGCTGGACTCAGTTACAGCACTGGTGATGACTTCGTTGCTGCAGTGAATCTGTGAGTGGTTTCTACTAAATGTTTCCAGTGTTTGTAACTGTTAGGAAAGCATAATATTTGGAGTTTGTACTTTATAGTGCATGCCTGGTAGCTTTTGCTCAGATGATTTTGCATTTCAGGAACAGCAAGGGGGACTGCCTCGCTGCGTCATACTTCCACAAGGTCAATCCATCCACATCTGTTGGAGGAGAGCTGGCTCACAGCTTCTCAAGCAATGAGAACATCCTCACCTTTGGAACGCACCATTCCCTGGACCCTCTCACCTCGGTGAAGGCACGCATAAACAACTACGGCATGGCAAGTGCCCTCGTCCAGCATGAGTGGAGGCCCAAGTCATTCGTCACCATCTCCTCAGAGGTCGACACCAATGCCATTGAGCAGAGTGCCAAGGTCGGGCTCTCCGTGGTCCTTAAGCCTTGATTGCACTAGTTTATTGTTTAGGATGTTACGCTTTTGATGTCAGGAGCTGCAAGTCCAGTACGCAAGCTTGGACTAAACTTGTATAGCTCAACCTTGGTACCAGGGCATCTCAATCCCCAAACTTTAATCGTTGCCTCATAGTCTGAGAGAACCTTGCATTTCTATTACCTGTTATTCGTCCTGAAATGAGTTCGAAGTTATCTGCCTTTCATTTAGCTCACCATTTCAATCCTGGAAAGCCTAGTTTGGCTAAAGTTGTCTACTGTGCGGTGGTGTTTGCTTGGATTCGCTTTCTATGAATCCAATTATTTTACGTCTGATAACTCTATTCACGTTCTCTGGTTTCAACTTTCTGGATTCTTATTCATTCACCAGTTGTCTCATGGTGTTACTGATCAATTATGTCGATGCTGTTTCGACGTTAATTCACTGTTGACTTTGATTTGACTTGCAAAGCCAAAGTCAGATTGAGGACTACGTTCCCACCTAAGCCGAATTAACATAAGATCTCATCTTGTGATTGATGAGCAGAAGTCTGGAGTGTGTGAAAGGGAAACCAACATTAAGGCCCCCTTTGGTAGAGCTCCACAGAGCTGATTCTCAGAGAGAATCTGGAGAGTTCTACCAAACGCCGTATTGCAGGAAAAGTGATTTTTGTCTGATTCTGTGAAGTGATTCTCTGAAATAAACTAAGGGGCTGAGAGCTAAAAAAAAAAGTAGCTTCTCCTGATTCTGTGAAGTGAGTTCTCTGTCCTAATTGTAAAAGTATATTATGAAAAATCAAAGAGAATCAATTTCAGACACAGAATCACTTCTGACTCAGAGAATCACTTCTTACTGAAAAATCGCTCCACGAGAATCTCTGTCAAAGGGGGCCTAAGAATTTTGAAATTAGTTATACTCCCATCAGAACTTTACAACGATTATGGCAAAGATGCCATGTTCCCCAAACCATTCCAATTTGCTGATCTCGGTCCGTCGTAGCACGCGATTTCTCCTACGTTGTCACATCCTGACGAGAACAGATCGCACATATCCGGACCGTCTGCCTGGAAAAAATTGTGGTACTCGTAGGTTTCTCCTGGATGGGCACCGGCCTCCCTGATAACCCCTGCCGCCTCTTCTGCGTCAGAGTTCTTCTCCACCAGCTGCCTGAACATGGACGACTTCAGCAGGAGGCTGAGCGCCGTGGACGAACCTCTCTTCCTTATGCCGCCGGGAGAGATCATTGCCGCCTCTTGATGACTGCCGCTGCTGCCCGGCGGCGCGTTGTGATCGAGAAGAAATGGATTGCCTCTCGGGAGCATCTGGGTCTCGGTTTGCAGGAGTTGCTCGGCCGGGGTGGACTGCATCACGAGAGCTTCAGGGTTGAAGGTAACCGGAGTGCTGCTTGGCTTCAGCCATGTGATGTACGATCTCAGGTCGAAGTTGGTGACTGCGTTTACGCCTTTGTACTCTATCGCCGCGATGTCGTATGCGCGTGCAGCCTCTTCTTGAGTACCTGGAAATGATTTCATCAATGACGATGTTAGGATGTGAACTTATACGTACGCCGTTGTGTCAAATACTAAAATGATTTCAAATTTTGTAGGTGTGTACTCACTGTACGTTCCCAGATAGAGATACTTGTTTCCGAAAACCCTCCCAATTCTCGCTTCCCACCTACCATTTTGATGATGCCTGAAAAGTTTTTTTTAAAATATTGTCTTAACGTTCGGTCGCAGAAAGAAAAACTTTATTCACTGATTTTTTTTAATGTACCTGGCAACCCCTCTGTACTTGGACACGCCTCTCGAAAAGCCACTGCTCTTCCTGTCGTGGAAATGGATTTTTATCAGACTTGCAAATACTAACTAGTTCATATCGGTTGGAACACTGTCATATTTGATCAGTATAAATACTACCTCCGCTTTTTTATTATTGATATTGTTTAGTATAAATTTACATTAAAAAAGGTCAATAAAATAAAAACGAAGGTAGTATATCGTACCTCCTCAGCGATGCGAGGTACTCCTCCTTTGTAAGGTTCTCCATTATCTTCAACTCCTTTTCGTAGTCCATAACCTGAACCATTATTGGAATCGAAACCCAATCATTCCCATGCAAATAGATTTCAATTATTGTCATTTTAGACTGATGAAGCAGCTAGTCCGTAGCCTTTTAAAGAAGCTGTTGTTACAGGGTTATACCGGAAAGTTTGTGTATGTGGTTGGTCCCCAGTACTTGAGGGCAGCAAGATCGTAGGCCCTTGCAGCTGCCTCCTCCTCGTCGTATGCTCCCAGGTAGACTGTTATGCAAAGACAACATATCCAGAAACTTTCATCATCTGAGCCATATGGTTCTGTAGCAACAATGTCAATCACACTTCCTACCCTGTTTGCCCTTCTTCCTCTGTGTCGGATTCCAGGAGTTTTTGTCCCACAGATGCGCTTCAAAACGGCCTGTCCATCGATGCCTGCATGTCAATTTATGCAAATCAAGAAAAAATACAGTCGGTCTTGAATACACACACGGTGACGCTGGTTCAGGACTTTGGTTACCTGCTGACCCCACGAAACCTGGAGCTCCTCTTCACGGTGACGCTCGTCAACGGTTTGCCAATGCCGCTGCCGTTGGCACCACCACCGATCGGCGCGAGCAACGCCGGCTCCCTTCTCCTCCTCCTCACGACCTGGTGGTGGCTCACCTCGCCGCCTTCCGACGCGTTGATCATCACGGGAGGAGACGGTCCCGAGTAGTTCTCGATCTCGTTCTTGACCATAACCAAGTTGTCCATGGCCGCCACAGCTTCCTAACTACTCTGACGACGGCACCTTCCAATGCACTTGCTGCACCCCTGCTGAACGAACGAAGAGAGAGCCGCAGCTGCGAGAGGGGGGAGACGCCACTACCTGCCCGTGTGCTTTATATACACAGATACACTAGTACTACACTACACTACTACTTGGCGTGGTGACAGGTTTTGTCTCATGTTGGAGTAAGACAAGACTTCGATGATTTTCACGGAGTTCCGAATCGCGCTGCGTCTGTCTTTACTATGCCGGTTTTGTCTGGATTCCCGTTTGCAAACATCGATCTTAACTGCACCGATTTCTCGCCTCTGTGGCGGCTGAGGGCGTACTTTTGCTGCGTGAGATAAGTGGCATTTTTTACGATTTCCTTAACAGCATATTTGCGTTTCCAACAACCCTCCAACAAGAAGCCAAGTATCATTCCCAGGCGAGTCCAATGCAGGGATTTGGCGCCGATTCACGGAGAGAGACAAAAGAGCAGCAACGAACGATCTGAGAAACCTGTGCTGAGGGTTTGGCCGGGTTAAGCTTCTCCTCATTTGTATTCGGAAAAAGGCGACGTATTGTGCGGCCACCTGTGACACGTTTCTTTCTTGGAGTTGTCTGGTTAACAACCGCGCTAGAATAGTAGTTGCTCCCTTCCTTTACTGAGCATCTCCTTGGAGTTGTCTTGCTTGATCGCCCCGTCCGGACAGAGGTCAAACAAAGCATTTCTGCTACCAATCCATGCATAATTAGAAGCAGCGGACAATTCAGATATGAACTTTATATTTATTGAACCCATCCTGAATTCTCAATATCGAGTTTGACCGAACAACACTACATTACAGCTACAAGTTCCATTTTCAGCGTTTATCATCTTTTCTGGAGGGTACAGGGAGTGCTTTACACGGGCAAATTACTCAAACCATCTCGCTCTCAGTTCCTGACTACTCCGGCCCTGTCAGCCTCTCTTCCCCTTTTATTCTTGGCGCAAACTAAGTCTTCTCTACTAGCTATATGGAACCTCCATCCATTAAGTCGCTGAGGGAAGTGCCCAGTTCTTGGGCACGGGACCAATGTCATATATGATCTCTCTGTGGCAAGACCAGACAAGTTTGATGGCTTCTGGAGTTCCAATGCCCGCACCTCGCGGGTCGCCGGCTGGCCCGAACCTGAATCGTAAAGGAATTAAAATGTTACCATGCTAGTCACTGGTTATCTAAGATTTGAAAATTGGTAAGGGTGTTTGCTCACCAGTGGTTCTGTGGAGCGCCAGTAGTCCTTGCTCGAATTCCAGCATATGTTGTCCCGTTTACAGATCTGCCAAGTACTTCCTGAAAATTTAGATGAGAATGAAAAATCACTCACCAACCAAAGAGTGTTAGTTTAAGTTTTTTACTACTGGATACATCAGTTGTGCAAAGGTTCTGTAAAAGTATGTTAAGATTACTAGCAAAGTCAAATGATATCTAACAGGCTTTGTGCTGGAAACGACGAGTTTCAAGTTAATAATAAAATGAATACGAATGTTAACCACTTGCCTGCAGGAACAACGGGTTGTTTGAAACTACAGCGGCTGTCAGATGTGCGTTCATCCTTTCACAGGCTTCTAATACCAAATCAAGCCGTTCATCGGAGTATTCTGTCACCACCTATGGGACAGTATGTTACCAGAGATTACAACATAAAACTAAAATACCAGCAGAATTCATCAATGCCATAGAAACTGTAGTATATTTTAATTACGCATGTCAGTAAAGATGATGGCTAACCCATAAGATAATAAATATTGTTTTGGTTTTACAATATATGCATGGAATTTTCAGCTTATACTGAATGAAGCTATAAGTAAGGTATGCATGGCATTCTTTTCTTTATAGTGATAAAATACTGAGGTTACTATTACCTGGAATGGACCAAATATTTCCTTTGTCACAAGGTCAAAGTTCCCACTTTTACGGATTTCCTCTAGAGGAACAAATACAGCAGTTGGCTTCACAGCACCATATACTTTCGGAATAGAGTGATTCTCCAAAGGTTCACCGCCAAACAGAACCTTGGATCCTGGTATTTTGAGAAGGTTGTTCATGTGCTCCATCATGGCTTCTGTAGTAACCTGGGATCAGAAAGTAGCAATGATATGAACAAGAAATTATGGGAGACTAAAAACTGCTTATATTCTGACCTAGTTGTGCAACCAGATAAACTGTTTATCATACCACAAAACAGAAAATAGTGTTGAATCGCTGAATTTTCCTTTTGTCAACATGTGTTAAAACTTTTAGGCGGACACCAGTACTGTGCAAAGACTATTATATCCTAGTATTATACACTATTTGATGTATGGACCTCAAGCAAAACAAGCCTTTAGTCCATAATATAACATGAAACCAATATTGTTATCTGGTTCAATTAATGTTTGACTACACAATTAGACTAACAAATGCTGCCAAAACCATATCATAACATGGAAGTTATGAAGAACTGCATGTGCTAGAATTGTCGACTTACAGTAAGGACCGGGCCAATTGTCAAATCTTCGAGCTTCCTTCTTTCAGAAAGTTTCTTCATTTTCTCAAGCAGCCCGCTAGATGACCAATTCTGCAAGTGGAAGCAAGTAGTACAATAAATTAAGAACAAAATGTGAAGTCATTTTGGTTCCAATGTGAACTACGCCCCCAAGGGAATTGCAAGATCAAATATATCTTCCAAAAGTGCATAAACATCAAGCGGCCTCTTTTTTAGGGAAATAAGCAGAAAACCTCAAGCAGCGGCAAAGAGAGGCCTTTGCATCCACAACAATACTTTTAATCCTGTTCAGAATCGATTCAATTGCCTTAAACGGGACTATTCCCCTAGTATTGGTCAAGTTACAAACAACAACAGCACCAAAAAGACATAGAAAAGTGGAACTACAAACCATGGAGCAACCTGACAAGAAAGTTACGTAGTACAGGCATAGAATATTATTAGTTTATCACAATCCAAGACCACTAGCATAGCCACATAAATTCAATTCTGCGTTCACCTTGTGCATGAATAGAACAGACTGGGCAGAGCACTTCTGACCACTGCACGCATAAGCATCCTGATCGCAAACCCATGCAATATAATCAACCTGTTTAGGCACAATATCAAAACATACAGTCAAGTCACAGTTCTGGTGGAATAAATATGATTTGAAATATTGAACAGAAGTGACTTCATCAGACCTCTTGAACATCTGGACCAAGAATTTTCCAATCAAAACCAGCATCTTCCAACTTGACTCGGCCTTTCAAATCAGCAGCCAATTTCTCTGCTACCCGTGAGCTCCCAGTGAAAAGGGTCATTTTCGGATTAGCCTACAGTAGTAAAAGAGGGGCAAAAATCAAGTATGAGATATGCTGCCTGCAAATAGAGTGACTTGGTCGACCATGACTTCGGCATTTAATAAAAAAAGAACTAGCAGCTGTGTTTTGTTCTGTATCAGCTATTTTAACTGATGTGACTTCAATTGCTGAGCATATTCATATTTTAACGGAAACTGTTAACAAGAAGGATCAGGAGAGTTTAAACCTGCAACAGTTTCACAGAACATACAAGATAGTAGGCAACAAAATAAAATGTGTTCGAAACTTTGAATAATAAAGTTTGTTATACCAAACAATTTCAAAGGAAAAGAGCAGTAATAATATGCAGTGTTTAATGCTTAATCTACTTACTATAATTTGCATTCTACCAATAGGGTACAGAACAGTCATTCATACCTCTAACAGCAACTTGTTCATTGTGACACCATCTGAATTTATGAAGTCCAGATCCTCAGCTGGCAATCCACAAGCATGAAGTAACCTGAGCATTTGATCCATTACAATGCTAACCTTGCTGTCGACTTTCAAAACTGGTTTATTTCCCATGTATAGTGCTCCCATTACTTGCAGCAATGGAATCTCTAATGGGAAATTGAATGGTGTGATGATTGCAACCTGCTCAAACCGGTAATCATATTAGCTCTAACATGTCGTAACTGTGAAAAATAAAGAGTTGCATTATTTTAGTGCATAAGATATCAAAACATTCTCACATAAAATGATTTTTTTTTTTTGCAAACATTAAAACGAATGAGTTATGACTCACAGCAAGGCAGCATACAACTATGTCAATAGCCCTGTCCCTTTTTTTTCGAAATGACTGTCTTAAAGCGGTTTACAGTTGTTAAAAATGTGATTTACAGACCATCGTTTTTAATAGCACAGTAAAAGTTCATCGTCGTGTTTTTTTGAATAATGCATCCACAGAGATGGCTTGAAACCGAAACTTGGAATATGACTCAAAAGAAAGAATGTTCTCTAAAAATAGTCTTGTTTATTCATTTAAGAGACTTTCTCAGTGTAAAATAGTACTAAGTATTTTTCACAAGAGGGTACTGAGAGCACTTACCGGACCATATGGCCAACGGTAGCCATTACTCATTTGTCCAAGATGGTTGCCAGGTACAGCAAATGACCGAGCCAGAAAGCGTACCTATCAACATTTACAAAGAGAAGATATGATTGAATTTTATATTGGCAAAACCTACCATTTTCAACTAATCTGCACACCAGAATACATTGGTAGCCCTTTGGAATAGACACATGCTCTCTAAACACTACAGCTACGGAGATCAACACTAATGGATTATATTAAATTACCCCATCATGCAATTGAAGGAAAGTATCTACAAAATACCTGATCTCCACAAAAATTTTCTAAGAACTTTTGAGAAACATGAACTTCTGCGAGAGCTTGTTGATAGCTCTTTGGGGATACCCTCTGGATAAGTTTAGCAAAGAAATCTGAGACCTGCATTCAGCATGTAAACAAGATGTTATGAAAAGGGACATCTAAGAAAAAGATTGTTAATGCATTTCACAAGGCAGACTCATGCAAGCTCTGCAAAATTTTTTAGAATAAAAAGGAACTCGACAAACTGTAGTATTAAGATGACCTACAGCAGGTTGACCAAGCATATGCGCAGCTTTTGCAGATATATCTCCGTACATGAGATACCTGCAGTTTTCAGAATGCAAGAATAAACTTATGATAAAAAGGTTGAAATGTGAGGAGTTCGAGAGTAAAATGACTAAAATCTATGTGAATTTAGCATGTATAAGAGTTTGTATTTGAGTCAGTTTTCTATTGGGAAGTGGAGCACATGCCAAAGAATTAGGAAAAATAAAATTTAAACAAAGATAGACCTCTCTGGAGATTTCAGTGGATTGTGAAGTCCATGCTTTGGGCAACTAGATAAACTGTCCACAAATGGCTGCCAAGAAGAAGAGAAAAAGATGTTGCATGAGAACATATCTGATAGCAAATTATAGAATTAACAACAGGTCAACCTTCGCTAAGAAACATACTACTATCAAACAAGCAACTGCCAACAGTCCATCTTCTAGTCCCATGGTAATGCTAATGAAGTTTACGTATCGTTAAAAAAAAACTAATAACATGTAATGGCACTAATATGTTGTAAGTGTACGGTGAGAAAATTGAAAGAAATTAAATCTAAACGACTTACTCTTCATGATTGTAAAATGGAACATACAAGAGAAGCATCCCAACCATACCTTTATTTCTGTTCCCTGAACCTCAGCAATTTTGATGAATTTTTCACCATTTAATGGATCAACTAACCAATTCCAGTTAGAAGATGTTGTCCACCTTCCCTGCACTGAACCATTGTAGTTGAGGCACGATATCAGATTTGCATCGTTGAGAATTTGTATGGAGAGATAAAGTAACATCTTCCAATTCAGCGAGGAACACAAGTAGCCTGATACCGCTAGTACGATGCAAAACAGTCATGGCATTCCAATTTCATTTCCATGTACGTTCCGAAGATGTCAAAAGAATACACACACACACAAGCATTTATAAATTCAGAAAACGCAAAATCTAGAAACAGTGCCCTCACCAAAATTCTGCACTTCCGCGGGGTTGGAGCCCGAAATCTCCTGCGGAAACACCGTTGCAAATGAAGGCGTGTGAAGCCATCTGCGAGTTTACTCAAACAGTCAGAGGCAGCCCGAAATGAACACAATCACCTACAGTTAGTACGACTTCGAGCAGTAACAACCCAATCGAACTTGCGCGCGCGGCAAAAACTGTGGCAACCGCGTCGAAACCCTATCACATTGCTCCCAAAATCGCGGTAACGCGGTGGGGCAACGCCCACTCGCGCGATTCCACAATCGGCACTAAATCGCCACACTGGGCTCGATTGTCACACACGATCCACCCGCGGGGTCGCGCCACACATGGTGATACCCCGCAACAGATCGCGCAAAACGAAAACAGGAGCCGGGACAGAGGCGGGATCACCTGGAAGTGAAGGCGAGCGGGGCGGATTGCCGGACGGCGGCGATGGCGAGGTGCCGCCGCGAAAGAAGGCGGCTCATCGGCGGCGAGATGCTAAGTGGCTGCGGCTGCGATTATGCAGTGGCCTGTTGGTTGTGCCTGGCTGGGCTGGGTGTGTGTGCGCAGTCTTCAGCCTGCGCACTCCAGTGTCCAGTCTCCTCCCACTGTTGCCGTGTTGCGTATAGCTGCGGCGTGCACTGCTGGCGCTTCAACTTTCCACGGAAGCTACTACCCCTGACCCCTGCAAGTGGGTCCCGCACGGCGTCCGGCCCACGTTGGAATGGAACAGGAGGCATATGGTGGCATCACCTGGTCCGTTGATTTTGGCCCGTTACAGATAATTTTCTCTTCTTTTCTAGCCCTAGTACGAGATCTTAGTACGCACTCCGTGTAGTTTGTAGTAGTACAAAAGATTGGACCGTAGTCACATGTTCTCTGTTACAGATAATTTAAATTTACTTGGCGCTCATCTCAATGGTTTATACTGGAGTACCTAGTAGCGCATGGTCCGCAATCTATTTTTTGACTTTTCGAACTATTTTTCACGCAGTCTTCCAAATGTTGTTCAACTCAATTTTTTTTGAAAAAATGTTGCTTTGAACGGTTTTTTAAGGAGTTTTCTTTACCTCATCCATAGGTTTTCCTACGTTGTTTCCACAGCTTTTATCAATGTGATTTGTAGTCTGGCCTGTGATTGAGATTATAAAACTGATTATACAGATGGTTATATTTCATAAATAACTTTGTGTGTCTAAACATTTAAAAATCAATAAATATGGTTACAATCATCTATACCTATTTTTAAATCATATAATTTTTAAATATTTAATAGTTATAATCACTTATAATCTATAATTTATTTGTATAATTAGCTTAATAATTTCTGCCAAACAAGTCCTAAAAAAGCAATTTTTATGGAATTACATTACATTCGAGCAACCGAACCAACATCTTAATTGTATGAGTTTTAAAATCGCCAATATCTACTTATTGATAGAATATGTTATAAGTATATTTTTTTCTTTTGATATTGCATCTTGAGGGTTTGGATTAAGCTCTTGTCATCCTGGTTTCGAATTATTGCAGACTTTTAGAACGCGTTGCAGCCGTTTTCGGCAACTTGCAGCGTCTCCATATTAATCAATGATGTTGTTCTTGCTTGTTGTGTTATCAATTTGCGGCAGTAGCAGATGCAGGAGGTCAGATCAAATCTCATTTGCCGTAGCAGCTTTCTCAACGCTCTTTCCCTTTTTCTTTCCCTCGCTTCCCGTGCACCTCGTGATCGATACAAACAAGATAAGAGGAGATCGAAAGAGAAGACTGACCAAGCCAAGAACGGCTGAAGAGCAGAAGTCCTTGCCGCCGCATCCATCGCACACTCGCCCATGCCCATGGAGTCGGCGAGGAAGAGGACGCTCCTCAAGGTCATCGTCCTCGGCGACAGCGGGTCAGTAGTCGTCCACTGATCATCGACGCTCCATCTTCGCTTCTCGCCATTCCATTTCTTTTGAGTTTCGTCAGTTGTTTTTGCCATAAGCGTGCTGGCCGCAGTTCTAACTTGGGTTGGCTTCGTTTTGTGTGTGCAGGGTGGGGAAGACTTCGTTGATGAATCAGTATCCTTCAGCTCGACCGATAGCATCGATAAAAGCATTCATATCTGAAATTTTTGACTACATTGGTTCAATGCCTGCCTTTTTCTTTTGTTTAGTATATTTGATCTTAGAGTTGGAGAGCTCTAGATATCGTGCGCCGTGCTTGGATTTGCTTGAACTGACTAGATATGTGAGCAAGAAGTTCAGTCAGCAGTACAAGGCGACAATCGGAGCCGATTTTCTCACCAAGGAGGTCCTCATCGAAGATAAGCTTGTCACATTGCAGGTGAACAGCTTGCGCTGATTTGGATTCTTATACAGACCGTTTCCGAGGGTTAAGCACCATGCACTGCATAAGAGTATTGACCTGTTGCCACTGTTCGTTGCTCTGATGCAGATATGGGACACGGCAGGGCAAGAGCGTTTTCAGAGTCTTGGGGTAGCGTTCTACAGAGGCGCTGATTGCTGCATTCTAGTCTACGATGTCAATGCTAAAAGAACCTTCAATAATCTCAGTACCTGGCATGATGAGTTCCTAAACCAAGTATGACGTCGTTTCTCTCTTATGGACACTTTTTTCCATAGGCTCACAAAGTTACAGTGTACGGCATTCGAGTGTGCTCTAACTAAAGACCTTTTTTTTTTCATTTCCCCTCCTTTAGGCCAGTCCATCAGATCCTAAAAGCTTTCCATTCATTCTGGTTGGCAACAAGATTGATTTAGATGGTGGAAGCAAAAGAATGGTTAGTATCCGATGTGTAGAGCTCCCGCGTATAAATTTTGAAACTACATTATTTTTGTTGTGTCAAACCGCAGGTTTCGGAGAAGAAAGCAAGGGAATGGTGCGCCTCCAAAGGCAATATCCCCTACTTTGAAACATCTGCAAAAGAGGACCACAATGTTGACACTGCTTTTCTCTGCATTGCAAAGCTTGCCATGGAGCATGAGCATAACCAAGATATGTGAGTACGAAAAGAAAAATGCAGTTTCTTTATTTTATTTTATTTATTTTTTTGCAAGGGGCAGTTTCTTTATTTGTATGCAAAAGTTCAACACTACTGAAAGGTCTGCAGGCACCCATTTTATAACAATTACACAACATTCAGATAATCTTCTTTTCAAAATGAAGGCTGACATCTTCTGGCAGCCCCTTACTGAACCGTAATCATTTACATCTTTTTCTGTTTTTTTGCACACAGTTACTTCAACACAGTTTCAGAACAAGTCCCTGATACTGAACCGACAAGTGGATGTGCTTGCTAGGAGTTGCTGCTTACCGCCTTATCTAATTTTTCAGGCATATTGCTCGGCATTCTCGACCACTCACCCGTACACACAATAATTGCATGGCAGTGTTTAACTAGCTTATTTGTGTCCATTCCTGAATATAGGTACAAAACTATGTTTAGCGTCTGGTACCCAGAACACAACATCAGTGTCTCCGCAAGCTCAGCTGAAATCTTCAGTGGATTCTTATTATTTTTTAACTGCGACATACTGTATGTTGAATTCCATACACAAAATATCTCGTTACAACACCATGCATGAATAAAAAATCTGAATCTCTCTGACTCGAAACGCACCTGTTACGATCGAGGCGCTGAACATGAGAGCACTAAAAGCTACCTGTCCTCGCCGAGCCAAGAGATCACCGTTCCGTGTACCGCCTACCACTTATGATCTCGTTTACTACAGTGATCTGAAGTTACTAGTACGACTTAGTTTACTTATCCCTCAGTTATTGGGTGTTTTTGGTTTGATTTCTACTGTTTGTGTGCACCATCTTCTGTTATTGACTGGATGCACTAACAAAGTTTTACCAGCTGCCCCTGCTGTGTGCTGTGCCACAGCGCACTCCATGCGGATGTTCTGATGCTGTCAACCGGAAACGCAATACGCTTCGCTCGACGGGTCATGTCATGTCAGCACTTGTGCTCGGTTCCCGTGAGCTTGTTGGGGCCTCACTTGTGCGCGGGCGCGGCGGTGGCGATTGCGGACGGTGTGACGCTCGGTTACTGCCCCTGCGCGTTGGTCAGCCTGCTCGGCCGCGTGGCTGGAGGAGCGTGGGCCACTGCTCACTGGGGCTTCGGTCGTGTGTCCTACTCGGGGAATACCCACCCCATGAACAGCTAGCTAGCCGGCCGCAGCCGCGCCCTCGCGGCGGCGGGCCGGCCGCGAACAGGCCGGCGTACGTCGTCCTGACGTCAAACTAACGTCGTCCGGTCCGGTGTGCCGTTCATCACTGGTGTGGTCTGAACTATCCGGCAACAAAGTTTTTCTAGATCTTCTTCAACCAGTGCGTGTTGCAAGATGCCAGTGGTGTTCTGCACCTTGGTCGGAGTTGTTCACTGGCCTCTGTTTTTTTTTTCCACTCGCTGTCTGAAAAGCCTGAACATCGTGAACAGATCCAATGCATTGCGCGAGTTGGTGCTCCCAGTCTCACGCTTCAAAAGGTGAGGTACTGAAAATTTCTGAGGCAGGTTGTTGAATAGAGTTTCTTCATTAACAAGAAAGGTACTCCAGCACACATGCCTCAGTATTGATCCAGACGTTGTCAAATTGCTGGATTTTAACGAAGAAGAGGCCATAGATTGTCTTAATATCGGACCAAATCCGCTACTACCAGACTTCATCTTTCCAGTAATCAGACAACAATATAAGAAGAAATGTTTTTTTTCTGTTCGAATTGGATATGAAAAAATGGTTTTTTTGAGTAAAGATACGAAGAAATGGTTACGCAACATAAAAATGAAGGTTTGATTCCTTAAAAAGTGAAAGCTTCGTATCTAAGAAATAAACGAGTCATAGACTATGTCGACTTTGAAAATAATTAGATCAGTAAATATATAGGAAGATGTTTGGAGGACCCAACTCGAAGAAAATACTATACTGCATAAAATGCCTCAATCATTATGGACCACAAAAGTACAGTACCAAAAGTCATGCACAGTTTCAAACATGGTGATAGAAAGAATGTACTGTTTCGAAGCTTTGGATCAGACTGTTCAGAGCGTGCTGGTGGTGGTGTCGACTTGACTGAAAATTCAATCGCCGTAAACACTGTCGTACTCTATACTTTTCAAGGTCAGGATTTGTTGGTATCGCGCCCCCCCGGATCTGTGCGCGCGGTCGGCACTGCTACGATGGCTGGTTGCCAGGTTGGGAAACCACGCAGCAAGAGTACCGCATGGCGACGCGACAGCCTGCTGCGGTGCGGTGGTGCGGCTTGCTTGCCCTGGTCGGTCGTCGGGTTCGGCCGCGACCGACCCACGAGAGGTAGACGATCGAGCAAAAGGTGGAGCAGTACTGAAGAACAGGCTTGACCCCGGGCGGCCTTCCTGGACCGTGCTGACCGCCTTCTAGGATCGTGCCGAGTTGCCGGCGAGAAGCTTCGGAAACGGAAAAGAGACGGCCGAAGGAGGTCAAACCCTTTCGATGCGCGACGTCGTCGATCGCGGCGGTCGCCGTCCCCGCATGCATTCGCTCCCTGTCGCCCGCCGGAGTCAGCTGCCTTCGCCACGCCCACACACGCCCCGGCCCGTTGGTGAGTCAGCTTGCTTGCTGACGAGTGACGAGCGAAGAGGGCGACTTTAGCTGCTTACTGCATGCTCTCCTTAGCCTATGCATACATATCCTGCTGCCTTAGCATTACTTTTATGCCATGGACTTGTACGCGCGACATCTGTTCTCGTATGGTGCGACGGGCGCTGATATTAAATTGGAGTGTGGTGGATACTGCTTTTGGTACAAGCACACGGTATTTGAACGTCCAAAAGTTTTTCCTTGTTTGGGAATTTTTCAGAACCGACTATTGGTGCTACCATTATTAGACGCGCGCATGCATGCATATGAAATTAAATAACCTTTTTTGTTCGAAAAAATTGCACTGTGTCATGGTTTTTTTCATTAGCATACCACCAAAACATTTCACTGATTTTTCTGCAAGATGCCAAAATATGTCAGTCGAATGTTTATTATTTGAATAATATATGTGTTTTCCAATTTTGTTGCGTCACCTACAAATGTAATATTCTTTCCAGCTGTCTAGCATCATGAGCTGTGTAGGGTGCGGCACGAGATTATAAGCCTTTTTTTTTTTGGCACTTGCGGTGCTACGATGAAGAGACAGTGATGGTTTTGAGCTCTGGATAAGCTAGCGTCTCCGGCCTCTCCAAGATACATGCATGTATGTAAAGAAAATGGGTTGAGAAGGACACACATGAAATACGCTATGATGCATGTTTCGTTTTCAGAATGTACCGAACCGAACAGAATCACGATTAAAAAAGGGTTAAAAGAGCTTCGTGGTCCCTTCTCAATCGCAACGTGCTTCATTATCCGGACAAACAGTGGGTTGACGGAGACAAAAAGAGACAAACCACTCAGTGCTTACTGACGACAGGTTTAAGACATCGTACGTGTCCAGTCACCAACCACCTCTCGGCTCTCTCGATCACGGAGTGAGCTGAGCCGTATTCTGGACTCACCAGGCACGACGAAACTGCGAACATGGGCATTTTTGGTCATTCTCAATGACCACGTCAGCTTTTAATAGAGGTTATTATTAACCTTTCGATATAAAACTTTACAAACATACTACTAGTTCATTGAAACTTGATTGTACTTTACTCGCTCAATTTAAGACGTGTCACTGGGCACTTTGTGTCATTGTTATTTAGCTGTGTGCTGGTCACTTTACAAAAATACCTGCCCAACTAATCAAAAGTATGGACATACTGTATCAATCGATCGTACCGTATGCTCTGGTGTGGTGTACAGTACTACGCATCACTCGACAGCGATTTCTCTGTGCAACAACCGTGATCTCATGGACAAGAACAGAGTATAAGTGCACCGTACACACAACACGCAAGTGCGGGTTGCGAGTTGCGAGCAGCCGGAGTTTTGTGCCGGTGTCGCGCCGAAAAACCGAATGGGTCTGGGCGCGTTCGCGGCAGGTTCCTCCGGTCGAGAGCAACCCCACCTCAGGTTGATGCCGTAGAGCTGTGGGCGCCTCGTCGACGCTCCCTTGGCCGCTCGTACGCTTCGGAAAAGGACGCCGGGGCCGGCCGGCAGACGTGACGCTCGCTCGCTCGCTAACGCCGCCACCGCCAGGCGCCCACGTATAGACCTGATGCGTACGTGCAGCTAATTCGCTTTTTGGACGTTGTTGCCCTGTGCGCAGTAGCGATTTGTAGGAGCCTTCCAAGAAGAGAGGAGAACTTGAAGCGCAGGCCGGCCAGCCCGGCGCCGAGATCGGATCGAATCCTCCCATCTTTTTCGAATCCATGGCACGGTTCATTTCGTTTTCGTCGGCAACCTGAGTGAGCAGTCTATCTACGGGTCGCGCGCGCGCGCGCGCGGGTGGAAGCTTCTCAAATCGGGAAAGAGTGGCGTACGGGTTGGTGGCAGCAGCGCCGGCACACACACCACTGGTGGGCATCGCTTCTTTTGTTGTTGCTTTCGTTCGCCCCCCTACCACCCGGTTTGTGTTGTGTGAACTACTGGGTTTCTACCGGTATCTGCATTTCATTTTCATCGCTGTTGGTTTTTTTATGCTGATTTGAATATGACGTGCCAAAATGTTGACTTGTGTGTGCCTACGTAATCATACTTTTCGTCATGAACTGGTGTACTGTACATGTGCCAAACGCAGCTACAGTGGAGAGTAGTAGTATGAGAACGAACATATGTTTGATAATTTTTGTTGATATGGAATGGAATCGTGGTTGTTATTTAATTGCTCCATATTACATTAACTTTAGTTATGATCCGCGTATCCACGGAACACAGCTTGATCTGTGTATCCTATCCTCTGATCGCTACAAGCTGGGTTGGCGGCGTCTGATTGCGATATGCAAAGCGGCCCGAGGGAAAAGATCAGCTAAAAAAACCACCTTAAAGAGAACAGTGTTCGAAAAGGACCCAAGCTTCATCGCCACGTACTGGTTACTTTGTTCCCTTCCTCGCGCTAAGGCCGTAACTCTGTTTTTGTCTCACTCGCACACAGGTGCACGCACACAGCTAGCTTTGCTCCGCCGGCTCCATATCCATCAGTTCAGTTGCGTCCGGCGCCGTGCAACCTATAAAAAAAAAAACGCACTAGCTTTCGCCGGCTATCTGGACGGACAGGAACGGGGGAATCGGGGATATGCGTCACGTGTGCGCCCTCACATGACGCCGCGCCTAATAATACACCAGCGATACTGAACGCCAGCGGTTCGACGTCGACACGGACGTGCATCCGCATCCGCCCCCGTTCCGGTTAATCCCGCATTTGCCCGCCGCCGCGCACCCATCCGAATGAGCCCGTCGTCGTCATCGGTCTGTTCAGGGTTCAGGCTCCAGCGAGCCGACGATAGGATGCATCGAGTCGGGTCGGGTCGTCGCCGGGTGAGGCAGCAAAGAAAAGAGCAGACGACACGAGCGGCGGCAACCTGCTCTCTCACTCGACGCTGAGGTGAAGGCGAGGCCACAGCCACAGGTGGCGACTAGCAAGTCAGCCGCTGCTTTCCTCTGGCCGTGCTGGCGTGCTAGCCAGTCATTTGGCAGGTTCGGCAGCGACAAGCAGAGCGCAGACTCCGCCCACGACCCTGACTGAATTCGGGGTGGATAAGTGGATTGGCCGGCGACACGTAATACGTGGCGATGGGTGCACTCAGCCAGAAGCGGATACAGTATTATTTTCCCACGAAACTGCGCAGAATCTCACTACTCCCAAGGTTTCTTCTAGATTGCGCTTTGCAGACGCACGTTTTGATCTGCTGATTATGCTACTACATACAAAATCGTGAGACGAAGGAGACGTCCGAGTTTAATACACAGTGCAAACAGCGACCTCAGCATATATATTGTTGGAACAACATCGATTGCTAGGTTTCGGATGATCAGGTTCATAATTGTTACAAGTGTTTTTTTTGGGGGGGCGATGAGTTACAACTTTGAACAGGAATTAATCCACTTCTTGACACCATTATCCTCTCATGCATGTTCCTTTTTTTTTTAATTTTAACCAATTACGTGCCGCTCTATTTCACATGTTAAAGATATTGGCAAAATTTTGAATAACCATTCATGTAATTTTGATGAACCATGGCTTTCGATATCATAAAAATGTACAGTACCTCATTGGTTGTCCTAAAAAGAGGAGAAAAAAAAAAACCCCGAGAAACTTAACGACCATGTGCACATTTGATGATCTGTACGGAGACCTGTTCATCACCATATAGGGAGTAACATAAAGCACATGGTGCAGTTCATCCATCCATATATTACCATCATCCCACCAACCAATTCCACTGTTATTATTTTACTTTTGTAAAAAAAAAAAGCAATGTCAATGTTACTTTCATGGTCCATTGAACCAGAACGTCCAGCACCAACATAAAAAAGGGTAGAGAAAAAAAAACAAGAAGAAGAAAACTGCTTGAACCGGGTGGACCATCGATGAGGTTAAGAGAGCGCGGCCCCACCCGGGCACGGCACTACTACTACGTGGCGAAGACCGTTCAAGCAAGTCTTGGCTCCGCAGACATTTCCGTCGTCCCATCCCATTCCTGCTCCTCCAATAAGTAGCATGCCGCAGGAGAGCGGCGGCGCGCGGCGACCCCCGCAGCAGCGCCGAACCTTCTCCATCCATGGCCAGGAAGCTCCCCGCGAAGCCGGCCCCAAATCCCCGCCAAAACACACGTCCTCTCCCTCCCCGCCTCCTCCTGCCGCTACAAATCCACCACCGATCAACATCCCCCTCTCATGCACATACGCCGGCATCATCAGTTCAGTTCTTGAGTCCTCCTCCTGAGATACTATAAATACAAAGCTTCCGCGGCGGTTGGCGTCCCGGTCATGGCGGCAGTCGGAGCGCACCCAGTGCTGTACCACCACCCGCCGGCAGGCGACGACGCCCTCTCCTCCATGTCCTCGTACTTCTCGCACGGGGGAAGCTCCACCTCCAGCTCGGCCTCCAGCTTCTCCGCCGCCCTCGCCTCCGCGCCGCCTCAGCCGCTCGACCCCGCGGCGCACTTCGACATATCCGACTACCTCTTCGAGGACGTCGTGTTCGCCGCGCCGCCTGCCGCCGCCGATGCCCCGCCTTCTCACGTCGCCGTGCCGCCAGCGGATAGCGCCAGCCACGGCGTTGCCGTTCCGGGTGGTGGTGGTGCAGGCGCAAGCTCAGCCGCCGCGTATGACGCTAGGTGAGTGGCGTGCGACACTTACCAATTTCGGTTTTGGTGTTGCTGTTTGCTAGCTGATCATTTGAACCGGCCGGACTTTAACACTCAACTGATGGGCATTTCAGGAGCGCGGCAGAGGCGTTGCCGGAGCGGCCGCGGACAGAGAGAATCGCGTTCCGGACGAGGTCGGAGATCGAGATTCTGGACGACGGCTACAAGTGGAGGAAGTACGGCAAGAAGTCCGTCAAGAACAGCCCCAACCCAAGGTAAATTTCATCTTGATCATCACACGCGTGCACGACGAAAACTATCAATAATGATTGATCAGTGACTAATGATTCGACGCATTGCAAGTTATTGCAAGATAAACACATTTCGCGATCCGACTCTAACCCGTTCGTGCGGCGCAGGAACTACTACCGGTGCTCGACGGAAGGGTGCAACGTGAAGAAGCGGGTGGAGCGGGACAAGGACGACCCCAGCTACGTGGTGACGACGTACGAGGGGACTCACAACCACGTCAGCCCCAGCACGGTCTACTACGCCAGCCAGGACGCCGCCTCCGGCCGCTTCTTCGTCGCCGGAACGCAGCCGCCGGGTTCCCTCAACTAGCCGACGGACCATTTCCCAATCGTCGGAGCAGCCCGGGTAGCGGCTAAATTGGTGTGGTAGGCGATCGATCCGGGTCGGTTTCTCGAAGTGGATCGTTTCAGATCCGTCTCCTTTTCCCCCGTCATTTTCCAGCTTTCCCCTGCTTCGATTGTTCATTGAAAGGTCCTTCCCTGGCTGGTTGTATCAAGCTCGTTTCCCACCTGCGGGTCCCTCGAAGTGAACTTAGCTGAAATAGTTTTGCAGTTGCCGCCAAATAGTCTGGGAGAATGTATTAGCGTACATATACGGTTAACCCTGCAATAAGATGTACAGAGGTTTTCTGCGAGCTGATCGCTAAGTACATTTTGCTTTTCTATTATCTCTCTCTTTTTCTTCAGTGGAAAGTACAGCAGGCAGGGTATCTGAATTCTATCGCTAGGTTTCCCTTCTTTGTTAGTACTACACCTTTCTTGGATGCAAGTACATAAGCAAGAGTATTTGAAAGCACAACCAAACAGATGGGTGCAAGGTGCGCGAGTTCGTGTAAATACTGTCTCTTCCTGGTCGTCAGTCATCACTTGTCGGTGCATAGTGAAACAAAAAATAGACAAAGTGGTGTTATGGTGTCACTATATTGGATTATCCATAAGTCCACCCACATAGGACCCAAATTTATAGTTAACCCCATCTCATGGGCGAATTTATCCACTATTAATACATTGCCAACAAGAAGTTACACTGACACATGAGGCTTGATTGGGTTTGCAGTGACCAATCTTAGGTCCTGACATTTTACAGCGACACAAATTTCAAATTTCAGTTTCAAAAAGGTTTGGCTTGCACCAGTTCAAATTTTGGTCCGTTCCCGTGCTCCACGACACACTCGCTGAAAAGCTGCTCCAACGGACACACACACCCGCACCCGCACCGTCATCGCCGTGTGCCCGCGTTCCTCTCGCTTCCGCTCCTCCGCTTCTCGTCGCTCGAGCGATCAGCCTGCCATCCCATCCCAATCCCAGCGCCGGAAATAGGCAAAGGAGAATGCGGAATCGCCTCTGGTTCGCGCCCGCATTCCCACACCCCCCCCCCTCCTCCCTCCCTTCCACCCGCGCGCTCTGCTGCAGGAATCGCGCGCCTCCGCAGCACGCTCCAGGCGGACCGCATCGAGCCGGGCCCCCGGCTGCTTCCCGCGGCGGAGAGACGACCGGCGAGCCGCCCAAGTGAGGGAGGCAACCGGCTCTCCCCCACCCTGATCGCCGGGTTGCAGAGTTTCGGTGATCGCGCTCCTCATGGTGCGTCTCGTCTATGCCTCCCGTATCAGATCAATCGTCAATGTGTGGTCCGTTGTTTTCATTGGTGCAGCTTGCCGTGCGCCGACGCCTCGCCGTGCAATTTTTGCCCTGTCGTCGTAGGCATATCGGTCTGGATTGGATTCAGCCGGTTAGGTATAACACTGTAGTGTTGGTTGCGTGGCGAGCGTGAGGCGGTGAACTTAGTGGAATCTAACATAGCTCATGTGTGTTCCAAATAAGATTATTGAGGGGCTTGGTTTTGGAGGGTTTACTGTGCGAGAGAGACTCATTGCCATTGTTTGGAGTTTCAGAAATCAGAATTGCTCTATGCGTTTTAGAGTTTAGAGATTTTGAGTTTCAGACTATGCATCAAGCAGAGGCCTTTAGGAGAAACATTTACTCCCTTCGGTGTCAAAAAGGATGCAATTTAGGATAAGATTCCATTCAAACATTGGAAATATAAATCATGAATAACTTTTAATTTATTATGTTTGAAAATATAAAAATCATATGAGTAGATTCATCTTGAAAAATACTTCATAAAAGTATACATATGTCACATTTTAATAAATATTTTTATCCAAAATTAAAGTCAAAGTCATGTTTTGGAGACAGTGTCAGTGTCTTAAACTACTTTCTTTATACCGGAGGCAGTATACACGTATATTTTGGATGGCAAATAAGGGAAAAGCCACCAAGTTTGACCTGACAAGCATTTGGTGTTATAAACACCAGATCCAAAGGATTAGCAATTGGTACGAATGGGAGTGGTCGTTTTTGCATCCAGACTTTCATTTGACATGCTATTTCTTGGGTTAAGACAATTTCTGTAATGATACATTCGTCTTACTATTTTGCCATTAACTCTATTATGTAGCATCTGCCTAAATTCTCTCTCTCTCTCTCTCTCTCTCAATTCGTGAATAAGCAGGAGAGCTGCGTGTCTTTATATTAGGAGAAGAGAAAAAGGTCCATTAAATCACCACTCTCTCAACTTACCAAAGTTGAGAGGATATATCAACAAAAAAAGAAAAAACTTACTAAGAAATACAAAAGGGCTATACGCATCATCCACTACGTGAGCTGGCCTAGGGGTCCACCCAGGCCAAGTCCCTGGATCTTTTTGGCTTCGGACAAGCAACATAGGTGCTATCATTCCTCATGCATCGCTGGAGCTTGACCACACTCGGAGTAGCTCCTTCAACTCCAAGCTACGAGCACCACCAATGAATTAAGACCCTTCCTCTGTGCATTAGAGACTTGATTGTAATGAAGATGTACAGAGAAATTTACATTCATTTACCTATCCATATAGATGCTTTCTTGTCATGTTTTAGAGTTCTGTACTTGTCTTATCTGCAGGCTGCCACATTAAAAATTGTCGTAGGCTCCCAAATATGGCTGGAGGACAAAAATCAAGCCTGGATTGATGGTGAGATATTCCAAACCGAAGGCCAAAACGTCCATGTACGCACTACGAACGGGAAGATGGTATGCGTGATGCTGCTCGTGAACATTTCATGGTTTGGCAATGTGTTGAATTTTGGTAGTAATAAGGATCATTATAATTAGTTCCTTCATCCTGTTATTGTCATGGTCTATTACTATTTTTTTATTTTAACATTTGCTGATGCTTTTTGATAAATTTTGAATGTATAATTTCCAAAGACATAACAGGCAGAAAATGGTGTTATAATGTACCATGAAATTCTATTGGCATATTGGACAGACGAAATGAAACTTGTGATTTCTCTTTTGTCAGTTTATCTTGGACCTCAATTTCTTTACATGATTTTAGTGGTTTTGAAAATCAAATGTCATTTACCAAATGAAAATCATCCATAAATAACTATACTTTAAAGAATGAAATAATTATAATGATATAATTTTTATTTTTGTGATCTGCATCAGGGTGTGGAGTCCTGCCCTCTTAAATTTCATGTTCTTTTTTCCGATAATATTCATGTTTTTCCTTTTGCAAAACTTATGCCATTACCTTTATTTCATGAAATCAGGTTGTTGCGAGTATATCAGACATTCATCCGAAGGACACAGAAGTGCCATCTGATGGCATTGATGACATGACACGGTTGTCATACTTGCATGAGCCTGGCGTTCTAAACAATCTCGCAGTTCGATATGCAAAAAATATAATTTACGTGAGTTCTTGTTAACTCAATCTTATCGTCAATTAGAATAGTGGAAACAAAACTGACTTTAATTTTTATTCGACATTGTTTTTGAGTTCCAGACCTATACTGGCAATATTTTGATTGCAATTAATCCATTCCAAAGGCTACCCCATATTTCTGAACCTTACACTATGGACAAATACAAAGGGGCAGACTTTGGTGAACTAGAACCTCATGTATTTGCTATCGCCGACGTTTCTTACAGGTGAATGCCTACATTAACATTGGCGGATCATTTCTTAGACAAGTACCGTGTGACAGTGATATTGATGGAAACATATTATGACCTTTTTTCTTTCTTGAATAAGGAAACAGGCAAATGATGAATGAGGGAAAGAGCAATTCCATTTTGGTGAGTGGTGAAAGTGGTGCTGGTAAAACTGAAACCACAAAGATGCTTATGAGGTATCTTGCTTTTATGGGTGGACGTTCTAAAACAGAAGGGAGGACTGTAGAACAGCAAGTTTTAGAAGTAAGTTAGCAATCATGATTTTCTCACACGACTTTTTTTTTTCTGAGGGAAATGACTTCTTTTTGTTAACAACGGTCCAAAAGGTTCCTTTCCTTAAAAAAAAAAAGGTCCAAAAGGTAGTAGGGATTTTTTGAGTAATGTCACATGCAGTTTCACTTGCAGCTAATCCATTCTATTTATGCTTTGCGTGCAGTCTAATCCAGTCCTTGAAGCCTTTGGCAATGCAAAGACTGTTCGTAACAACAACTCAAGGTGATCCTTTGCACTGTCTTAGGAAATAATTCTTTGAAAGTACTTAACATACGGCAATTTTGTCTCTTCTAAGCAAGGCTCCTATTTCTTGATATCTATAGCAGCATTCCTTTACACACTTATTTGTCTTCTATGGCATGATGCAGTCGATTTGGAAAATTCGTTGAAATCCAATTTGACAAGAGTGGGAAAATATCTGGTGCTGCCATTAGAACATACTTGCTTGAAAGATCTCGTGTTTGCCAAATAAATAGTCCAGAGAGAAACTACCATTGCTTTTACTTCCTATGTGCAGCACCTTCAGAGGTAATTTTACTATCTCGATTACTTGCTTTGTCTCCATTTTATTTGTTGATGGACCAATACTGGAGACAGGATATCAAAAGGTATAAGTTGGCTGATCCATCGTCATTTCACTATCTCAACCAATCTACGTGTGTTAAACTTGATGGAATTAGTGATGCTGAGGAGTATCTTGCAACGAGAAGTGCAATGAATACAGTTGGGATAACAGAGCAGGAGCAGGTTTGCTGACTGCTGCATCTTTATCTGGATGTGTAAATAACCTTATTTATTCAGATGATATATTTATAATACAGGAGGCCACGTTCCGGGTAGTCGCTGCTGTGCTTCACCTTGGGAACATCAGTTTTGTAAAAGGGATAGAGGCAGATTCATCTGTGATAAAGGACGAAAAAGCTAGATTCCATCTTAATGCAGCTGCAGAGCTCTTGATGTATGCCTAATATTCCCTCCATTTTCCATACTTCTTTTTTGCAATAGATATGTTGCAATAGATAGAGCAGGAAAGGAAATACCATAGGGACCCAAACCCTAGCACACAGGATACATTGATTCTTTTGAGCATTATTATTACAGGTGTGATCCTGGGAAGTTGGAGAACACATTGATAAAGAGAAAAATAAATACGCCAGAAGGAGTTATAACCACAACAGTTGATCCTAATTCTGCTACTGTTAGCAGGGATGGCTTAGCAAAGCAAATATATTCTCAACTTTTTGACTGGTAATATGTATGGCTTTGTTTTCCATTTCTAAACTGTATGCGCTGTGTGTTGCTTTAAATATTATATAATTGTACCATGTGTAGGCTTGTAAACAGACTAAATGCATCCATTGGGCAAGATGCATTGTCAGACCACTTGATTGGGATACTTGATATCTATGGTTTCGAAAGCTTTAAGAATAACAGGTAATTATTGACTAAAAGATGTTTTCGATGTAAAATTGATTACCTTTTATGGATTCTTCCTATCTTTATAATACCATGGAAACAGCTTCGAACAGTTATGCATCAATTTCACCAATGAAAAATTGCAACAGCATTTTAATCAGGTAAAGTATGAAACAAAGATTTGGATGTTCATGAAATTTAATTTATGTTTGTTTAAAGTAGGTAGTGCTTTTCTTGGCAGAATGTCTTCAAAATGGAGCAGGAAGAGTATAATAGGGAGCAGATTGATTGGAGTTACATAGAATTTGTTGACAACCAAGATGTTCTGGACTTGATCGAGAAGGTATGCAGTCTTTTTATAATTTTTTAAGTGGCTTAGTCATGTATATTTTCCAGTATTGAAGTGATCGTTATCAATAGGGCGTATTACTTTCTTGTGAGTTGTGACCTGTGGAAATGGGCGGTACATTAGGTAGATGAGGCATCATCTCAACTCGGATACCTGGTCCATCTTTTTTCTTTGTCTCGAAGTCCCCAGGAGAGTTATATGTCATTTTGACATTTTGTTAAAGAAGAGATCAAAGGCGAACACATGCGCAAGAGCCTATATGCATTGCATGTGCACAGTCACATTACATAGACTGAAACAGACACAGCATAGTAATGTGGAAAGCAATCAACCACTAACTGGAAAGACCTAGTTAATCCCACTGACTATATGCTGCAGGTCCTTGAACTTCCGCAGAACACCAAAGTAATCTCTCTAATGCCACTGTCCTGAACTGCGTCTACCTACAACGTGGGTTTATTTTTCCATCTTAGGACTGATGTGCTGATTAGATGAAACTGTGATGTTTGTTTCTTAAAATCTGAATTAGCTAACTAATACATCCGGTTTTTTTCTTCTTAATATAATGAAACACAACTCTCTTGCGTTTTCGAGAAAAAATACCTCCGGTTTTTGTTGACGACATTAGGATGATACTTTTAGTTCAATTTTAAACTAAAAAATTGTCCTAACGACAACAATTAAAAACCAGAAGGAGTTAATCTTATCCTCTAATCCTATTCTTTAACTTGAGCCAGACAACTGACAAGTTTAGATACTGCTTATCTTTAAGCCTGCATGATTTTGGTGATATGCAAGGATATAGCAGCGCCTTTTACCACTGACCCTAGCCCGAATCTTGCAAGCGTAGGTGTTCCTGACAAAGGTGTCAAGAACAGTTGCTAGTGCGGCTCGGTGCGGATCGACAGTTTTGTTGTTCCATAAGTATGGTGCTGTTATTTACCCCTCTTTCTCTTAGAATGAAGTATAATGTCAGTGAGTATAAAGCTGTTAGGTAGCGTACTGACTAACATATTTGTGTATTCCTATTATGTTTGTATAATTGTTTTTTATTCATTTTCTGAAGTTTAATATCCATATCCGCCTTTTCATTTTCAGAAACCTGGTGGTATTATTGCACTTCTTGATGAAGCTTGGTGAGTCGAAAGTTTTCTTGTGTGAAATGGGCAAGTTAGCTCTGAAAAGTTTCTTCCTGACTGTATCGAACATTAGTTATTCTGAAAATTTCTTCTAACAGTAGTCTTTTTTCCTATCCTTTATGCACCAGTATGTTTCCTAAATGCACACATGAATCATTTTCTCAGAAGCTGTATGAAAAGTTCAGGAATAACAAAAGATTTAGTAAACCAAAGCTTTCTCGCACTGCATTTACCATCCAGCATTATGCGGGAGAAGTAAGAACTCTTCACAACATAAAATAATTTGTTATAATCGGTTTAATTTATTTATTTTAATTTCACGATTTTTTTCCAGGTAACTTATCAGTCTGATCATTTCCTAGACAAAAACAGAGACTATGTAGTTGTTGAACATCAAGAACTACTTAATGCTTCCAAGTGCTCCTTTGTGGCAGGCTTATTCCCACTAGTACTAGAGGAGAACACAAAAGCATCGAAGTCTTCAATTGCTACTCGATTTAAGGTATGATTTTTCTATCCAATTTCTTTGGCATGCAGTTCTCTATCTTTTATATATATAATTATTGAGTTTGTATAAAAATTCTATTTTTGTACTAAATGTTTGGCTTTGGTTCCGTGTTCTTAAAATTCTCAAAGATTTATTTGCCCTTTAGGGTATAAGCTTGACATTTGCTAGGAGGGGTTTGGAAATGATGAACATAAATGAATCTAGAAAGTAACTGCGTAATAATACTTTAAAAAAGAACAACAACAACAACAACAACAACCAGCCTTTTAATCCCAAGCAAGTTGGGGTAGGCTAGAGATGAAATCCCAAGTACCAACAAGAAACTCAGGAAAGGACCAAACCGAAAAGGAAAGAAAAAGGAAGCTGAGAAAAGACCAAAAGGCCAGAACCAAGGGAACGGAAGGTGAAACAGCAAACGGAAAAAGGGAAAGAAGAGGGAGGCAAAATCAAGGTTCTGGCACATGGATTGCCAGTCTCCACAAACTCCTATCTAAGGCTAACTCCCTACCGATATCCCACTCCTTCATGTCCCTCTTAACCGACTCCTCCCAAGTCAAGTTTGGTCTTCCTCTTCCTCTCTTTAGATTAACCGGGCGCCTAATGATGCCACTGCGGACCGGTGCGTCTTCAGGTCTCCGTTGGATATGTCCAAACCATCTCAAGCGGTGTTGCGTGAGCTTCTCCGCAACTGGTGCTACTCCTAATCGCTCTCGTATGTCTTCATTCCTGACACGGTCTCTTCTTGTGTGACCACAAATCCACCGTAACATACGCATCTCTGCCACGCTTAGCTGCTGGACATGTTTCCTTTTAGTAGGCCAACACTCAGCTCCATATAGCATAGCCGGTCGAATCACAGTCCTATAGAATTTGCCTTTGAGCTTTTGTGGAACTCTGTTGTCACATAGGACACCAGAGGCTTGACGCCACTTCAACCATCCGGCTTTAATTCTATGACTGACATCTCCATCAATATCTCCATCCTTCTGCAATATTGATCCCAGATATCGAAAGGTGTCCTTCATGGGGACAACCTGACCGTCGAGTCTGACATCCCCTTCCCCTTCTTCGTGTGCAGTGGCACTGAAGTCACACTTCATGTACTCTGTTTTAGATCTACTAAGCCTAAAACCTTTTGCTTCCAAAGTCTTCCTCCATAATTCTAACTTCTGGTTAACTCCCGCCCTAGTCTCATCCACTAGCACAACATCATCTGCAAAAAGCATACACCAAGGTACCTCTCCTTGGATGTCCCTTGTGATCTCATCCATCACTAGGGCAAAAAGATAAGGGCTCAAAGCAGACCCCTGGTGCAACCCTATAGTAATGGGGAAGGCATCCGTGTCTCCACCGCTTGTTCGGACACTTGTCACAACATTATTATACATATCCTTGATGAGGTTAATGTACTTTGTTGAGACTTTATGCCTATCCAAGGCCCACCACAAAACGTTTCTAGGCACTTTATCATATGCCTTCTCAAGGTCGATGAAGATCATATGCAGGTTTTTCTTTTGTTCCCTATATCTTTCCATGAGTTGCCTTATCAAGAAAATCGCCTCCATAGTTGACCTTCCAGGCATGAAGCCAAATTGGTTATTGGTGACATTTGTCAACCTCCTCAAGCGATGTTCAATAACCCTCTCCCAAAGTTTCATTGTATGGCTCATTAGCTTGATCCCCCGATAGTTAGTACAACTCTGAACATCTCCTTTGTTCTTGAAGATTGGTACTAAAGTGCTCTGTCTCCACTCCTCGGGCATTTTGTTTGATCGGAAGATAAGGTTGAACAATCTAGTGAGCCAAACTATCGCTATGTCACCAAGACCTCTCCAAACTTCAATGGGTATACCATCTGGACCCAACGCCTTGCCTCCTTTCATCTTTTTCAAAGCTTCTTTGACCTCCGCTTCTTGAATCCTCCTCACAAAGTGCACATTGGAGTCATCGGGAGAGGCTTCCAACTCCATAGAAGAGTTCCCGCTGTCTTCGTTAAAGAGTTTGTCAAAATACTCCCGCCATCTCTTCTTGATCTCTCCATCTGTGACTAACAGCTGCTCTGACTCGTCCTTAATGTATTTGACTTGACCTAGGTCGCGTGTCTTCCTCTCTCGGCTTTTAGCTATCTTATAGATGTCCTTTTCTCCCTCCTTCGTGCCCAATCGCTGGTATAAGCTATCATACATCCGGCCCCGTGCCTCGCTCACCGCTCGCTTCGCAGACTTCTTTGCCACCTTGTATTGTTCTATATTCTCCACACTCCTATCTAGGTGTAGGCGCCGAAAACACTCCTTCTTCTCTTTGATAGCCTTTTGGACCTCCTCATTCCACCACCACGTGTCTTTAGCTTCGCGCTTTGCTCCTTTAGTCACTCCAAATTCTTCCGCAGCCACTTTCTTAATGCATTTGGTCATCTTCAACCACATGTTGTTAGCATCATCTTCAACATGCCAAGGGCCCTCTTGGAGGACCCTATCTTTGAAAGTCTGAGCAGACTCTTCTTTAAGCTTCCACCACTTTGTCCTAGCCACTTTGACACGCTTGCTTCCTACAGTGCGTACCTGGAAGCGAAAGTCAGCTACCACAAGCTTATGCTGAGGTACTACACACTCTCCAGGTATCACCTTACAATTTAGGCAAGCGCGTCTATCCTCTTTCCTCGCTAGGATGAAATCAATTTGGCTACAATGGTGGCCGCTGTTATAAGTTATGAGGTGAGAGGCTCTTTTCCTGAAGAACGTGTTCGCTACCATCAGATCATAGGCCAAGGCAAAGGTTAAGACGCTCTCCCCCTCCTGGTTCCGACTCCCGTATCCGAAGCCTCCATGTACCTCCTCAAAACCAACACTAGAAGAACCTACGTGGCCATTGAGATCTCCTCCTATAAAAAGCTTCTCACCAGCAGGCACACTACTGACTAGTGTGTCTAGATCCTCCCAGAACTGCCTCTTAACGCTTTCTTCCAGACCTATTTGTGGAGCATAGGCACTAATTACATTGAGGACCAAATCCCCAAGTAGCACCTTCACTAAAATGAGCCTATCTCCTACTCTCTTGATATCTACCACACCCTCCTTGAGGCTTTTATCCATCACTATGCCTACTCCGTTTCTGTTCGCTTCAGTCCCCGCATACCAGAGCTTGAAACCGGTATCTTCCATCTCCTTCGCCTTACGCCCTGTCCACTTCGTCTCCTGGACGCAAAGTATGTTTACACGCCTCCTTATCAACGCATCAACTACCTCTCTAAGCTTGCCTGTTAGCGACCCTACGTTCCAACTACCTACACGCACCCTACAAGGCTCGACTAGCTTCCTTACCCTTCGCACCCGTCGTTGGTGTGAAGACCCTTGCTCATTTTTCACCACATCCGGGCGCCGACGTGGCGCGCCACTAAGGATGTGACGACCCGATCCTTGCTCACTTGACACCGCGCCCAGATCACAACACGGCGCGTCACGGGGGTGACGACCCAGCCCTTGCACATTTAACACCAAGCCCGGGTTCCGACATGGCGCGTCGCTAAGAGGGTTACGCCCCAACGGGATTCTTTTGGGTTTCATCTCCATAAGAGTAGCTAAGTTTTTACGCTGGCTCGCAAAGCCTAACGCAACCCTCCTCCTTTACCAGGGCTTGGGACCTGCTATGTTGGAACGCTCCACCATAGGCGGAGTTAATACTTTAAAAAAGAAATGAAGCAAAAAAAAAACATTGGTTTTCTTTGTCGTCACTTATTGTTCATAAAAATAGTTATCACTTTTAGCTGATGACGTCGTATATCTGATCCTTTCATGTAACTCCAGTCACAACTCCAAGAATTAATGGAGACTTTGAGTTCAACAGAACCTCATTACATCAGATGTATTAAGCCCAATAATATTCTTAAGCCTGCTACTTTTGAGAACATCAATGTTCTACAGCAACTTCGATGTTCAGTAAGCAACAGATCATTCGTTCAAAGCTTTTTTTTATATATTTACCACTGTAGCAGTACCTACTGTACTCTGATTGTTTCTTGGCAACTTTAGGGTGTTCTTGAAGCTATTAGAATCAGTTGTGCTGGATATCCTACACGAAAAATGTTTCATGATTTTTGTTGTCGGTTTTGCATTCTTGCTCCTGAAGTTTCCAGCGAAAGGTGTGAATTCAGTTTTGTAACAATTATATGTTTCCCTATATTTTCTAATTCGAACAGTTCCGGCCTGTGTTTCTAACTCTTTTTGGCATCTGACAGAAACAATGAAAAGGTGATTTGCCAAAAGATTTTGGATAAGATGGGACTTCATGGTTATCAGGTATAACAAACTATGATTAATCCTCATTTATCTATGTTACATAACTGCATTCTTATTATTTCTAAATATTCCATAGAAGATATCAATCAAGGTGAGATGCTTGTTCCAATTGAGTAGCTACAGCCTATGATGTGGTAATCAAGAAAAGCTGAATAATTTTACATGGTTAATGCCATCAGCTTCTCTCTTACAACAACATCCAACTTTTTAGTCCCAAACAAGTTGGGGTAGGCTAGAGATGAAACCTGAGAGATCCAAACAAACAAGATCCAAAGAACAACAAAGAAGACCAAAGATGAAAGACCATAATAAAACTAGCCAACCCTGCTTTTTTGAGAAAAAAAATGACATCAGATTATATTTTCATTGATGGTTATTCTTTTGCGATGTTATGGACATATCCAAAGGAGGCCGCAAGAGGCGCCAGTATGTCGCGGAATAATAAGCCACCCTGACAAGGTGAAGAGAGGTAGAGGAAGACCTAACTTGACATGGGAGGAGTCTGTGAAGAGGGACCTGAGGGATTGGAATATCACTAAGGAGTCAGGCGTAGATAGAAATTATGGAAACTAACGATTCACGTACCGGAACCTTGATTTGTTTTTGTACCTTTTTTCTCCTTTTTTAATTTTTCATCTTTTTCATCAGTTGTTGTTTGAGTGCTTCATTCTTCTTCATTTTCTTTCTTCTGTTCATCACTCTTTTGTTAGTTGGTTTTGATGGTCTTTTGTCTTCTTAGTTATTCTTTGGATTTTGTTTGTGTTCATCACTTTTCTTTTGTTGGTCTTTTGTCTTCTTAGTTATTCTCTGGATTTTGTTTGTATGGATCTCTCAGGTTTCATCTCTAGTTACCCCAACTTGTTGGGGACTAAAAGGCTTGGTTGTTATTGTTGTTTGTTGTTGTTGTTGATGATGATGATTCTTTTGGGGTAAAATCGCATGTCAAAAATGTCTTCTTGCAACATATCTGGAAGATACTGAAACTGATATTCTTTTTAGCTTCTTTCAGAGATTTTGCTACGGACATAATTCAAGTGTGGCATTTGCTGTAGGACACAAAACTGAAATTCTTTGGCTGTAGGACACGACATCTAGTTCATTTTTTCTGTCCTACAGCTAAAGAATTTCAATTTTGTGTCCTACAGCAAATTTCACATTCCAATGTTGTCCCACAGCCAAAAAACCCTTGGCTTTGCATTCATACCACCACTTTGGTAGTTTTCATCTACAGCACCAAGCTAGTCAATGACATATTGGGTCTGGTCCTACATGTCATTGATATAAGGTGGTGTATAGATGAAAAGTGCATCAAAAGTGACGGTATTGATGCAAAAAAATTTTTTCGCTTTTTTATTCATCAACTTCTAAAGTGTTTTGAACAATCTCTCATCTATTTGTGACAGATTGGAAGAACAAAGGTGTTCTTAAGAGCTGGTCAGATGGCTGAACTGGATGCTAGAAGAACTGAAGTGCGGAATAAAGCAGCTAGAGCTGTTCAGAGTAGATTTCATGCTCATGTTGCTCGTGAACAATTCCTTGAATTACGCAGCACATCTATATCTCTTCAATCTTTTGTTAGAGGTAATGTATGTTGATACCCAAGCAGGAACCATGCTCATAGCACTCGTGGAATCATATACTAAGAGTTCCATTCTCAATTGCAGTTACATTGGCTTGTAGGTTACGTATGTTCTTGAGAAAGCATTCTGCTGCTCTGAAAGTACAGAAAAGTTACCGCTGCTATGTAGCTTCGAAGTCTTATTCTGAGCTACGCTCCTCTGCTGTTACATTACAGACGGGATTACGGACTTTCGGTGCTTATAACAAATACATTGCCAGAAAACGGAGAAAAGCTTCTATCCATATCCAGGTAGAATTCCTTCCCCTTGATTGAATGCCCACCTTCTCCCCACCAATCATATCCATATAGATTTCAGTTTCGTTTCTCTTATCTTCTTGAGGTAGGCTAGTTTTAATTTACAAGTCGTGGATTTATATTTACAGATATATGTCTCTGAATCATAATTCTCTAATGGTTTTCTTGCAGGCTCAGTGGCGTTGCCATTCGGATTATTCATACTATGTTAAATTGAAGAGATCTGTGTTGATTTATCAGTGTGCGTGGAGAAGACGGTTAGCTAGAGGAGAACTAAGAAAACTAAAGATGGTACTCAAGCAATCAGAACATAATTTACTTTATGTAGATTCTGAATTTTACTTGTAATCCTTTGATTTGTTTTATGCATTCTTTTTAGGCTGCAAGAGACACGAAAGCCCTGAAGATGGAGAAGGATAAACTAGAGGAGCATGTGGAAGAGCTGACTAGCCGTTTGGGTTTGGAGAGAAAACTTAGGGTAAATGCTGCTCACGAATAAAATCATGTGATTGACTTAATTGACAATGTTTCATGTGTTTTCTTTTTCAGACTGATCTAGAGAAGAACAAAGCAGCAGAAATTGCCAAACTGCAAGCTTCTCTTCGCGAGATGGAGCACAAGGTAGAAGAAGCCATAGAGATGAAGGAGAGAGAATCAGCCAAAAAGGCTGCTGAAGAAGCTTTAGCTCAAGAAAGAGGAAAGATCAATTTATTGTCTAATGAAGTTGAGGAGCTGAAGGTACCTTTTCTGGATCAACTTATGAACTGTTAAACCATGGAGAAATGCTCAAGAATTTAATTTTGCACTGTATCATTATTTCAATATAAATCCAATTCAATTGCAACATTTGCTTAATGCTGAAAGATTAAAAAAAACACTATAACGGTCTGGTTCCCATGTTTGATTAAAGGATATTTGATGCCATTGACTTTTGACATTCACATCATCTTTGACCATTCGTCTTATTAAAAAAAATAGTTCAAATGTGTGAAATTATAAGTCATGTTTCAAATTTCTTTAGTGATAAAATAAATACAAGAAAAATATGTGATATCTACCATAGCATTTTTAGTAAGATGAATGATCAAACATGAAGCACATAGTCAACGGCATCAAATATTTTTAAACATAATAGTAAGTGTTTAGATGTGGCATGATGTTTCTTGGTATGAACGTCTCTGACTTTGACAGATACTACTACTAAGGGAGCAAAAAGAAAACAATGCAACTAAGAGAGCACTTCTTGTTGCTCAGGAAAGAAACGATGATCTTAAGAAGAAAATTGAGGTCACAGATGAAAACATGGAGGAACTTAGAGCTACTGTTAAGAGGTTAGTGACTTTTGACCTTAGTATTCTCTGTGGCAGGTTTGATTGGTTCATATCAGAGCTGGTTAAATATCACGTTCCTTTAGAGACCCAATGCAAGATTTCATTGGTTGGCATCGTTCCGCTTGATAGTGAGGTGCTTATGGTGACTTCATCTATCTCAACATGTACTAGCTCAGTGTCTCAAAGGTGGTGCGCGCGCATGCATTCTTAGGAGTAGAGTAGAGAGTTAGGGAGGGAGGGAGGGAGACATTAATGGTAAGCAGTTGGAATATCACTAGCTGAAACTCAAAAAAGTAAAATGAAGTATCAGCTGGTTCTCAATAATCTGGAAACAAATTTTTTTGTTGCAGGAAACTGTTTGTATGTACAATAATGTTGTGACGACTACCGTCAGAAACAAATAATGTTGTGACGAATCCCTCAACAAATTTATTTGTATGGGCTTAAGTATCTTAAAACTGGTTTATTTGGAGCACACAGCTATTTTTGTTCCTCAGCGCTACTTTGCTTCTTTGTACCTAGACTTGACCGATCAATTAAATCAACTCTCATCCTTTCCCACTGTTTGGAATAAGAACTTTCTTCCATTCTATATTAAATACAGATTTGAAGAGAGTGTGACAGAATTGGAGTCTTCATTGACGATCGAAAAGCAACAGAACAAGGTAATTAGAAGGGAACTAGGTAAAGCACAGAAGACAGTTGAAGAACTGACAACAAAAGTTGCAGATGCCAATGAAAACTCCAACAAGCTTCAGACTGCTGTGCAAAGGTCACTTTGATTCCCTAAGAATTATCAACTTTTTTGTCTACAAAATGTTCAGTCTTTTAAATGTGCGATTCTCTGCAAAATGTAGAATCATTTAGGCGTTTAATATACTTAAGTTTGTTGTCTTTTCTTCTTCATGAACACAGGCTGCAAGAAAGTTTAATTGAGAAAGATGCTTCGTTGCTTACAGAAAGACAAGAAAATGAAGATACTAAGAAATCAATAACTGAAGCTCATGGAAGAATCGAGGGACTGCTCATTAAAATTGAAGCAACTGAAAATGACACTGTAAAATTCCAAGATAATATCCTAAGGTATGCCACGTACTTGTTTTCACTTCACTCCATGGTTGGTTTCAGTCTCCTTCCAGAATTTCAAAATAACAAGGCTGATTATTCTTTCCAATTAACATAGACTTGAAGAAACTGCAGCAGCATTGGAAACTTCATTGTTAGCTGAAAAGCACCAAAGTTCTGTAGCCATGGCACAATTAGCTGAGACACAACAGGCCATGGAAGTACTGAAAAAGAAATTTGCAGATTCCAATAAGACAAATAAGCTTCTTCAAGATTCTTTGAAGAGGTTGAATTTTCCTGCCTAACTAATTATTCGATGTTACTGTACTTTTTGTGGTATGGATATTGGCACATTATTGATGTTATGAGGTGTCCTTTTCTTTTGTTAAGTGAACAGGCCTTTAGCTGAGTTTGTTAGGTGTTCTAGTACTCAGGTCCTGGGTTCAACTCATAGTAAAATGATATGTACTCCATAGATGAAATAACTGAATATCCTCATCTTCACCTCATCATGTTTTGACTCATTGCAGGGTGCATTATATACATTTTGGCATTTCTGTGACAATGCACCCCACGTCATATTTTATATCTTTACTCCTGCAATATAATGAGGTAGTAATGTTAATTCATTGAATATAGGTTTGAAGAAACTGCAACCACAACGGATGCCTTATATGTAGCAGAAAGGCAAGAGCATGACCAAACAAAGCAAACACTTTCCAAAGCCCAGGAAAGAAATTGGGAATTGCTTCGAAAGCTTGACGATACTGAGAAAAGTATAAACAAGCTACTGGAAAACGTTCAGAGGTTCTTGTCTTTTGTAGTTTTTGAACACAATTTGCAGCCGTTCTGGTCTTTCTCTAATCACATAATGAAACACCTGCAACTTTATGAGCGATAACCTATTTTGTTTTCATCAATGAATTTTTAGACTTGAGAAACATGCAACATCAAGAGAATCTTTGCTTCTGAAGACAAAACAAAATCTTGATTGCACAGCAAAAGCGCTAGCTGAGGCTCAAGGCAGAAACCGAGACTTAGTGACAAATTTTGAGGATTCAGCTAAGAAAATTAATATGCTCGAGGATTCACTGGAAAGGTTAGATTCCATTTGATAACAGTTTTCTTATTTGAGGGGCGGGGGGGGGGGGGGGGGGGGGGGGGGGTGATGTGCTGCCTCTTCCTTTCATTTTCTTGAGCTACTTTGAGCACAACCGATCTTTTTTTTGAGGAATGTACAGCAAAGGGAAACTCCTGCTGTAGTGGGTACATTATTTTAGGTATATTATTGATACTAAAAAGGAAAATAAACAAGTACAGCCAAGTGTTTCAAATACAAGAGTCCAGACCGGAGGGTCCTTACAAACGAAAGAAGGGGCAAATGCCAAATGCTATACAAAGAACTAACTGTACACGTGGAGGAGTACTGAATAGTTGTTGTGGTCTGGCTGCATTCTGTGGCCTTGTTTCATTCACATTTTGACCATGAAACTGACCTTATCACATTAGTCCAATTTTTTTGTGGCTCTAACCATAAGGTTTCTATTTGTTCATAGATTAGATAACTGTACAGCAGAGAAAGAGTCTTTGTTGGCGGTACAAAAGAAAGAAACTAAAACAACAAAAGAAGAACTAGACAATGCCCAGAAAAAGGTCAATGAGTTACTACAAGAGTCACAACATTCCCAAGAAACCAGAAAACAGCAGGAAGGTATCATCAAGAGGTCTGATGCTTCTCTAGTTCTCTTTGGAAGATTCATGTGCCAACTTATTTCTCAATACTGTCATTTCACTGTGATAGTGACCTTGCATTTGGATCCAGGTTTGAAGCAGAGTCTACTTCCAGAGATACTATACTATTATCAGAGAAACAAGAACATGAGATGACCAAGAAAATTCTAACAGAAACTCAGCAAAGATGTGAAGAGTCGGTCAAGAAAATTCAAGACTCTGATAAAATTACTATTCAGCTTCAGCTAACTGTTGAGAGGTATATAGTCGTTCCATAGTACTGTTATCATCTACCAAGTAAATTGTTCACTTTATGCTGTGCCTAGGATTCTCTACGGACATAAGGCGATGGACCGAAATTGAATACATGTCTTATTGTTTTGTTTTTTGCTTGATCTTCATATTTGTATGTTGAATACAGGCTTCAAGAAAAAATATCTGCTACAGAGACTTTACTGTTGAGAGAACGAGAACAAAATAATGCAACCATGAAGGCACATGCAGAAAGTCAAGAGAGAAATTTGCAACTGCTACAGAAATTTGAGGATGTTGATAAGAAAATTTGTCTTCTTCAAGGCACTGTACAAAGGTATATATATATATATATATATATATATAATATATATATATATATATATATATATATATATATATATATATATATATTCTCTTACCCTTTCTTTGGCTTTGGCACTGCTTGCGCCTGTGTTTGCATAAACATTCAGTGTTACTTGATAGACTTTTTTGGTGATCAATTCAGGATCGGTGATAATACCACTAAAGACAATTTACTGTTCTCTGAGAGACGTGAGAAGGATGAACTGAAGAAAGCACTTACTGATAGTGAACAAGTGAAGGAAGAGTTGCTGACCAAAATAGAAGAAGCCAACAAAAAAGTTGAAAGTCTTCAGAACACTATAATTTCGTATGTACCTTCAACAAGGCTCTATGGATATTAATCTTCTTACGCATGAAAACAATAGGAGATAATCCCTTTGTTAAATTTATGCATAGAAAAATAACTGTGCAGTTTATGGATATTATATTATAAGTGAATGCTTGTAGTTCTCCCTTTTCAGTTGTATAACTTCAAATGGATCTGAAGCCTTCAAATTGTAGTAACTTATTTAATCATTGCCAACTCCATTAATTTTCTGGACTTCCTTTCTACTTACCATATCAGCATCAAGAAGCATATGAATGTGAAATAACACCTTTCTGTCACTTTATATGAGAATTGGTAAAGATTATTGTTATGAATAGCACTTGTATTCATTATAGAGGGACTAGGCCCGAATATATACAGGGTCAGGTATGTATAAATATGCAGAAAGCCCCCTATACAATGGACTAATAGATATACAACTAACACCCCCCCTCAAACTCATGGTGGATCAACAACACTGAGTTTGGAGAGATAAAAATCATGCTGAGCTCGAGTCTGTGCCTTTGTAAGAAAATCAGCCAACTGCAACTCTGAAGGCACATATCGAAGAGCAATAACACCATCCTGAACCTGTGCACGTGTATAAGAAGCATCAACACCAATATGTTTAACAAGATCATGCTTCACCGGTTCACGAGCAATACTGATAGCACCTGTACTGTCAGACAAAAGAGGAGTCGGCGCTGAAACAGAAACACCAAAATCCTCAAGTAACCATCGTAACCAAGTAACCTCCGCTGTCACAAGAGCCATAGCCCGTAACTCAGCCTCTGCACTCGAACGAGATACCGCTGTCTGCTTCTTAGTCTTCCAAGCAATGAGGGAACCACCAAGAAAAACACAAAAAGCAGAAAGAGAGCGAGATCAGAAGGATCGCTAGCCCAAGTAGCATCAGAATAAGCTTGAAGCTGCAAAGAGCTAGACCGAGGAAAAAAAAGACGACGAGATATAGTACTACGAAGATAGTGTAAGACACGAAGAAGGTGACTATAGTGAACACTAGTGGGTGCAAAAACAAACTGACTCAGGATATGCACAGCATAGGAAATGTCAGGACGGGTGACACCAAGGTATACAAGACTCCCAACAATATGACGATAACGAGTAGTATCATCAAGGGGAACACCATCGGAGGCACGAAGGTGAACATTAAGCTCTATGGGAGTCGCAACAACACGATGATCAGTAAGAGCAGCACGATCAAGAAGGTCCTGAACATATTTTTCTTGGGATAAAAAGAAACCCTTAGATGTAGAAGTGACCTCAATCCCTAGAAAATAACGCATAGGACCCAAATCAGACATAAGAAACTGCTCACTAAGACGTGTTTTGACGAATGCAATATACTCAGAATCATCTCCAGTGATGATCATGTCATCAACATACAGAAGGAGAAGCGTCCGACCACGAGTGGAAGTGTGCACAAACAGCGCTGGATCATGATTGCTGGCAGTAAAGCCAGCAGCAATGACCACAGAAGCAAAACGCTGAAACCAAGCACGAGGAGCCTGCTTGAGGCCATAGAGAGAGCGGCGAAGATGACAAACCATACCCTCAGGCACAGAATACCCCGGTGGTGGCTGCATATAAACCTCCTCACGCAACTCACCATTAAGAAAGGCATTCTTGACATCAAGCTGAGAGATGGACCACTCACGAGTAGAAGCCACAGAAAGGAGAGTACGTACAGTGGTCATGTGAGCAACAGGGGCAAAAGTCTCGTCATAGTCACGACCGTACTCTTGCTGAAAACCACGAGCCACAAGGCGAGCCTTATAGCGCTCTAAAGAACCATCAGAACGGGTCTTGACCTTATAAACCCACTTACATGTAATGGGACGAACATGTGAGGGGCATGGAACAAGATCCCACGTACCGGTACGCTCAAGAGCAGCAATCTCCTCAGCCATCGCATGTTGCCATTCCTGATGATGAATGGCATCACGGTACGAACATGGCTCAGAAAGAACGGTAGCAGCAGAAGGATTATACCGATCAGGAGGCCGACGAATACGATGACCACGTCCTAAAAGCGGCTCAGGTGAAGAATCCCTCAGCAGGAGAGGATGGCTCACTAGGAGAGGAGTCTCCTAAATGAGGCGACGCATCGGAAGTAGATGGAACAGCAGGCGACGATGGTTCATTATCAGAAGATGGAACATCAGGCGACGGTGGTGTAGCAGAACCATCCGTAACGCGCCGTGTATAGACCTGTGTCACCGGAGGCTTCGTGGTATAATCAGGAACCACAGGAGAAGACTCTAAGGAAGAAAACACAGGTGGTACCATAGGAGAAGGTACAAAGGGAAAAGGGTTTGTAGGAACACTAACAGTATCAGGAAAAGTCATAAAAGACAGTGGTTCGACTAAAGATGTATGAGATGCATCAGAGGAAGGACGAGGAAAGAAGGGACGAGTCTCATCAAAAACAACATCCCTAGAAGTCCGCATCCTACGAGCAACAGGGTCCCAACAACGATACCCTTTGTGTTCAGCACTATACCCTAGAAAAATACACTCAGCGGACTGAGCGGTCAGCTTCGTGCGCTCACGAGGTGCCAGCAGCACGTAGCAGACACAGCCAAAAAGGCGAAGGCTGGAGTAATCCGGCGTCTTGCCACAAAGACGCTCAAAAGGAATCCCTCCCTGAAGTGCTGATGTAGGCTGAATATTAATCAAATAAGTGGCAGTGGAAACAGCCTCAGCCCAAAAATGAGGGGGAACAGAGGAAGCTAGCATAAGAGCACGAGCTGTCTCAAGAAGATGACGATGCTTGCGCTCGGCTACACCATTTTGAGCATGAGCACCAGGACAAGAAAACTGAGCAAGAGTACCTTGCTCAGAAAGAACCTGGCGAAGAGCGGCAGAGAGGTACTCTCCTGCAGAGTCAGCACGAAAAACACGAATAGGAGTGTTAAAATGAGTGCGAACCATAGCAGCAAAAGTCCGGTAGATAGACAAGGCCTCACTCCGATGTTTCATGAAATAAATCCACGTGTGGCGCGAAAAGTCATCTATAAAAATGATATAATATTTATGACCCCCTTTGGAAACAAAGGGAGCCGGACCCCATACATCAGAGTGAACAAGATCAAAAGGACGCTGCGACACCGACGCACTAGAATGATAGGGTAACTGTGTCTGCTTCCCTAATCGACAACCCTGACACTGATGTAAAGACTCATGACGACCGGAAACGGAACCTAAAAGACCACGAGTAATCAAACTAGAAAGACGCGAGCCACTGATGTGACCAAGACGATGATGCCACTGAGCAAACGACGAGGTGGACGAAGCAGCCAAAGCAGAGCCAACAAGACTAGCACGCGCAGCGGAAGGAAGACGAAGCCAGTCAAGCTCCCAAAGACGCTGTGAATCATGACGACGAGGGCCAAAACCAACCAGACGATCCGTGCGACGCTCCTGAACATAACAGAAGTCAGGATCAAGAATAACACGACAATCATGATCAGTGATTTGGCCAGCCGACATGAGCTGCATGGTCAGATCGGGAACGTATGACACATTTGGAACAGAAAAAGAGTTAGATAAAAGAGTGCCTCGACCTAAAACAGAGAGAGGAGATCCATCGGCTGTGTAAACAGTAGAGGAACAAGAAGAAGGACAAATAGAAGCAAGATGGGTTCGATCAGGAGTCATATGAAAAGAAGCACCAGAATCAAGAACCCATGGAGTACCTGAAGCAGAAGTAGATGGTGGTCCCTCAGTGGAAGACTGAGAAGCAGTAGCAGAACCTGTAAGTGCAGCGGGTAGTGTCACAGAACCAGCAGCGCCTGAGGACGACGAGGCAACAAGGCGACTGAGCAACCTGACGATCTCCTGTGCATCAAAACCAGCTGAACTCCTCTGAGAGCCTCCAGTATCAGAACTACCAGCACCCTGTGAAGAGCGGCGAGCACGAGCCTTCTCCTTTTTCTTCCGAAAACAATAAGCCTCCACATGTCCATCCTTTCCACAGTAAGCACAGTGCAGACCACCAGCCCCTCCACTCGTAGAAGACACCGTAGAAGAAGGCACCTGTGGTGGAGAGGTGGTGCGAGGAGCAGAACGAGCAGCCAAAACAGAAGAAGTCTGCAACAAACCGGCAGCACGAAGACGCATCTCTTCATTACGAATAGCAGTGAGAGCCTCCATCAACGGAACACAAGGATGACGAGCAAGCAACTGAGCACGAAGAGGCTCAAACTCATCACGAAGCCGAGTCAGGAAGTCGTAGGTGCGGCGTAGAGCAAGGGCATCCTCTTGGGCTTTGCAGGAGGCACATGTGCTAGAAGCTAACTGAGGACAGAGAGAATCCAACTGACGCCAAACAACAGACATCTGATCAAAGAACTCATCCACAGTCGCATCCCCCTGACGTAGCAACTGCTCCTGACGTATAGCAGCAAGATAGGTAGACTGACCAGTAGGCGCATATCGAGTACGGAGAAAAGTCCACATCTTAGCTGCAGTGTCGAGCTCAAGAATATCAGCAGAAAAACGCTCCTCCATACTAGCAACAAGAATAGCAGAAGCACGAGCATCCTCATTCACCCAAGCCTGATAAGCAGCAAACTCAGACTCAAAAGTAGCATAACGATCATCATACGCATCTGTCAATTTCTTCTTCTCATCAGCTGTAGCCTTCTCTGGAATCACAAGCGTTGGAAGAGTAGGGCGAGACGGACAACGAAGATCACCAGTGAGAAACTCCCAAACGCGCAAGCCCCGCATGTGCAGACGCATGCGAGGCACCCAATCACGATAGTTCGTGCCATCAAAAATCACCGGACACCGAGGCACTGAAGATACAACAGACGATGATGACGGGGAGGACGAAGAGAGTGCCATGAGAATGACACAACGAACAGCAAGAGGAGCGGAAAGAAAGCGGCGCGATTTTTTTTTTTTTTTACGAGTACCCTACCTCCTGAATGAAAACGGCGGCGGCGACTAAAGGTCAGCCACAAATGTCCGCAAAGAAAATAAAACAGGAAAAGGTAGTCCTCTTTTTTTTTTTTTCTTCTTACGAGTACCCTACCTCCTGAATAAAAACGGCGGCGGCGACTAAAGGTCAGCCACAAATGTCCGCAAAGAAAATAAAACAGGAAAAGGTAGTCCTCTTTTTTTTTTTTTTAACCCAAACCCTAACTCACGTGAGAGCACAGAGGGCAAGGAAAACAAACCGAAAAACAGAGACGGAGGCCACGAACCGGCGGCAGCGGCCTGGAGAGAGACAGCGGCGGCGGCGGCGGCGACCCGAGCAGGGAACGGCGACGACGACCCGAGCCGGGAACCGCGACGGCGACCCGATCCCGCGAAGCGGCGGCGCCCGACAGAGGGATGGTGGCGCCCGCGGAGCCGAGGGATGGCGGCGCGGCCTTGCGTGAGGCTCGGAGCGGCGGCGACGACGCCCAGCGGCCTGACCCGAAAGAGACGGCGGCAGCCCGAGAACCAGCGGCAGCGGCAACGACGCCCGGTGGCCGGACCCGAAAGAAACGGCGGCGTCCCGAGAACCAGCGGCCGACGGGAAGGAACTCGACGACAACGGCCGGATCCGACAGCCCAAGTTTGACGGCAGCCTCCGACGGAGAAGACGGTGATGAAATCCCCACGAGAACGGATCCACAAGGAGAAGAATCCGAAAAAAAAATGGAAAAATTGGCGCAAGTGCAACGCCAGGAACGATGCCTAGGGTTGGAGAGAGAAAACTAACCCTAAACCGGCTCTGACACCATGTTATGAATAGCACTTGTATTCATTATAGAGGGAGTAGGCCCGAATATATACAGGGTCAGGTGTGTACAAATATGCAGAAAGCCCCCTATACAATGGACTAATAGATATACAACTAACAATTATATCACCACTATACAACAATCTTATGTCGCACTAGCTATTTGGTTTTTTATTTTTGGAAATACACCCCCTACTGCAGTATTTTATATTTACATGAGGAAAAGAGGACATAATACTTTCCCAAGAAAGAGAACGACAAGAAAAAGAAACAGAGAGAGACAGCCGACTAAATAAACTGTCATTTTTCACATGGACTAGATTTTGTGTGTTTTTCCTTTTATTATTATAATTCTTTTATGCATGCTGTTGTCCGTTATGGATTGCCAATAATATGGAGTTAAACTGATGTTTTTGCCCCCGTACAGGCTTAAGGAGAACATATCAGTGAATACTGCTGCTTTGGAAGCTGAAAGACAAGAAAATGAAACAATCCGCAGATCTCTTATTGAAGCTCAGGAGAGAAACGATTTGTTATGTAAGAAAGTTAGGGACAGTGAGTACAGGGCCCACCAGCTGCAAGATACTGTGCAAAAGTTGGTATCATAATTTTTTGTTCACTTTTCTCCAATGGTAGTGTAGTCACTATAGTACTATTATTTCCAATCTTTCATTGTATTATTTTCTCGAAGACTGATTTTGTTTGCTATAAAAAAGGCTTCAAATTGATGCCATATCAAGATTGTCTTCCTTCGTAACGGATAAACAAGAAAGTGATGGTGTCCAAAAAGCACATACTGATTCTCATGGAAGAAGTGACAATCTAATAAGGAGAAATGAGGATCTCCTAAAAAGAAATGATGATTTGGTCAAGAAAATCGAAGGTTCTGATGAAATTGTTAGTAAGCTTCATGAGAACTTAGAAAGGTATCCTATCCATGCAAAATAACTTTCTACTTCACTGTAATTTGTTTGCCACATCTTGTTCTACTTCGTTGTCAACTTTAAACTGTTTATCTATTCTTCCCCATGACCATAGATTAGAAGGAAAGGCTGCCAACTTAGAGGCCGAAAATCAAATGCTTCGTCAACAGGCAATTCCAACTCCTCCATCTACAGCCAAGTCTCAAGCTGCATACTCCAAAATCAGTATGATCCATGTAATATATATTCGGTAGATCCCAATTTGAATGACTGATAATATTCTAATCTGAACTGGTAGATTCATTTCAACAGAGAAGTCAAGAAAATGGTCATATTTTAAATGGCAACGTAGCATATGCTGAAATGAAGTCCACAATTTGCCCAACAGAAACAAGATCAATGGTAAGATTAGACCAAGCACATGGCTGCATGTGATTCTGAAATTTCTATACATTTTTTAATTCAGCCATCGCTATTTTAATATAAATATTCCAGGCTAGCTCGCCTAATTTGGCGAACCAAAAGGATTACGAGAATGGGGATACAGTGCAAAGATTACTTAATGAAGTATATCAGGTGCTCCCCTGATTTGCTACTCTATACTTGCTGACTTATCCTCCTTATTTCTCAGTATTAAATGCTAGCTATGCTTATTTTTGGTGTGCATTGCAGTACCAGCAACCCCAGAATGATCAGCAGTTGTTACTTAAATACATTACCCAGTATCTTGGATTCTCTAACAGCAAACCTATTGCTGCTACTCTCATTTACTACTGTCTTCTTCACTGGAGATCTTTTGAAGAAACAAAGACAGGTGTCTTTGACAGTATTATTCAAGCAATAAACTTGGCAACTGAGGTTTATAATACTTCTTTTGAGTTTAAGATTCTTATGATGACAGTGGTAGTTTTAAGCGTCCAATTTTCCAATACCTATATGATTAATTGACATTCTTACTTTAAGGCTCAACATGATACGAGAAGTTTGGCCTATTGGTTATCCAATCTGTCCACATTGTCAGTTCTACTGCAACGCTCTTTTAAAAGCACCAGAGCAACAGTCTCGACTCCACTTAGACGAAGATTTTCCTGCGAGAGGATTTTTCAAGCCAACCAAACATCAAATAGTGGACTTGCTTATTTCAGTGCTCAGTCAGTGGATGGAGCTATCGGGTTGCACCAAATTGAAGCAAGATACCCAGCTTTGCTCTTCAAACAACAGCTTGTGGATCTGATAGAAAAGGTGTATGGCATGATAAGTGATAAATTGAAGAAGGAGCTAAACCCATTACTTGAGTTGTGCATACAGGTACCACCTCACTTACGGAAAACAAACAATCCAACTGGTAAAATTTCCCTATTAAAAAAATCTGGAAAATCTTAATATTCAGGATCCAAGAACCTCTTTCTCGAATCAGTCAAAGGCCTCGCTATCTTCTGCAACTGGCTGGGGCCCACAGGATCAACCCATGCATTGGCTGAGCATTGTGAAAATCCTCAACAACTACTTGCATCTTCTCAGAGCCAATCATGTACGTTCTGCATGTACAAAGATATCAATGCTGTACCGTTTCAGTTTACAATAATTTCCCCTACTCTGTTATTTTGTAGGTTCCATTAATTTTAGTCCACAAGTTGCTTACCCAAATATTTTCTATGGTCAATGTTCAATTGGTCAACAGGTAAGCATCTTTTGTGGTCCTGTAAAAAATTTTACTGTAAGATTGAGCTGTTGGTAAATTCTATTTGGGCTGAAACAGGCTTCTCCTCCGACGTGAGTGCTGTTCCTTTAGCAACGGGCAATACATCAGAGCTGGATTAACTCAACTCAAACATTGGTGTGATGATGTCACTCGAGAGGTGATTATTTGCCACTGTTTATCATAATAGATTTCAGGAGTAAATTACAGAAACCTCAGATTTGATGGTGCTACTGTTTTACAAAATCCCTACTTTGAAAAAGAAATACCCCCAAGCTTGCTTGGCATTGGACACGTGGGGGCTGTGTTGACCTTAATTTTTCTGGCTAATGTTGTATTTCATCAATGTGTAATGCCGTATAATCATGTATAGTGACCCCGGATGTAAAGTTTTTGTTGGAAATTATAACTGTAAAATCTGTGCTATTCTGTAATTTATTCATCTGAAGTACTTATGATTTCAATTGGCCCAGTTCGCAGATTCAGCATGGGTTGCACTGAGGCATATAAGACAAGCCGTTGAATACCTGGTCTGTGTCATTCTTCGCCCCGACCCCCACCCCCCCCCCCCCCCCCCCCCCCTCCTTTTTTTTTTGATCGGAGTGTCATTCTTTCCTTTAGTATAAGCAAACCTATTTTTTTTAATCTTGACGAAAAACTGAACTGCTGTATTATTTGTCTTATTATCTCAAATATTTGATCAACTATTTTCATTCTAAGGTAATGTCTCTAAAGCCAATAAGGTCATGGGAAGAGATTCGCACAGATGTTTGCCCGGTTAGTGCTATCGGCTTTGACCAAGAATCTTGTATTATTTTCTTTGAATCTTTATTTCGTAATAATTTTGTTATTTGTTCAGGCTCTCACTTTGCAGCAGCTAGAGCGGGTAGTTAGTATGTACTGGGACGATGTGAATGGCACAAACATTACTTCAGCCGAGGCAGGCTTAGCAAACTTAGTCTGTTTAATCATAAAACCGTTTGGTTAGCTATCCCACACGACATGTTTGTGACTTACGTTTTACTTACTATATATACTTATAGTTCATCTCAAGCATGAAAGCTACGTTGCGTGAGGAATCGAATAGCGTCTCCAGCTTCTCCGTCCTTCTGGATGATGATTCCAGGTTTGTTCCCTGCCAAAACATTTAGTCCTTGTTTGGCTATACCTCAATCCACATGTATATTGAAATAGATTGAGGAAGAAATTGATTTATTTTTCACCACAAACCACTTCAATCCTACTCAATGCATGTGAATTGGGGTGTAGCTAAACATAGGCTTAAAGGTTCCGTTCATCTTACTCTCGACTGTTGTATGCTTGGTTGCGCTTTGATGTTTCGTCTCTCTATGCAGCATACCATTTTCCCTTGAAGATATCGCAAGGTCGATGCCAAATATCGACGACACGTCAGATTATGATCTCCTGCCATTTATACGTGAGAACCAAAGCTTTGTGTTTTTATTGCAATAAGAGTATGAGCAGTTCGTTCTTCATATACAGTATCAATGTCAGCTGTATCACGACTTGCTTCCCGCTAATCAGTTTTTTTTTCTTTTTTGTATTTTTCACTTTCCTATGAGAACACGTAGAGACACCCCCGGCATGCGGGCCTCGCAATACAGAACTTCATTGCAACAGCTAGTTGTGTAAGCATTGAATCAACAATATGTTAATATTAGTAGTCTCAGCCGCTTGGCTCTTTACAAGTTCGCCTGTTATACATCGCACGGATACTAAGTGCCAGGGCTCAAGGCTGAAAGCTTCCCGAACATTTTAACCACCAGAATCCTCAATGGGGTTAAAACAGCATAACCCCGCTGATGGAAAATGTGTCTAGCATGTACATGTACAATTCTTGAAGCCCAACGAAAAAACTGTGGGTCAAGTCTCACTGACGATGACCGGTAGCAGTATTGAGTTCTTTTAGACAGATCATTGTCAACTACTCAATGAATCCGAGCCATGTTACGAGTTGCTTTTGAGCTTCTTACGGGATTTCAAGTCGACCACAATCACAGTGATGTTGTCCTCGCTACCTTTCTTGAGTGCCAACCTCATAAGATAATCTGCAGCAGCTTGTGCGGCAGGATCAGTCGATGCATCACATTCATCAGATAATGCTGCTGCAATAACATTGTTCTTGTGCCACTGCTGAATCTGTCGGCGTGCAAATTTGCATGCCTCTTCATTTGACACGACATCCCACAGCCCATCACTTGCAAGAATGAGGCAGTCGTCATCTTTCGCCCTAGGAACAACTGTAACTTCTGGTTTGGAGATGACGAATGGCTTCAAATATCTGTCCCCTGCAACAAAACCGTTGTTTTGTTCCATGTTAACAGAGGAGCATAGAATTTGGACAAGTGCTATCCAATGCACAGAGAAGTCAGCTGAACTGTTGCTAGCTCAACTAAATTTTCAGGTGATAATTGGAGTAGCAGTGTTGTCCACACGTTTATGTTGGAGTTGATTTATAGGGCAAGAAATACAAGTCCAGATAGGACCCATTATTTAACCATGGTCCAAGCTGCAAGTGCCACTTGTGAACCATAAGGTACCTTTGTAGAGCCCGTTAAAGATGTCTTTTCTACTTTGGAGTAGTAACTTCTTTTCTTAATCGCATCTGCATGCTCTGTTCTAACATACAGATAATTTAAGATCATTTACTTCTTGGGCAGGTTTTGTGACAGCATTCAGGCAGTCAAAGGCAAGTACATGATTGGATAAGAATATTAGGTCCAACATACTTCCTAAGTTCTGTCTCAAATAGAATTAAGATCTATAACATCTTCATTGTAACAGAAGCATATAGAAATCTTATAACATATGAAAACATAGCAAAAATAACCGTAAAACAGGCTACTAGCAGAATACAAGGTCTTTCAACAAACTGACTAGAAAAATTTGCAAAGTCTAGCACGAAGTAACACCCCATTTAATAGATTGATCTGCTTCTCCAGATCCTACAAATTGTATTAACGCTGAGAACAGAAATATTAGTAATATCGCAGATAGCAAAATAAATTCGTTATCTAGAACCTAGATCGATCTTAGAATTTCCATGGCAATCCTACTTCATTGTATATGTTACAATCGCATCAGGCAGTAGAAGCTTCAGTCATCCTCACATGTTGCAACTAAAGAAGGAAACCAGTGCTTCAATCTAAATCAAACTTAGGAATCAGTATGCGTACCTATCGATCGCGACATAGCAAGTATACCAGACACCCGGTAACCGTTCCACTGGATGACCTTGCCTCCCTGGGCTTCAATCCTTGATCGCTCGTCCTTCCTGTCAGGCTGAAACAACTGAGTGTCAGTCACAGTCACAGCAACTCCGACTGTAATGTGACGACTTGCTCTCCAGTGAAAGAGAACCTCACCTTATGATCAATCGACAAAGGCACCGGCTCCTTCCCGCGACAGAGAACAACGCGTGAATCGCCACAGTTCACAACCACCAGATGAGAAGAGCACACCACCGCGACAACAGCAGTTGAACCCACGTTCTCTGGAGCAACCGGTTGGCACTCTTCAGCGCCACCAATGGGTCTTCTCGCTCGCCCTGACACCTCGTCGTCTACCCTCTGGAAACATTTACTGAAAATCTGGTCCCAGTGCTCCTTCATATCGCCCTCTCTCATCTCACCCAAATCCTTCCGGAACCGCCTCAGCTCCATGCTTAAGAGAACGTGGAGCCTTTCCCGGCAATAGTTAGCCACCTAAACAACAGCACGAGGTCAAAAAAAAAAATTTGGTGAAATCGTGGGGAGTAGGCCGCGCACGCCGTAGGAGGCGGCGGCAAGGAGTTTCCGAGGGTCCCAAGCCCGCGTACCTCGGCGCCACCGTGGCCATCATACACGCTGAACAGGTGCGCGGGCAGACGGAGCTCGCCGGCGTCGATGCCGAGCCCGTCGAGGTCCCTGCGGCTGGCGAGCAGATGCACCGGCACGTCGGCGAATCGCGGGGCTGTCGCGCACGCGTCCTCCATCTCCGCGCAACGGCCGCGCGTGGTGGCGCAGCCCCAGACGGGCGCGCAGTCCATGAGGTAGACGCTCCTCTTGCCAAGTCCGGCCGTGGAGTCGCCGCCGCCGAGATCCAGCTTCTCCATCTCGCCGCTCACGCACTCCGCCGCCGCGCGAGGCGCCTCGTCCTCGGCGCAGATCGCCGCTGCCGCCGCCATCTCAGGATCAGGAAAACACCCAGCTCCCTCCCCTCTAGTCCACCGCTCAGAGAAGCAGCAGCAGCTCGAGCGCAGGAGAAAATACTCCCACGAGCCAGGACTCGGCTGCAAGCACCGCCGGGTGTTTTGGACGATGTAGCGTAGAGCTACGAGGTGAGGTGGGTGGGAGCGGACCGGCGGAGAAGGGTGGTGATGATGATAGTGTGTTATGTGCGCGCGCGCGTGAATAGGAAGGGGAAAGGAGGGGAGGGGAGCGGAGCGGGGGAGGGAGGGGGGAGGAAGGAGGGAGAAGAGAAGGGAACCGAGGTGGTGGGGGAAGGGGATTGGTCAGGCCACGCCGTATCGGGCAGGTCTTCCAGTCTGCCGCCGTAGGGGTTCCGCGTGGCGCCTGATATTATTTGGCTTGTCCCCGGGTTTCTGCTACCGTCACGCTACCCCGGTACACCTGTTGGCCTGCGGTTCGACGTCATGTGGACCGCCTACGAATCGTGACCACCAGCCGTGCCTGCTTGTCACTGGACGAGCGTCTGTAGAGTACACGTAGCTCGGTCTTCGATTTTCACAAGAAATTTGACAGTTGGGAGGACTAATGTTTTTCATATCGCTACTAGTTAGCATAATTATCGCTTTTTGTAACTGGTTTCACTAAAACAAGTACTACTACATTTTACTGGAAAAACACATGGTGTAGTACTAATAAATTTTGTTTTGCCATTGATGTTATACTATTTCCGACAGCCAACAAAAATGTAAGTCATCCCTTGCAAAAAAAAAAAAATACAAGTCATCAATCAAGTACAACCAACTGTTGAACACGACAATGCACAAGGATGTGGCTTTTTTCTCTTGAATGCGACAGCATCAAATAATTTATGTTAGGAATATTTTAACTTTTTAGAATGAAACATTTGTCCATATCATAAATAAAAGTACATGACCAAATGCTAAAAAATCTTAATCTATCTCAAGATGTTATAGCTGGAGCCATGGTCATAGATCATGACACGCTAAATATTTAATAGTAAGATTTCTAAGGTTTATGTAGTAGGCACTCGTGGGTTCGAAACCATCTAGCACTCGATTTTTGTCATTGTTAGATAAAGATTAATGGTGTTAGATTATCTTGAGCTTCTAACTCGCAGGCAGTTATCGACCTAAGGTAAGACTGCCTTCCTTGCCCCCACCTCATTCAAGTATTATTTTCTGGTTTTTGACCTTTGGGTGCAGGCGGCTTTTTCACCTGCAACTTTTTTTTCTTTACGGATGTTTTTTCTCCACCCAAACCTGCTGCTATCCCGCTATCGGACTTGATGGTGGGGTTCATCGAAAACCTATATCCATCGTAAACCCTAACCCACTAACCCATCTAAGATGGAAGAAGAAGCTTGACGAGGCTGACTCACCGCTTGACAAAAGAGAAAAAATTGTTTCCCTTTTCCCACGCTAGTACTATTATTTTGTTGTTCATGAGGAGGACCGGAAGCAGTCGCAGAGCCATCATCTTTCCCAAAAGCTATCCCCAGAGCCCATCTCTGTTCGCCACCCGTCCACGCCTCGGATGCGGCCGGAGAAAAGGTAAAGAGACGGACTGCTTGCTCCTCCTGCTTTTCCGTGCCCCGGCCTGTAACTTTTCACGCCCCCTGTTCATGCCGCTGCCGTGTGTCTATCGCCACCTGGTTTTGCTATCAACTTTGGTTCCCGGATAACCCGAGTCGTGGCAGCAGGTGGTGGTACTGCTCGAGTAGTAGTACTTATTTCGGCCTTTCGGGCAGGTTTGGTCCGATACGCACGGCACGCACATACGAGATGAGGCCGTGAGCGATGCCTCTGCCACCACAGCGACGCACGCGGAATACGCCGATGGCGATCGTAGCGCACCTGTCCGTGACTGTGAAGAAATAGTAACTCCAATCAGATGGGCACAACAGGGAAAAAAAATAAAGCGATCGATATATGGGCTGGCTGTTCGGTTTGTAGTACCAGTACGTGGACGAGCGTAGCTGGTTTGGTCCCGCAGTGCGCGCGCGCGTGTCGTTGGTAGGTCGTGTGTCGGGTCCAGCAGATCCATCCAACCGATCGAAGAGAGGGCTCTTCCAGAAGCGCGACAGATCGTCATCCTCCCTTCTCGATCAAGTTCTCGTGCTCGGCTCTCCTCTCGTGGGTTTTAACGAGCTCTCTCACCCACTTACTACTAATGGTAGCAGCATGTAGGATGGTCTAGTAGTAACCAGTAGGAGTAGTAATGGCGTGGCGTTAATTAAATGTTGGGCGCCGAGGAGAGGGGGTGCCGCCGCGTCCAGTTAAGTTAATTTTTCGCGGAAAGATGTCAGTAGAGCTAAGTATTAAAAGCAAGAGCGGTGCGTGACCCGGGGGCCGTAGTCCGTATACGACGCGGTCCACCCGCGTGGCGCGCACGGTGCCGGGGCTGAACGGCGCGTGGCGGACGCGCGGAGGGAACAGCACGTGATCGTTGTTGAGTAGAGGCGGCGCGCGGTCGGGTAAAGGGAGCAAAGACGCTGAACGCGCGCACGAATCAGCCGCTGAACTACGTACACGTACAGGCGCCCCGCGGTGCTGGACACGGTTGAAGACGACGACGACGACGAGGAGATCGAATCGACGAATAGATCTGGCATCGCCCGCCAGCGCACGATGGTGCGGTGCGAGAGGCGACTCGATTGATCTCTGGTGAGGTGACCAAATAAAATTTTTCTTGTGCCGTTGTCTGTGACTCTGTGTGTCCATCAGGTAGAGTAGAGCGGAGGTGATCATCAAGGTCCGCTAAAAGGCATTACCCGGGGGACTCGGGAAAGACGATGGCTTGCTACTCCTCGACAACACGAGACGCTCACTCTACGCCACGTCCTAACGTAGTAGGAAGATGAACAAGCATCTTCCGACTACTATTGTGAGCACGTGTAGGTGCGTAGCTTTCACCACGTATAGTGGACCTATAGTTAGATACTACTACTACTACTACAGCGAATGGCTCACAAAAATCCAAGAACGCTTTGTTGTGATACATATATACTCCATGCTCTACACGCATCTGAAGTATTTAAACTTGCTTGGTGCTAAAAAGTTAGCCTCCACATTTTTTTTTTATGTTCACTCCATCAGTAGATTTTACTACAAAGGTATCTATAGCTAGCTGCACTGCACATGATCCTGGTGGACCTTTCGCGCGTGCCCGACACGTACGGGCCGCCGGGCCGGGCCGGGCCGGGCCGCGCCGAAAGAACGCGCGATGAGCGATTCCTTGCGGGGCCGGCGGCGCGCGTGGCGGACTCGTCCTAGCGTATAGACACCGTTGCTCGCGATGTCGTATCGGAGACCACGTACAGCACGGCTGCCGGCTTAGTAGCTACCTGGTCGCTTGACGACCGCGACGGAGGTGAGAGATTTCGACGAATAATAATCGATCCCGCAGCAGCGCGACGATCGAGTCGGGTGAACAAATTTTCCCGGGCGCGCACTCAACTCAATCATTATTTCATTATATATATTGACGACGACCACGACGATGATGATGGTATGCGTCCCGGAACCGATGACTTGCCAAGTCACCACTTCCTCGACGCGCGACACTTGTAACCAGATTTACTCGCCAACGCTTTTTTTCTTTTTTAATATTTTCTTGTTCCGTGAGTTGAACGAATGCGTCGCTCGCTTACTTGTCAGCTGCTTTCTGGGCTCCGCGTGAGTTGGAAGAAACTGATGGATCGAGCAGGATTCGGTCGTTGGAGTCCTCGACCGGTCGGTCGATCGACCCGCACGAGAATTGAAAATCGGTCGGTGATCTCGATAGATAGATAGATATGCGGCGCGGCCCACCGAGATGGATCCAAACTCAACAACAACTATGATTGCTGCTACTAGTAGTATTAATTATTGTTTCACAAACCAACGCGAAAATTCGTCGTCGTTTAAAATGTGGGCCGCTGTTGTCAAAACTATATCATCATCAGCTAAACTAGATCGAGATACAGAATACAGTCGTAGTATTGGAGAACCGTCACTGTCGTCGTCGATCGGTACGTACGTGTACGTGTTCCTCCGTCCTCGTGGTCGCGGAGCTGTGTGGAGCCTTGCCATTGGCCCGAGTGCCCGGCGCGCAACACCTTTTCTGCGTGTGAACCAAGCTGATGGGCATCTTCCTGTAGTACTTATACTAGTACTACTATTTGTGAGCACTGAGGATGCTCCGCTGCTCTGTCTCTCAACAAAGGCTGATGAAGGAAACGCACGTCTCTGAAGAAATTCGTGTGTATGTATGCATATATCCCACAGTAGCAGCAGAACTACTACAACTATATATCTTTGCCTGATGGGTGAATCCTGAATAAAACACTGTCAAAACTCGACGGTTCCTCTTATCTCTGGCTCTTTGCGCACAAGCGTGTTCTCTTCTCAGTCGAGCTGCCGTCTGAACTGAACCTCTTCTGTCTTGCGAAGAAAAACTGCAGTTTGTAAACAAACTTCTCTGCGATCACTCGTATAGAGACATAGTAGTAAGTACTGTACTATGATTGAAGTATATAAAAGTTGTCGCTGCAAATAGCCCAGTATAGCCCACAATTAAGGACCAGCAAGCTGCCAGAAACATACCGCAACAACCGAGGTAACTAACCTTTGACGAGCCAAAAGGTTAGTTAGCTAGTAGCTCTGTGCCGGATTGGCCTCCAGTAGCACCGACGCGACGTTGTGGCCTGCGGCCGCCACGATCTCCACGAGAAAGCGGCGGCGCCACCATTAGCTTCTCGACCGCCATTGTGGCCGACTGACCATGCACAGGGGAGCCTCCGGCCTCCTGTCTCTCCCGCCTTTTCAGCGGCAACGGCAACATACGGCAGGCGTCAAGCCGTACTCCGATCTCTCCACAATCGAGTCCCCATCGGTGGTCCTCCCATCCGCCGCCGTGCGATCCCCATCCGTGGCCTCGCCGGGCAGTGCCTCCTCCTCCTCCTCCTCCTCGAGTTTGCCTCAATCGACCGGATCGTAGACCCGGAGCCCCGTCCCACTTCATCGCCGTCGTTCCAGCTTTTCCAAGCTCCCCCGCCGTCGTGGCCTTGCCCTTGCGCCAGCTCTCCAGATGCTAATGAGGACCTTATTTTGAAATAATCACTTATCGAGGAGGTTTTATTAAAATATTTGAATCGTGATTATTTAATCAAGATCCAATCTAGAAAGCTATTTATAAATTGATTAGTGATATTTACATAAAATCTTTTAGTTTGAATCGCGATTAATAATTATGATCCAAACAAAAGGCTATTTTGTAAACATTTACAGGCTTGGATCTAGCAGGTCAACGAAGCTCCAAACCGCCGCGCAGCGATGGCGGGTGGGTGCTCAGATCGCCCGTTCGTTTTCCCCGTCCCTCCCCTGGCCCCTTACGGCGAGCCGCCGCCGGTGGCTGTGGGGGAGCGCGCGGTCACATCCGCCGCCCTCTTCGTTACCGATTGGCCACAGCTTTGCTGGTCCCCCGGTGATATCTCCTCTGATTCTGATCCTCTGAGCGTCAGGTCCCCATGCTCCATGGCTCCTCGCTCGCCTCCCTTCCGGTTTCTTCGTAAACCAAATCTTAATACGATCCTCAGGTTCTTCAGTCTTCACACAGCGTCAGTAACCCAGAAAAGGCACAAACAAAAGTTCTAGCTAGTATATTTTTCTGAAAGCAGGCCCACTGCATTTCTGAAAACGCAATGCTCCATAGCGTAGACACAATTAATAGTGAATGTTGCTTCAGCAATCGACATTAGTTTAGAGTTTTAGACGATTAGAACAAAATGAAGGCCAACATTTAAAGTAGTAGCACATCTTTGTGTGTTAGTAATGACAAAGAGAAGCAAGAAAATGGACGCCATATTCACACCACTGTAGTCCGTACACGCGGTGACTTCATTGCTTCGAACCACATGTGAAATCTGGATCTTCGACAAAGTTGATAGTGTGCTCAGGGTTTGGCCCATGCAGCTCAAAGATTACCTGAAGAGAGAACAATAAAATGTTGCATATGTTATTGCCGTCATATAACCTACTAAACAGCTCTAGATGGTAGCCTTTTCTCTTATGACAAGAACACACTGATTTCTAAACTTTGTTGATCATCATCATATTCTTTAAAGATGGAAACGAACGGTAAGAAGCTAACAAGGTACATACAACAATGTTGTCTCCAGGTCTAAGGATTGGTGCGGGAACATAAAGAGCACACTGTGGACCACGTGCCTGAAAATCAGCCAAGCTCAGCTTAATCAAATGATCAAAACTTAAATGATTCATGTAAATCTCTGAAATTGTGATACAAACACAACGCCATTTCCCCAAAGAACAAATATGGATAAAAAACTTCATAACAAAATCATAAAAAAAATTCGATGGAAGAATAACTACGAATGATACAAATGTATCATGCACGGCAAAATTATCAGGATTTTACCGGCCAAAATCTTCCGATGTTGAAGTTGTTCACAAAAGCAACACCCTTGTTCCAACCACGGAATGATATGAATGTATCCTTCATCTCACTGTCAGAGTCAATATGGAAATGCCCTTCATAAAATTCCGGTCCTCCTGGAATGTATTCTGTGATAAGATGATGCAAGAACATTTGAATTTAAAGCAGCATACTGCATACACCATAAAACATCAAATAGATATGACATACAAGAAGAAAGTAAACATAAAAACATCGAACAGGTATGACATCCCCTTTAATGAACCTATGGCAGTTAATGAAAACTCAAATCATGCAACCTCATAGATACTCGTATTTTGCTCCCCGTAGTAATCTTCAATAGGTGGAACTGTAGCTCATGCCGTTATGTGCTACACTGTCGCTTTCACAATGAGCAATTTGTTGCTCACAGAGGATGAGCATTTTGCTGCTCACAGTGATGAGCATTTTGCTGCTCACAGAAACATTTGGATGCAGAGACATACCATTTGAATGGAATGACAATTCTTGCAATTTCTTCTTTGGACCACCGTGAATGGATGCTTTACTAGATCTAGCATCAGGCATCTGACTGATCAGTTGGAGTTTTGGAAGGTTGTCCAGTGCATTGAATGAGAGCGGAAACATTTTCCAATGATGGAGAGGAATGCCATCTACTTGAACAGGTGATAGTATTCCCTGCATTTCCGGATTGGCATGAATTAGCACATTAAGCTTATAAAAATGGTCCATGTGTACGTTGCAATTTGCTAGAAGCATGTGGTACTTACCTTCCGGTCAAAAATATATGACCCATAATTTACACGACCCATGTTTTCCACCTGTAGACAAAATTCATATATGTCCATAAGGCATAAACAATTCAGAAAGAAATAATTTGTTGCTTAAAAGATTAGCTTGTTGAATGCCATGTTCATTGATTCTTTTTTTAAAAAATAAATAAATAGGGACTTGCCATAAATAGGAGTTGCAATAGCTACACTGGCAAGAAAAGTCCCCAAAAAGATGCAAGAATGATTACCAGGATGTATAAGGTGGTATTAGATGAACAGCTTAAATTTGGAATTTCTAGTGCCTTGTTAGACCATCTTTCAATCACACCGGCATATACTGGGTTTCTGACACCAGCAGCCGAGCATGAAACAAACACCTGAGCTCGGTCATGTACCTGCACAACCACAGAATTTATATCTCAGAAACAATGATTCTACCATGCCGAGGAAATGAGACGATTGATAGGATGCCAAAACCTTTGAAATTGATAGGATGTTGTACAGACTCTTTCCTTGATATTCTGACATATATAATACAAATCCATACATCTGAAACAAAACAAAAACCATCATACATGTATGATAAGCTTATTTGATAAATTCATTAACAAACAAGGAAATGAAAATACTTTAGATTTATCGATACCTGGCCTATCTGTTCCATATACAAAGGATGCTCTGCAACAGTTACTTTCAGTGGATCACTGATATTATCAATGATGTCGAATAAAGAAGCAACCTTTTGTAGTTTCACAAGTCCATAATTTGCTTTTTCAATGTCTGAAGGAAGTGGAAGAAGCGGAGTGCCAGTGCATTGATTTATTACTCTTCTCAGTGCTGCTTGAGAGAGAGTGGACCAAAAATGTTGTTTTTCATTCAAATCAAGTGCACATATAAAGCAACTGTCAGTGAGAGAAGGCACAAACAATAAATCCCGAAAAGGGCAATAGACACTCGTGTAGTCATGGTGCAAATTGATGTGTTACAGCTTGCCTTTGTATTTGGAATTATGCACGTCTCCATGCTCCTTAATTGGTGCATCCTGGGCAGTAAACAAGTCAACTAAAATAAGTTGACTAGCAAAAACAAAGCAATAATGTGAGAATATTTGGAGCAATACTTGCATAGTCATAAGAAGTGAGGTCTGCCTTGTAATCAGACTCAGCTTGACCAGTATTTGCACCATTATAAAATCCAAAATTGGTCCCACCATGAGCCATCTGGACATTCTCATAAGAAAGAGAATTTATAGACATAGACTGAAAGCATAATGTATCGATAAATGAGTTTCAGTAACGGACATAAAGTACAGCAGAACCGTTGTGGCACAAAATAGCTTTAAGGGCTTTAGCTGTACTTGTGGCATCTGTTGTCGCGATGCTTTCACCCCAGTGTGTTAACCATCCGGTATAGAATTCCCTGAAGTGTATGACGTGGCAACAATAGTAAAAATCACAATCCAGAAAATACGTGGCATATAATATTCATCATGAAAGCTGACTTACGAAGTTAAAGGGGCTGATTTTCCTGGCAAATTGTAGTACTTTTGTAATCTGAATATTGGCCATGGACTGGACCCAGTTTCAAAATCAACAGCTGCACATCAACCATATTGTGATTTGATAAAACGATGAAAGGACAAAAGCCAGGGGAAATGAAAAACTTTTGAAGCCATACTGAAGTTAATGTTAAATCAGTTTCATATTCTTTTACCATTATCTACCTCAGATCTCGCACAAATACTGTTTTTTCTTTTCGTGGTGGGTGGCGGGGGGGCTGTAGCTTTTAGGCTTACATATAAAATTATTTGCTGAAAGAAAAAACACTATCCACATCATGGCACAAGATCAGGTAACGTTTTTTACCTGCGAAAACATTATCTTGAGGAATTGACCCGTTCCTTAAATTACCAATGGCACCTCCATCAGTTGTATAACTGAAAGATGATTTAAGTGCAAATGGTCATGACCTAATCGGAATAAAATCATATTAAATTTCAGGGAGAGAATTTTGTATAAAATTTGAGCTTGTTGACCAATCTTCTTAATGCAAAAATGCACAGTTCTCCTGCGTATTATAGAAATAATCCTGATTCTTCAAGGGAAAATAGCATCCCACTATCAATACACATGTTCCATCGTTAAAGGTTGTGGCTAAAGCAAGTGCATGCACATCATTTTCCCCGACCACATTAGTGCCTAAAGGACGCCCTTGGTGTCATCATACCGAATTCCCAGTATTTAATATCTAGTAAATGCCATGCGGTTCCTACAGAGAGCCTGTAAAGCCAGTTACAAAATGGACATAATAGCAAATTCTGAAAAGAAAAAACTGCACTAATTTGCGTATCAAAAAGTACGAGAAGAGAACAGTATACAGAATAATGTCATTTCCGAGATGTCTTCTGGCAAGTTCAACTAGAGAATGAAGGTAATTCTTGTCATCTCCAAACGAACCAAATTCATTTTCAATCTGTCAGCCGAATTGCACATTAGTTTCTTCCACAAACCAAAGGCTGGATACAGGAGAAAGGGAAAAAGGAATATGCAGTAAAAAAGTTTAGACCATGGACAACTTGCCTGCACCATAATAATTGGACCTCCATTGTTGTATAACAATGGTACCATTTTTGGAAGTAGTACCCCCCACCATCTCTCCACCTGGACAACTCGGAAATTTTGGTCAAAATGTCTCAAATCATCTAAAACAATGGTTTGGAGTGCTATATACCCTAAGATTGATCATGTTTCGGCCATCATACCAAGGAAAGATAGGCTGAATCTGATGACCGCAGTTTAAGGCAAGGTTCTATGCTGAGCAACCAAGGTGGAAAACCCCCCAAGTCCCATTCTGCAATGCACAATCAAATACACTAACAACTCAATCAACTACGAACTATAAACCATGTGGAACTTATATTGATGAAAAATGATTCTGGACAGTAATCATGAAATAACTCCCTCCAGTCTCAAGAAAGTTCAGCCATCTCAAACAAAAAATATGACCAGTATATAACATATTTAGCCTCACGTATACATTTTAAGCTACTCTTTAATCGAAAATGGCTGAAGCATTTTTTTTTCTCCCACAGACTCAATAAACCGTGTTCTACATAATATGAAAGATAATAAAATGGCATTTCAGGCTTTTGGACTGCAAAGCGACAACAAAGTGAATTTTAGACAAGTTTATCCAATAATAATTCAGTTTTTTCTTCCTAGTACGCAAACATAATTATCTTGGTAGGTTACATTGACATGCTTAACATAAAGAATTTCTACACGAAAATTAACTTACCTCCACATATGTATGGGCCTGCACGAAGCATGACCAGCATTTCTAGTTCTTGAGTAAGTCTCAGATATGATTCAATATCTGCAAAACCTGTGAACTCCCACCTCTCCGGATCTGGCTCATGCAAATTCCAAGGTACATATGTTTGTATTGTGTTCAAGCCCAGGGCTTTTGCTCTTAAAAGGCGGTCTTTCCAGTACTGCATACACAAATACAATGCAGAAGTAAGCTCATAGGTATGATATCTGGAAGTATCGAAATTTACTGGCATAAACTGACAAAAATGGTAAATCGACTTAAGTTAACTGTTCATCTTGGCCAATTAATGTAATGCTGCATGCTTGTGTGTATGACAAAAACATCTACCATATCATGAAATGCATAAACATCACTATTCTGATAGAACCAATACTAATTGAAGGTGATGATTTCAACAACAGTGATAGTGAAGAGCAACACAAGTACATATTAACATGAATAAACTCCTAAATACTATTAGTGGCACATATGCCTGTATTGAACCAACAATATTAAAGTAACCAGAAATTAACACATGTATAGAGCCATAGAGGCACCCAGTTGCTCTATTTCTTCCGTGGATTAAAGCAAATATTACCCACCACCATCATCCTGCTGCTCCGAAAATCTTACCTCAGGAACCGTGCGGAAGTAGTGCACGTCGCCGCCAACAATCTGGAACGGCGCCCCATCCTTCAGGAAGGTGTCGTTCTCGATCCAGAACCTTCTCGAAGCCTCTCCGCCGACCTAAAACACAAACACCGACAGAACCAAGCAGTGCCACTAACTCAGCACCGGCGATGGACACTGAATTCCATCTGGTCCTCGTACCAAAATGGCAGACAGATGCGAGAGGAAGCGTACCGCAGAGGCGAGTGCGAGGCACAGGGCGATAGATAGGGGAAGGTTCTGAAAGGTTCCATGGGTAGCCATCCTTGAACCCCCGAGATCACCCGCTCCTGGGCCCCTCTCCGCTTGCACCCCGGGGTCACACTTGTACTGCGGGAAGCTGGAAGCGTGCCCTACAGTATACGCCCAATTGCGAGCTTGGGGGTGGGATTCCGTGAGATTGACACTTTTCTTATCGCGACGACGGCATTGACGCACCGGCCCGTCGCCCGCGCAGATCGGCAAGCTCGCGGCACGGCGAGTGCGGGTCAGCGGCCGCGCGCACAGGTGTTTTTGCGGTTGGCAGTGTCCCGGGACGGCGGCGGGATGGCGGCGACTCCCTGGTGCCGGAGGCCTGGAGGGGGAGCTACTGACAGAGAGCTGCGGCCTGCAGAGACGCTGTTGACGTTGACTTGGTCTGCGTTGTCTCCTAAACCGTTCGTTCGTTTAACAAATGCAGATCTACACCGTCTACTGCCTCGTCGTCTTCCTCCTGCTCAAGTCTTTCCTTTTGATGTTTCTCCTGCTCCGTGTTATATAAGTTATATCGTGCCCAACGATAGCAAAACCCCAATCGGGACTTAGCGGCGGCGGTGAGCGAAGATAAAACGCGGAGGAGGCGAAGGAGAGGAAATCGAGGCGGCTGCTAAGGAGATCGAGACCATGTTCATCCGGGCCCTGGGTTCCGTTCTTACCCGGAGGTTCTCGTCACCCGCCATTTCCTGCACACGGGCACAACCGCAGGCGTCCTCTCCAGGGATCTTCTCCCGGACTGCCGTAGGGGCGACACCGGGGAGGCCTGGACGCTCCCTTCGCACCTTCGTGAGTTTCCGTTTCTCCCGAATCTTGGATCTAATTTTCACCCCTTCTCCCACTCACGGTTCATATATGTTTCTCATCCTGTGCACAGAGGGATCTCGACTTTAATACTGCCCATTTTCTTTCTGCAATTGCGGCTGGACTCGTTAGTTTGGGCGGACTCTGGTACCTCAAGAAAGGTACAGACCATGAGCCAGGTGTGAATTGAAGAACATGCCCCCAAACGAGTGTTGGCTATGCATTTAGCTTGTGCATGATCATTTGTAGGTTGTATTGCCTATGCACTGTTGTGATTTTGCTGTTAATCTTTTATGCGGTGATAAAAGTTGCTGCTGCACTGCATTCTTTTTGTTCCTTAGCTAAAACTGGTGTCCCCATTAGAACACAGTATTACATATGTGAACTTGATATTTGATTCTGCGATAAGGGTATGACAATGTTCTATAAACGTTGTAATTTGTCCTGACTTTGCAATCCAAGTTGATGGACAGGGAGGCTGTAAGGCCTTCTTGAACTCTAATTCGCCATTGGATTTATTAAAAAAAAAAACTAGGACTAGGTCCCTATAGTGCTTTATTCATTTGCTTAAGTCTGAGAAATAACAAACAGAGAGTAAAAGGGAAGGTAAATTGCACATGACCTTCTATCCTTTTTTGGAACAAATCAAAATGCTTTGCTTTCATTCTATGGACAAGCATTGGAAGCTCATGCTTGAATTTGAGTTTTATTCATTAGACTGTTTGTGCCACATTATTAAAGATCCAATCATTCCTTACCGTCCAAATGCTCCTTGTCAGGAGGATAATTAATTCCATGTATAGGCTTTCAGATCCTCCTTTTTTACCATCTTACCAGCTACAGAATTGTTGGATGTCTTGACACATGCAGTCCTAATATTTCCCAACATCTCTGTGCAAAATTACATTGAAGGAATAGATGCCTCGTACTCTCGTCTTTCTGCAGAATGCACATATACAAGTATAGAATTCAAGAACCGTATGTCTTCTGCTGAGCAGCCCGTTTGTGTTCACTCTATCTTACAAAAGCAGTAAAAAAAGACACTGGTGTTTTAGTTTTTTTTTCCTCTGTTGCATGTTTGTTCAAGCAATTTGAATTCGCTATTGCCTTTAGATTTATATTTGTTTTCCTTTGCTTCATATGCAACCTAGCCATCAACTTGCACTAACGGATTTCATAACATTATAGTTGCTGCTGAGCTTACTCTTGGGAACATCAATAAGGAGGCTGGTGTTGTGGATGTTTATGACCCTAAGGATCCGGCCGTCATGGCAACCTTTGTAGACAAGGATGGCAAGATGAACTGGGCGGACTACTACGACTACCTAAATGAACAAAAGTATGGGGGAACTGGGAAAGCGTACAGTGAAAAGGAGCTCTTAGAGGAGGAGTTGAAGAAATCTGAGAATTCTGATCCGAAGGAAGAGGCTGTGATCAAAGAAAGGTTTGAGCAGTGGATGAAAGAACACAAGAGGAAGTACAAGACTGAGGAGGAGAAGAGGATGCGTTATGCAGTATTCAGGCGACGTTCTAGGATCTATGATGAGCATGGATTTGGAAAGCTTGGCAGAATTGGTGATTTGTTTGAAGATGAGTATCAGAGTCCCTACAAAAGTGGTAACATCGTTGATTATAAGGAACTCATTGACGTTGTCAACGACCAAACGGCTCGGGGATGGTTAAGTGGTGGTCACATGGGGAATCTGAGTGTTGACCCAAAACGCATGGTATTTATATATCATTGTATTTTGTACAGAAATGTTTCTTAATTTGATTCTGCTTCTAATCGCTTTTTCATTTGAATATAGGAAATGGTAAGGAAGCAAGCAGAAAATTGCCGTCGTGAGGCAAAAAATATGTGAAGGTGATTTGAGGTACATGGAATGATTTTTAAGCTAATCTAAGAAGCTACTTTTAAGTTAATGAAGCAGCTATTAAGTTGTTGTCTTTTCTGCTAAGGTAATGAAGCAAGCAGAAAGTCGTCGTGAGGCTACAAATCTGTCAAGGTGATTGAGCTACATGGAATTAGTTTTAAGTTAATAACTGAGAAGTTACTTTGAACTTAAACTGTCTTTTATGTTAATTGAGCAGCTAATTGTATGTAAGGTATTGATACTTATTTTGCACATGACAACTCTTTCTGCTTATAAGTGTTTGTTAAATGTTCTGGGATTGGGGTTTGTGCTTGTATTCCATGTTGCATGACTCCTTCCCCGTGATATTGATTTTAGTTTTTTGAGCGGCATGCCTCCTAGTGTGTAACACTTTTGCACTGATTAGGGCTGGAAATGATGCATTGTATAGCATAACTGGAAATGTTGTTTCACATTCTGCGCTTCCATTGAAACGAAATGAACCTAACAAGATTTGGAAATGTTTCACATTCTGCGCTTCCATTGAAATGAACTGAACCGAACGTGACGTATATCTCTTGTTCTGTGAACATCCTACGTATGAGAGAGAATGACTTGTAACAATTAGCTGTAAATCGTGTTTTGTTCTTGATCTAAGACTAAGAGGTTGGAGTAAGAATGCTCTATCTCAAATAATGATCTCAAACCATTTTGTTCTAGTTCACTTTGTTACTTGTCTGTGTCATAAAACAGTTACCAGCATCTTCGTATTCAATATGTCCTGTATCTGTAGATTTGTACTCAGATGTCTCTTGAGCCTCTCCTATTTTGTAATGTTGAAATGTCCTACTGAAACATTTCAGAGGAGCGCTAAATAGCAATGTGTAATATCGAATTGCTTCCTTTGTCATTTTCAAGAAATAATATGCTATTAAAATTTGCAAATTCTGCTTTGAGCTACAGTACACTCTAGTACTGCTACAGTTTAGGGATGCGATTTCGGGGGAGATGACCCGCTGGCGGCTATTGTGGTTCTCCCTGCCTTCGAATGCCTCCAGGCTGTCGCGAGGTGTGCATGACCATGTATTTGCTGCTGGCAGACGGGTTAGATCCTAGGTCTCTTCGAGTTGCAAGTAAGCTTTTCCTTGAGGACAAAGGAATCAGGTACCTAGAAGAAAGACAAAATCCTCCACTTTTTCATTTTCTTCTACCAAATGACCCTCATATCTCATGTTTAGAAACAAAAAATTGCATGAGCACTCCGGGACATATTTTTATGTACAGGTATAGGGACAACATAATATGGTTTGATTGGACAAAAGAGTCACAGTTTGATTTTGAAAACTTAACATTTCCAAACAACCAGAAGCATGTCTGCAAGCTTGAGTACACCTCTTTAAGGGAATAGAAAGAGCATTGTTGTTTTTACTCTTGTTTACGGCTCTAATGTTGATTCTGTTCCCTGTTTTGTAACTTACTCCCTCCGTCACATAATCTTCTTAGTATTATAAAAAATAAAAAATTTCATAACCTTCCTTTATAAGCATTGGACTAATTATTGGTCCCTTATTCCTAGAGTAATTCCTCGTATTTCAAAAAAATGATGGTCCCAAGCAAAATTAGTGGTTGCATGGGGCAAAATCAATAGATGTTGCTTCGATTTCAAAAAGCAGGGGTAAAAATAATAGGTTGCAAAACGGAGGGCAAAATCAAAATTGAAACCGTGAGCAAGGATAAAAACAGTATTGTCCCCCCAAAGAAAGTTGAAAACAGAACATGTCGATTTCATTGCCACAAAAATCAGTCAATATTCACTCGAGCCAGAAGGGCTCAAGTGAAAAATGACCTTATTCATGATGGAGCAATTGCAAAATCGGTCCTGATTTGAAGCGCAATTCTGAAAACGGTCCTGTTTTTGCAACTTTGCAAAATGGGTTCGATTTTTGCATGTTGAAGCATTGTGTAGGTCCTATTCCGTTAAGAGGTTGACATATATGCCCTTGCAAAAATGGTGTTGTATTTAATTTGGTTTTGCAGAATGGGTAATGTTTTTGGATTTTAAAAATGTGAAACCGCAAATCCGTTTATTCTGACATGTTTTTATGTGATTTGTTTTCACAATTTGACTATGTAGAATGTAGCCAATAATTTGATCAAAAATATGGAATTAATTTGAAAAAATATGTGAAATCTGAGCATAATTTTTCTTAAAAAACTTGACAACGTTTTGAAAAATTTCCATGCCGTCGTATCCGCCTTCATCTTTGCCTGCTGTCCCTGCTGTCCGTTCGTGTTCGTGCTGTCATAGAGATAGCAATAGCATAGAGAGAGTGAGGAGAGAGGCGAGCAAGATTGGGGTGAGTGAGAGCAACGCTATAGAGCGAGGTCGACAAACCTAGGTTACGTCGCTGCCCCCCTGCTCGTCTCCCGCGCAGGCGCCGCCTCCTCGCGCGAGCTGACCGCCGGCAGCGCACCCGCTCAGCTTGCTCGCTCGCAGTGATACCCTTCTCTCTAGCCGTGCCATAAGCAAAGACTGCAGGTGAAGCTGCTCTCTTACAGTACGTACTATACCTGTATATCTACGTATTTTCAGTTTTCCTTGAGAGTTCAATCGCCCAGGAAAACCTGTTTTCTTTCGGATATGCAGGGTCCTCACGATTCACGGCGCCGTAGACGAGATCGTCCCGGCTGAAGACGCCCGGATGTTCGCAGCAAACATCCCCACCACGAGACGAGCTACGCATAATCGCAGGTGCCGACCACCGCTACACCGGCCGGCCACGAGCAGGAGCTGACCGCGCTGGTGCTGGAATTCATAAGGTCCCATCACCAGAGCACATCGCCGTTGCGTCCAAAGCTGTGACTCCTGGCCGCGCCTTGACGCGCCGAATTTCCTCGTCCCAATCCGTGAGGGATTTTTTAGTGGATGGTTCCTTTCGTGTTCTGTTCTGTGGTATCCAGAATTTGATCTATCTGAATCACCGTGACTTTCAGTACCGGCTTTCTAATCCGTTTGATTAGTATGACTTAAAACTGGCTAGACCTGATCAGGAAAGGTCGTGCTCATCGCTTGCAGAGTGCAGGACAGCGACTTCGTGACACTGACAAGTGGGCCCCCGGGGCATCTCATTTTCCTTTATGTTTTTGGATAAAGCATCTCCTTTCATTTTCCCATAGAGCAGAGCACATCCTGAGTTTAATCCTGATGCTCGCATCAGGCCCAACTGATCGCACAAGTGGTCGAGCCCATCCGGGAACGACCCGAACCTGACAAAACTTCGCGATCTGACGCACGCACGCTCGTCGGGTCGGGTCGGGTCGAGTAGCTCCCCCCAGTTAGCAGTAGTGGTGTGCCAGGCCACACTCGGCGCTGCGCCCCCATAGCGCACGGAGCTGCTAACTACGAAGGGGAGGCGGCAGGGCGGATGCGCGAGGAGGCGGCGCCGGCTCGGGCGCGAGTGGAGGACTCCATCGGGCGACGGCGAGATGGGAGCCGGGCTGAAGCTGCAGTGTCCGCCGGGGCACGGATGTGGGAGTTCGAGCGGGATCTGGTGGCGGGGGCCGTGATGGGTGGCGCGGTGCACACGGTGGTGGCGCCGATCGAGCGCGTCAAGCTGCTGCTGCAGACGCAGGACGGCAACGCGGCACTGCTGGGCCGGGCGCGCAGGTTCCGGGGGTTCGCCGACTGCGTCGCGCGTACCGTGCGGGACGAGGGGGTGCTCTCGCTCTGGCGCGGCAACGGCACCGCCGTCATCCGGTACTACCCCTCGGTCGCCCTCAACTTCTCGCTCAAGGTTCGTTCCCTTCCCTAGCCCACAAACCCCCGCCGTGCTTGTTTATACCTTTCTTCCTGGACTCCTAATTTCCTACATTTCAAGTTCCAACACTCGTCATCTTGTGCTGGTGTGACGGGACATTGAATTAGTTGCGAACTTGTGATTGTTTTACTTTAGGTTTGTGGTTCTATGCCTCCTTGCTTTACTCCTCTGCTTGGTGTTAGTGTTATGTATGATGTGAGAGGTACGGCGAGTTCGGTGGGTGCTTGATGGTTTTGTAGCATGTGGCCTGGATGAAGGGGTCATCTTCCTTTTTTCTCTCTCTTTTGAAAAGGATAAAGTAATGGATTCGTCAGGTCTCTGCATTGCTGGTTATATCTTACTTTGTTGACAATAAATGAGATTTGGTGGGATTTCGCTTTCCTGAGATGAATGGTGGTCGCCACAAATGGCAAAAGATTGTGAGAATAAAGTGATCGTGTCTGCTCTTAAAGAGCTCTAGATACTAGCTAGTCCCCTGAATATTGAAATGTATGCATATATTCTTGCACCTGCTTAGGTTATTTGTATACCTTTGAAAGCGAACACGTTAGAAATACCCATTTCTTTCCTATCAAGGACCCAATGGGTTGGAATAACTTATTAGTCTAATTTTGATCTTAAGATGCCGGTACTGTCGTGTTGTAGCATCTTTGTGGGCTGGCCTGCTATGAATATTTGGCTTCATGATTCCATCAACGTTGTTTAACCGATACCAAGGATTTAGCTGCGGAGTGGGGCAAAACGGACGGTTTGGCTGCGTCGTGGGGCAAAATGGACGGATTTGGCTTGGCCGCGTAGTGGGGCAAGGCGGCGAATATTGCTGCGGATGGTGGCAAAACGGACGGATTTGGCTGCGGAGTGGGGTGCTTGGTTATACTCAATGTGTCATTGCTTAATTAATTCATCATTGACTGTCTTACCATGTAATGCCCGACGATCATGAATCTATAATGTTGATGCATTATAGTTTATGATGAAAGTTTGATCGGCAAAGATTGTAACCGTCGAGCAGCTTCTGCAGAAGATGACAAATAGTCGTGCTTCAACATAGCAAAGGGCCCAGTTTGTGTGGATAAATGGATTCTGGATAAAGTTCTTAAGCGTCTGTTGGCTGCAGGTTTCAGAAGCTAACAGACAACCGACAGTGTAGTGTCATAATGGCATATCGTTACACTTTATTGGAAGTAACAGATTTTGAAAGGTGTGTCTAGTTTTGGTATGGAGTGGTTTTACTACGAGAGTCTGCAGAAGATAGGTGATCTGTATTATATCAATAGTGTAGCCATAGCTTTTTCTTCCTCGTACAGGTGAAAGCTATGTTCTATATTTGACCTTCAGAAAGGGTTTTGAAAAGCCTTAAAAGTTAATAAAAGTTGTTTGAAATGCATGGTTAGGTTACTGCATGCTATACAATAACAAGACTAGGTCTCAGATACCTTGATGAACTTATGTTTGAGATGATTTTTGGTGTCCACATTTTGCAAATAGTATGTTAGTGATATATATATATATATATATATATATATATATATATATATATAATTTCGCAATTGTTTATTGACGGTAAAGAGCCACCAGGTAGCAACCTGAGAATAGTTTCATCTGACCTTTGTACTATAAATACTCCACATTCTTAATAGTTCACGACAAGAATGTAAACTAAAATGAGATGTCACAGGATCTAATAGTGCATCAGTTTTGTAACCATAATTTGTCAGTTTTAATAAGCATAATAGTCCACACGTTTTTTTTAAATTGTGTCGTTAGCACAACAATTTAAAAACGGAGGTAGTAGATTGCACAACAATTTGGTCAAGGTGTCGGGCTAGCAGGCTAGCTTTGTCTAGTTCGAGTTAGTGGTCTAGTCCTTTTGTGTGTTTGTTTTTTGTTTCCTTCATTACATGTAATTTCAGCCTCTCATAGCTCGGCTCAGAATGAGGTGGCGGTGTTTGTGCGGAGTCGTTTCTTTCTCTCTCTAATACAAAGATGTGCAGCTCTCCTGCACATTCGAGAAAAAAAAGGTTGCACAACAATAATGTGACATCAATTCATGTGCCTTGGTGTTTTTAACCTACTAGCTACTATATCTTGAGTGTAATACCTTAGGTTTAATAACAGTTGACAGCTACTGGAATCCAATCACGAGTATAGGTCTTTTAGGAAAATACGAAGAAATGCTGATGATATCCAAATAATACTAGATATGCCTTGGATGATTTTCTATGTAATCTTATCTGGAGCTCAGCTTCCTGTGATATATGGGAAAGCCACTGATGGTCTGTCTTGCAGGAGAACAAATTTCATGCATCTTTTATAATAAAATATCACGCTCCACTACAAGAAATGATGATTAGAGTTACTTTTAGTTCTGGAGTATTGTCCATGATTATCGCTAACGTCTCACCATTATTCTTGTAGGATCTGTACAGGAGGATACTGAAAGATGCTGGAGCCTCAGCAGACAATAAGTTCACATCTATTGCTCTTACGAACTTCTTTGCTGGCGCTGCTGCTGGATGTACTACTCTGGTCATCATTTACCCCCTCGACATTGCTCACACTCGCCTTGCAGCTGATATCGGCCGGACAGAGACCCGCCAGTTCAGAGGCATGCGCCACTTCATCCAAACCATATACAAAAAAAACGGTATCCGAGGCATCTACAGGGGGCTACCAGCATCGCTCCAAGGCATGGTTGTTCACCGTGGCTTGTATTTTGGAGGCTTTGACACCGCTAAGGATGTTCTGGTGCCTCTGGAGTCGCCCTTATGGCAGCGCTGGGTTGCAGCACAAGCTGTTACTTCCATGGCAGGGCTCATCTCCTACCCTCTGGATACCGTGAGGCGGAGGATGATGATGCAATCAGGAATGGAGGTGCAGATGTACAGCAGCACCCTCGATTGCTGGTGGAAGATCTACAAGCAGGAGGGAGTCAGGTCCTTCTACCGCGGGGCGCTGTCTAACATGTTTAGGAGTACTGGTGCGGCTGCCATACTTGTTTTGTATGATGAGGTGAAGAAGTTTATGGACAGGGGTAGGTTGTAACGGGGATAGAGGGGCTCATTTACAGACCTTTGGACTCAACACATGGGGAATGGGATTAGGCCAAAGGTACCGGGAACAGTTCCTCGAGCATTTTGTTACAGAATATGCCGGTTCCCTCCTGCTTACTAACCTGTTGGATGTAACTAGAGCCTCGTGGCCTCAACAATAGTTTCTTATTACTAGCTTACACATTTTGCATTCGTGTTACAGGCCGGCAATGCTGGTATGGCTAAATCTACAAATGAGACTTGTCGGCTGCTTATGTGTACAAAATGTTATCGTACTGCACTTTTAAAGGCCCGACGGAATCAAACCGAGAAATCTGGATCTTCTACAGAAAATTACCACAAAACGCAAGGAGACAAGGACAGGTACTGCTTTTCAGTCGAGCCTTATTATTGGTGCAAGGCACCGATACGGCTATTACGCCAATTAACCTCTGGCAATTGGCGATTAAAAGAAAATAGTGTACGATGTACGCCAGGAACAACAGTCATGACAAATAACTGGAGCAAGGAATTTCCTCCGTGGCCACTCTAGGACTTCTGGTCAGACCAAAGAGCACATGGATGCAAAATGTCCGGTAAAGTTCAATAAATTTGATGTGTGAAAAAATAGGGGCCATCCAAGGATCAAAATTTCTCCACGACACTCGTGAGTACAGCAAGAAAATGCCGTTGGTATGCGCAATAAGATATACCAGACTGGCAAACATGATCACTCAAACCATAAGCAGAGCACAAAATATCTGAACCCAATACAGCAAGTGACAAAGCTTCCCAAGACATAGTACCACGTACCAGAAAAAAATCCCCCACTGGTTCCACAACCAATACAACTCCCCCAAAGGGCTACCCAAATCCAACTCAATGGTATTGCACCTAGCATGACCAAACTTTCATCATTCCACAATGCTGTCGCTGGATCACTGCTGCTTGCACTCAGCAGGTCGTTCACCCTGCTGTCCTTCACCACCAGAAGCTTTCTTGCTCTTCTGTTCCAAAGAAAAGGAGCAAAAAAGGTAAGAAACCAACTGCAAATGGAAAGGGTGTAGAAGAGATCCTCAACAATTGGTTTACATACCTTTTCACCACTCTCGTCATCATCATCATCTTCCTCATCATCATCGTCTTCCTCAACATCATCTTCATCATCGTCCTCATCCTCATCCATAATGCCTTCAAAATCCTCATCTTGAGCAGCTTCTCCAGTGAACCATGAAACAGCATGTGGAATAATCTTATCTCTGATTGTAGATCTGGTGCAACAGAAGAAATTTGAAATTGATGAGATAAACTCTAAACAGGTGTCAGGGCCACATCCACTCCACACACACACAAAAAAGACATACCCAACATCGTAATCTTGCTCCATTTGGTTCTGCAACTGTTCAGCCTATTGAAATGGAAGCAACAGGTGGTCATCTTTAAGCACACAAGTTCAACAATAAGAGTGGGTAAAGAAAAGCTAACTTACTGTATCCTCATCAATTTCCTCATCATCATCAGGAACTTGCGGCGGACTGAAAAAGTTGAAGAAGCTCTCACATTCTTCAGTTTTTGTGATAGGTTTGGTGTTCTTTGACCCCTTCCTTGGCTTCTTTTTGAGTACCTTTTGTGTCAAGCATTTTCCAGGGTACCATTCAATTTCAGTACTGGAAATAAGGTATTTGGCAAACATTAGCATTAGTATAAATTTCTATCCACAAACCAGAGAACCAAGCTCCACATGAGGAAACAATATGGTTACCCAATGGCTTTCTCTAGAATTGGTTCATCTTCATCAATCATGTGATATGTTTTGGTAAGCACCGCGTTCTTGAAGAATGGATTTGTGTCAAAGTAAAATTCAAGCTTAAAACCCTTCGGTTCAGTAACCTTGTACCACTTGATGTCCTTGAGGTACTTGAGAGCTTCCTCATCCCTCTCTTGGATCTGAAAACAGAATAAAAGGTATTACTTATCACAGGCAAATGTTATGGGCCAAAGTGAAGTTCTTAGAAAAACACAAGGATTCACCTCATCAGCCAGGATCTCATGGTTCTTCATAGCATTAAGCCAGAAATCCGGCACACCTTTTTCTTCTACAGAGAAGCATTTTAAGTGGAGTGAAAAGATAAGTGAAGATGTGTTTACATTGATATAGATTCATAAACCAATGTTGATAAGATATTTTAATACAAGTGGGATTTTTTTTCACCTTTTTGCTCTGCAGGGGCTTCATCTGCACTTTCCTTTATTACACCTTCAACCTCAACCACTCCATTGACGATTTCATAACGCTGTAACATTTCAGGTCCAACAAAGTATCAGGTCCAATATATCATGGTTCATAGCATCTAATAGGATCATCACTGTATAGAGCATGCAAAAAAAAAAGATTCTGAATACATGCTAATCTAGCATATATTGTCTATAGTACAGATAGGAAATTCTTAGAACAGTTAAGATATTCATATCAGATTTAATGGTGTAAAATTGGGACAGAACATATACCTAAGAATAGAAAATATCAATACATAGCAAGTTTACCTTTGTGTAAAGTGGCTCGTACAGCTTCTGATATTTAGCTTCAAGTGCTGCTCTCTCCTCGAAAAACTTCGCCTCAAGTTCATCATGTTGTCCCTGACAGATGGTAAACAATGTTAATAAAACCAAGAGATAATAGGAATATCCTAAACTCAAATACCCAAACCGCACACATTAAATGATTAGTATATGATAATTCATGAGACAGATAGTCACATGACATCAAAACCAATACAGTAGAAATATTTTTGCACAAGTATAACAAGATAAATCCAACCCCATAAGATTAATCACAGCCAAAAAAAAAAATCTAGGAGTTGACCTAGACATATCGTCCCATGAATGACGAATTGCTAATATTTTCCCTAAATCTCAGGTATAACCGAAAAGACGTTCGGCCCAAGATTGGAATTTCAGGCACAGGTTAGCACGAGATTGGAATGACACAGTATTCTTTCAGGATGACTCGACACAGTTAATCAATGATACAGGAGTACACAGAGCTTCCTCTTCCAAAAACAAGGCACAGTCATGAAAACAGTCACAAAATACAATGGTATCGCGGCACAAAAGTGGAACCATTGTATACCTGAATCTCCCTGAGTTTCTCGACGCGCTTCCTGACGTTGGGCTCGAGGCTCTCAAGCACGTCCGTATGCCGCGACGCCAATCCCTGCAGTGTGTTCTGAGGAAACGCGGCACCGCATCAGTACAGATTCATTAGAAATGGCCCCGGAACCACCCACGGAACCACCAAAACCGGGTCAAAAAACAACGAACCGAACGAAAAACTGCAGTAGAAACCTCACCTTGATCGATGCGACGAGGTTGGCCTTGTCCTCCGCGCTGAGCTCTGCATCGAATCCACCACGACGAATCAGAAAACGCATAGTACAAGCAACAACAGTACGACCGCAGGCACCGGGATCGAGAGCGAAGCAAACAGACCTGCGGCGTTGGGGACAGCGGCGGCCAGGCCAGAGAGGTCGATGGAATCCTTGCCTTCGCTCATGGCTGCGGAAGTACTGTTTGAACCTTGGGGGAGTTCCGGATTCTAGGGAGGAGGCGAGGGGACGAGAGAAACCCTAGTGGCGGTGAGGGGATGAGAGAAACCCTAGTGGCGGCGGGAGGGGTGAGGAGAGGACCGTCCGTGGTGGCGGAGGATGGGATAAAAAAGAGTGGGGAATTGCGGACGCGATTTATAAGCGGGCGCGTGGGAACGGGAACTCGGGTCTCGGGAAGACGTGGGGGGGGGGGGGGGGGGGGGGGAGGAGCGCCGCGCCGGCTTGAGTTTTGGACTCGCGAGCGCCGCGCCGCGCCGTGTTCGGGAAAGCCGAACCTACTCGGGTCCACCTGTCACAAAGGTAGAGCCTGAAATGCTGGAATATCCCTACGCAGTGTTGAGTGGTTCCGACCGTCGGTCCCCCCTACCACTCGCATAATTTAGCGAAACATTTCATTTCGTAGGAAATTTAGCTCAAACTAAGACCGACATGACGAACGTTTGCATTATTAAAAGCTTTGTTTTGTTGCTCTTTCGCTAGCAAATCTCGATGTTGTAGGAAGTTGACGCCACTAATGCACCACTAACCTGTTTTTCAGATCAAATGGTATGGTTCAGAGACTCGGAGTGGGGTGACAACATTTTCGTTTTCCAGCATCGTGTATCCGTGTTGACAAAGGGAACTCTAGGTCAAACTCTGGATGATCATATTTCCCTGGAATCTATACACATTTTCATAGATCTCGTCACCTCGCAATTTTGAATCATTTCGCACGATTCTCTCCTTCAAAGTCGGGGACTCCTTGTCCCGAGTCGTGCTGCAATCCTTTCCGTGCCGTGCGAGGAGCGCACAGGTCCGTGCATGTACGATTTTGCCTGCTGGCCTCTCATTCGCTGTGACCGAAAGAAGCCGAACTGGCAAGTCAGTCGGTGGTCACTCATTGCGTTTCCGTGTTCCGTCATGCAGTGCCTGTATAATGTATATGCCTTCAATGTTGCGATCAATGCTTTATGCCAGATCACAGCTTACAGCTACACGTGAACCGGAGGAGACAAAAGGATCTTTCGAAGGTGGAACACGAGGACAGCGAGTTACTACTCCACTAACTTGCATGCAGCAATGCCTTTTCCTTTCAGTTCATCAGATGAGAGGAAATGATCCTATCACAACAACGTATCACTCGTATAGAAATTTCAAGTGACAGTTTGAAACGCAGAAACACCGTATAGATTTAAAGTTTCGTATTACAGGTACTACAAGAATTTCAGGATTGACACTGAATTCTTGGATTTGCTGGTTCCTAAAACCGGTTTCTAAACAGACAGCCAAGCCAGGGCTCCATCGGAACAGTCTCTTCAGTGATTACCTACATCACAGATTCACAGGGTGAGGTGGATGCTCAGAGCGCCAGCCATACTGAGCTGTTCAGCAGACCAGGCCCTTCACGCAGTACACGCCAAGCACGAACCACCCCAGCACGAGGAGCGAGAATGCGGCCATCCCCAGGAGAAACGACCAGCCAGCCATCAGCACACCGACGCACGAGACGGCGGAGAACGGGAGGAACGACCGGACGATGGCCATCCGGTCCAGCCACCGCCCGCGCATCCAGACGAGCGCCGCCATGTTCAGCACGTTCCACCCCACGGAGCCACCGTAGGCGAGCCGGTTCAGGCAGTTGGCCACGAACGAGTGGCTGTTGCAGGTGAAGAGGTTGTAGCACTTGTGCTCGAAGTGCCTCGTACCTGACCGCAGCGCGTCATCCCACGAGATTGCCGTCCCGACCTCTGAGTGCTCGTAGGACCTTGCGCAGACATGCGCGGCAAGGTTGACAGGGAAGCAGCACTGGTTACGAACCAAGCAAGAAGAAAGTAAGCATCAAAATGAGATGTCTACTCAAAATAATATGTCGTTAATTGTAATGTAAGGAAATGGACAGATCCAACAGCATTTAGAACAACTTAACAAGTAAATTATCAACATTGATTTGCATTGCTGATACACTATAAAACCAATTTTTTAAAGGGATGCTATTGAACCATCGTCAAACGTGTATTGAAACATGTCCCACTCACACGTTAAGTTCAGAAAACTGATCCTGAAACTACGAAATGCTACAAAGTTAAACAAAGCCGCAGATGGCAATCAAGTTAGGTAGTTTTCACAAAATAAAATCAGGATTCATGTTAGTTAATACATAATATAAATGTTGGCAGGAATCATGATCATGTATACAGAATACCTCTTTCTTGTCAAGTTGGAGGCATCTGGCGACACCACCAAAAGCAAGACCATCTACATTCACGAAGTTTGAGCCTGCAAAGTCCAGGATAGTTCCATCCTCCCGGGCAATTCCCACATGCCCAATGTAGGGAGCCAGCCAGGAAACCACAGGGAGAGGAGTCCAGACGATACAACATGGGAAGCTTGGTGTCTTTGGGTCTACTCCTCCTAGTGGCCACAATTCCTGCACCCCATAACTTGTATTGGCCACTTCATCATCACGAATGGATTCAAGGTCCATTAAAGGCAATCCTTTTAGCAATGCAAATGCTTCTTGTCCTGTCAAACAAAGAAAATACCATCGGCTTCCATGTCACGAAATTTCTCAACCTAGACAAGATTCAACATCACTCGGTTACTGAATAACAGAAGTGTAGCTTGTCTGAGAATCAAATGTTCTACTCCACGATGGTCTGTGGAGAAAAATTAGGTACCAAATAAAAGCAATTTTTAAAGATGAAAATGACATAAATAGCTACATCAGTATACACATAAAAAATGGTTGCTGAAAATCTGGCAAATCAGTATGACAATGAGAAGTGAGCAAAACGGGCAAAGGTTGATAGAAAAGGGGTAAAATAAATAGGCTGATACTTCAGCATTTTCAGTTGGTTACATCTTCCGTGATAATGTTTGACAAGTCATTGTAACGTCCATCAGTAATTCTACCATCATTATAAATCCATCCATTCATTAACAAGCTCAAACATTTTTATTACCAATTACATCAAGATAACAAATCAATGGACCACTTTAGCTGAAGAACGCGCCTATCCAAAAATTCAATGTATAGATTAATGTGATAGTCCAAACTTGTGCATGTACACAATGTAGATGACACAATACACCATTATCACGTTGCTTTGTTTCACCAGATTAGTGCAAAACAGCTTGTTAATTAGACTCCTTCCATCCAATCTCGGAAACGAAATAATCAGGATGTTCAGGTACAAGCACAATTCAGGTATTCAGAGTTTCAGACCTTTGCTAATTCTGTGTACCAAATTGGCTAACCTGTAGGGTGACCATCGGTCCTCTAAATTCCACCCATCACTACCAATCAGCAATCACTATGTGATATCAAGTAGTTTATTGATCTGTAGCACACGCAACAAGCAGCTTCGCATATCATTGGCAATGTAATCTAAAGTTCCAACACATTTTTTACTATAAAGTCTAACAAATTTAGCAAAGCAAGACTATCTTAGATACGAAACGCCATGATCCACGCAAAATCTCTCACCATTTACCACTTTGCTCACTGTTTCGCTGTATATTGGCCTTTGCCGGATGCAACATTCGTAGCTGCTACTAAAGTAATACAAGAACACTCTTAACCTAGCACTGACTCACCAAACGAACATTCCAATGGCATTCAAGCTTCAAACAAGAACATCCACCTCAAATCTCTCGTGCTTGACGACGCCTACCAGGACCAAAATTTCTCGAGCCAAGATCCTAATAACATGAAACCGAGGACCACGCAACAACACGGGGAAAAGAACCGGGCCGCGATTACAGAAAGCAGGAGCACTTACCAGGGGGGGAAGAAGGGTCCTCTGCAGCAGCAGCATTAGATGGATGGATTGGATTGGAACGCCACCGCCGCGGCGCCGCCGAGAGCGCAGGCCAAGAGTCTTTGTTTGACGCATTGGAGAGGCGCGGCGCGCAGGGACTGGTATGGGATGCGTTAAGGTTGCGGGATGCCGGCAAGGTGCATGCATCTGGGAAACGGGTGACAGGAAAATGCTACGGCCACTCTAGTGACTTTCCTCACATACGGTGACACGCGGGGCCCCATGACGTAGCCAGTGAGATTAGCAGTGGACTAATCACCACATAGATCGCAAATGAGTCTCTCGCTCTCAAAAAAAAAAATAAGAGAGATGGCAAATGAGAAAATTGTGAACAGCATTACGGCAAGCATGGAGTGACTTAATTTGGATGATACAAATTCAAATCAAGTACAAATGGTTTTCTATATACTACATTAACAATATCGGACTTTAGATGTTAACAAGTAATGTAGGTAGCAGCGCGTGCATGGTTCCTAGTATAGATAAATGCAAGGGGTGGATGACTAGGAAACATTCATGGTCTATGTCTAACTAAGATCTAAAAAATAAGAAGAAGAAAAAGAGAAAAAGGAATTATCTAAGCTTAACTTAATTAGCATATTTTTAGCACAACACATGCACGTCCTTTTCCAGCAAGGTCGTTGGCTTTTATGGACTAAATATGCAGGGAAATCCTATCAGGTCCAGTGACGCTCATCGTGTGATTCGGTAGTCAACATGTTTAACCGGTTAACATTGTGTTGGGACTAAACTAACGCAACGAGGATGTGATTAGTTTAGCAGAGCAAAAGGAGCGTGGCAGCATTCCGCCGTCCAGGAAAATGTTAGGAGCTTTTCTGAATTAAATACATTTTTAGTTTTGCCTTTTCAAAAGGTGATTTGAGCCCTTGTCGGTATAGATCACTGAGATGGTACTAGATATTTAGATAACAGAAGAATTAGCATCCTCTTTTTCGAGAATAAAAAACTGCCCTCCTTCCAGACAATAAAAAACCATCTTTATCGCAAAAAAAAAAGAAAAAAAATCACCCGCTTGCGAGTCTTCATCATTTAGCTTGTCTTTTTACGAAGGACATGAGCGAAGGAGCTTTATTTTTTATTGTCTTGTGGCTGCAGTGATAACACACCCCTCTAGCTCTACCAACCGTCAGCCGTAGGCTACAGCTACATCAGCTGTCAACTCAATTGACTGCTTAGCTTAACCAGATTTGTCTACCTCTCACTCTAACTCTAGCTAGGTAGTGTATAAAACTTCTAGTTGATTATAATAAAGCTCTTTTAGTCCTAGTAAATAAAGTCACTGTAGAAAAATCGTTCAGTTTCTTGAGGACAAAAAAAAAGAAGAAAAATGCTCACTAAAGGGCTGCACTGCATCCCAGTGTAGTGCCTTAGCGGGCCGAAGTCCAAAGGCCCAGGAATAGGCGAAGATACTATCACGAGATTATTGGATTTTATCTCAAAAAAAAACCGAGATTATTGGATTTGTTTAGTTGTCCCGTGCCGTACAGTTTCTGCACTGCAGCAGCCACGCAAAAAGCAAGACGAAAAACCAACAGTAAAACAGTCCATCACCAAGGCCGTTGCTTCCCGGCTCATACTACCGCACCGCCCTCCACACCACATGGCCGCCGCCGCCGTCTGCCCGCCCCTCCACGCGCGCCTCCTCCCCCTCCTCCGGAACCCTATACCCTGCCTCAACCCCGGCGCCCCGGCCTTCCCCACGAGCGGCCCCCGCCGCAGACCTCCGGTGCACCGCCGCTTCGCGAACCCGCCGTCGCGGAACGGGAGCTCGGCGGAGACGGGGTGGTGCCCTGTGCCGCCGGAGCAGCAGCCTGTTAACGAGTACGAGGCGCTGGTTGCCTCGCTTCCCTTCTCCTGGGCGGCCGGCGACCTCCGCCTCTACTGCTCCCGGCTCGCGGTCACCGGCGCCGCCGTCGCACTCTTCGTCGGGCTCCCCGTCGCCGCCTTCGGCGGGCGCGGAGGGAACGGTGCCGACGTCCTGCACCTCGCTCTCGGGGCCACCGGGTCTGGGATCCTTGCCGTCACGCTCGCCGTGGTGCGGATGTACCTCGGGTGGGCATACATTGGCAACCGCCTGCTCAGCGCGACCGTGGAGTGTGAGGAATCCAAATTCTTTTCATTTCTGTGGGTTTGAATGATCATAGCTTGACAATTGACATCTGTCTATTATTTTGGCTTAGATGAGGAGACGGGATGGTATGATGGGCAGGTGAGAAGTGGAGATGTTACCCATGTTGCTGTTGTTGTTTATGTAGTTTGACTCCAGGGAAACTATTTTGAGTGTCCTCGATTCCAATTTCACTGTAGGATGAGTGGTTAAGTTGATTTAAATGTCGTTTTATATAACATCAACCTCGGTCTTGTTGCCTCCCAAAGGTAGCTGTGATATAATCGGGCCAAATTGATTCAGTGTTGGCTGTTGGTGACACAAATAGTTGGCTACCAATGACTTCATTAAGTAGTATCATCACACGTAATCGGCTGTGGTCCAGACTTTGCTATTTAACAACTATTGTGACTGTTCTCTGAGCTAATTAAACCAACGTAAAAAGAGAAAGCTCTTGCATATTTTTTTTTACCAAGGCTGGCATTATTCATTCATAATAAGCGGTCAAATTTTAGATATGTCACTGTTTCATTTCATAACAGTTGCTGCCTATGTATGATGTACAACTGCCTTTGTCTATTCTATTGTACTATTATCTAGAAGGCTCTGTTTTTTTCCCCTTTGCTGACTTGATCCTTGCAAGCAATAACAACAACAACAACAATAAAGCTTAAGTCCCAAACAAGTTGAGATAAGTTATAGATGAACCCCATAAGAGCCAACAAAAAGGGTCAATTGAGAATAAAAGAAAATGGCAAAGAAAAGGCAAGAAAAGAAGGGAAGTTACAGATATATTATCTGCCGATGTGCTTTTGTTTATGCATGGAATGCTGACATGGGTGCACACGCATTATATTATTGTTTAGCATTACACATCACAATTTGCTGTTGCATCCTGACATTGTTTGACACTCTTTGCAGATATGGGTTAAAACCCCAGAAGTTCTAGCTCGTGATAGGCTTCTTGGCTCATTTTCTGTAAGTTATCTTGACTACATTATTTAATGGTTCCTTTCATTCGGTTATACTTTGATTTTTCCAATCGCCTTCTTAGCTGTTAAGAAACCGCCTTGTCAGAAGCTTGGGAAATGAATATTATAAGTTTTCTTTTGAGATCAATGAATATTATAAGTATAAGCACATGGTATGAGCTGTGACATCCTCGAAAGAATATGATCCAAGAAGAATCCATGCTGTCCAAATCATCTATGGTGGCGCTATCTGGCGGCTTTCTTTTCTAAAATATATTGGATCTGATCATACTATAAGAACATGTCGTGTCGTATTTATGAACAATCATTTCCATAACTGCTAAATACTTACTGCCGTTCTGTTGATGGTCCAGGTCAAGCCTGTGCTGAACCGAGTGAAGCTCACCTTAGTGGGTCTGGCGTTCTCTCTGATGTTTTGCATTCTTCTTTATGTCAACACTGAAAATCCAAAGGATCGGTACGAGAATAACAGTGGAAGAGCCATCCCTGGAGCGTACAGTGACACCGCTGCGAGGTCTTTTGAGCCCGATGCATTCTGTGGAGAACCTGATCTATCGTAACAAGAAAAGAAGGCCTGGAGGATATTCGTGACCTTCAAGATTGCTAGAAGAGGAGGGCACATGATAGATAGTCGTACCATAGGTATTCCATTGGAAGATGGTATGTATAGGTTTCTCGTCTTCCTATATTAATTGATGGATGCGCTTCAGTTCAGTCCACGGTGTACGGGTTATTGACTTTTATGATGATCCGTCAGGAAAATGTAAATATCTGACCGTGCACTTGTACTTACTTACGATACTTAACGTGCACCTGTACTTGCTGTTCGCGCTCGGTCCGAAATGGAGGATTGCGTCTTCGTGTCAAGATGTGGTGTTTCCTGAAGCTTGCCTCTTGCCAGACATGACGCGGAAGCTTCTCAAATCGTGGCTTGCGAATGAAGTCCTGTTATTACTATACCTGATATAAAACCAGGCCTAAAAATCGAAGGAAAAAAAAAATGCTAGTACACATAACAACTTTTGAAACAGCGAAGAACAATGGCGAAACGTTGTCCGTTCTGTTTCCGGTCAAACATGCCGTCGCCGCCGTCGCTGTTGGAAAATCTTCGGCCCTTTTCTCTGCCTGGGTCCGTCGGTCCGTCCGTCCTCCGCGTCCGGACCCAAACCAAAGCGCGGCGGCTACATCTATCCAGATTACCTTATCAGGCTGTCGTCCCATTTCGTTCGTCGTCAGGCACCACCTTCCCCACTAAGCAGCTCAGACAGCGAAGCATCACTGCTGGCTTATTGCAACGAGTCGCCGGCTTAATCGCGCGTTAAATTACACGCTGAGCAATCAGCTCTAGTAGTAATAGTAGTCTTCCGGCCGGCGGGCGGGGCCTCGCCTCCTCGTATTTCCTCCCTTAATTAATTGCCAAGTTGAGGCAAATCCAACTCGCTTTTAAGGTAATCCAGCTCGGGCGGGCGGGCTTGCGACGCTGGGATCCGATCGGGCGGTCGATGCCGGCGTGGGGCGGCTGGGCATGGCCGGGCGGCGAGGAGCGATGAGACCGAACAGCATGCGCGCGGTCCTCGCGCGCTCGCCGGCCGCCTCGTTCCTGCTCGCGGTGGCGGCCGCGGCGCTGCTCGTCGGAGGGCTGTACTTCTGGGTCGTCGTGGCGTCGTTCCGACTCCCAGACTCCGGCGCCGTCGGGTGCCGGCCTGACGGAGAGGGCTCCTGGTCCATCGGGATGTTCTACGGGAAGAGCCCCCTCGAGCTCCGGCCCATCGAGCTGGTGACGCACACCTCCCTCCCTTTCGTTTGCTGCCTTTTAAGACTTGACTTGACTTGACTCTTGCGGTGCTTACGGATGGCTGTGTGTGGTTTGTTGTGGGCAGGAAGGGAAGAGCAATGGGAACAGCTCGGCGTGGCCGGTGGCGAACCCCGTCCTCACCTGCGCGACACCTACGGATGCAGGGTTCCCGAGCAACTTCGTCGCCGACCCGTTCCTCTACATCGAGGTGAGGCATTGCTGCTTCTCGAGCTGCCACATGAGTTGTGCAGCTTTGACTTGCGAATTCGCTGAACTGTTTGACGAAAACCTTTGAGGTGGTCTAAAAGTGAAATTGTTGCTGAATTAGTAAATTATCTGCTATCTTGTTGTTTTGAATTCTGGCAGTGTTTCGGTTTTGTGAATAACATTGCGTTACTGTCGCAATTGAGGCATGCAAAGTTAGAAAGTCTTTTGCACACTGGTTGCTGTGCTAGTACCTAAGGAAGCATGGTGGGCGTCAAATTTCTATCCTATGATGAGCTAGTACCTAAAGAAATATTAGTTGGTGAAGGATTTAAATTTTGTTAGGGACAACTGGGGTAAGACTACTATTGTAGTATGTCCTGATTTCAGGAATGCATATTAACAGGAATGCACCTGCACCAAGAGTTACAAATTTCAGGGATAGTAATATATTCATTGTTCTGCTTGGATGACCTTGCACGAGTTTGGTTAATGCTATGTAAAGCAAGCAGGAAAATGAATTTGACATTTTTCTTTCTGTTCAGCCTTGAAACACGTCTGCTATCAGTATTGCTAGGATTGATCCAGTGAAACTACTACTTTCAGTCTCATCCATGTGTTGCATGGTTTTCCTACTAATATGATATGCTTTCATCGGGTACCTTTCTGGAATTCTCAGTCTCATATGGTATTCTGCATGTTATAGGGGGATACTCTCTTTCTTTTCTTTGAAACAAAGACAACAACGTCACAGCAAGGTGATATTGGAGTTGCAAGAAGCAAAGATGAAGGTGCAACATGGGAGTTTCTTGGCATAGCTTTAGATGAGGCATGGCATCTGTCATATCCTTTTGTATTCAAATATGAGAATGAGGTAGATTTCTAACTTCACTTTTATCATTTGAGAACCTTATGATTATTTCAGAACATGTCAAAACAAAATTTCTTTTTTTGTAGATCTATATGATGCCAGAGGGAAACAAAAAAAAGGAGTTGCGCCTTTATCGTGCTACGAAGTTTCCTCTGGAATGGACATTTGAGAAGGTGCTAGTTAATAAGCCACTTATTGATGCCTCATTAGTTCAATATGAGGGATACTGGTGGTTATTTGCCTCAGATTTTACTCATTATGGCGTCGAGAAGAATGCAGAGCTTGAAATTTATTACAGTAACTCTCCTCTTGGTCCTTGGACTCAGCACAAGCAAAATCCTATTTACAAATCTGACAAAAGTTTGGGAGCTCGAAATGGTGGGAGGCTTTTCATTTTTGAAGGGTCACTGTATCGCCCAGGTCAGGATTGCAGTGGTACCTATGGACGGAAGGTTAGGCTGTACAGAATTGAAAAGCTAAGCAAGGAAGAATACAAAGAGGTCCCTGTAAATCTTGGCATTGAAGAGCCAAAGAAAGGGAGAAATGCTTGGAATGGCATGCGATACCATCACATGGATGCACAGCAACTTGCTTCTGGTGGATGGATCGCTGTAATGGATGGTGACCGAGTCCCTTCAGGTGATTCTACGCGACGTTCTCTCTTTGGTTACATAGGGTTTTTGTTAGCCATTATACTTGTCATTTTTGTGGGTATTGTGAAAGGTGCAATCAGTTGCTACATCCCTCCAATTTTCTGGGTTCCTCCCACAAGGAGAAATGAATTATATCGCATTTTGCCTGTGCACCGCTTCAACCAGAAAGTTCGCAGATACTCTACTAGTATTGGCAGATATATCTCTTCTACCAAAACAAGGCTCAATGAAAAGACTTGGTCCAACAGGCTGTTCTTTTGTGTAGTAGCTTTAGTTGCTATCGTGAATGTCTGCATTGCTGTGCATTTCTTATGTAGTGGCAATGGAGCTGAAGAGGCATATACATATCAAGGGCAACATTCTCAGTTCACAATGGTCACCATGACATATGAAGCTCGTCTCTGGAACTTGAAGCTCTTTGTTGAACACTACTCTCGATGTGAGTCAGTTAGGGAGATAGTTGTTGTCTGGAATAAAGGTAACCCTCCAAGCAGTGATGCATTGGATTCTACTGTACCTGTTAGGATACGAGTTGAAGAGATCAATTCCCTTAATAACCGGTTTAGGGTTGATCGGTTGATAAAGACTCGGGCTGTTCTTGAACTTGATGATGATATCATGATGACTTGCACTGACTTAGAGAAAGGATTCAGGGTCTGGAGGGAGCACCCTGAGCGGATGGTGGGCTTTTACCCTCGAATGATTGATGGCAAACCTTTGCAATATAGGAACGAGAGATATGCTAGGGGTAAGAAGGGGTACAATCTGATCCTCACTGGTGCGGCTTTCATGGACAGCGAGTTTGCTTTCAAGAAGTACTGGAGCGATGAAGCTCGTGAAGGGAGAGAATATGTGCATAAGCACTTCAACTGTGAGGACTTACTCATGAACTTTTTGTATGCGAATGCAAGTGCTGGTTCCTCAAGGACCGTGGAGTACGTCCACCCGGCATGGGCTATTGATACGTCCAAGCTTTCTTCAGTTGCAATTAGCCGAGACACCCAGAAACACTATGATGTCAGGACAGATTGCTTAGCGAAGTTTTCCTCGATATATGGTCCACTCCCTCAGAAATGGGAGTTTGGCATGCGGCAAGATGGTTGGGACAAGTAGTAGGATAAGGATGAAGATACTTTTTTGTTAGCACTGTGAAAAGTTTTGCAGCATGGGTAAGTAGGCTCTTTCGGTAAAAGGGCCTTGTTTGGTAATGTACTTACGAGGCCAGAAGCCTAGAAACTGGTAGATCAAGATGTTCAGAATTGAACATTCTTCAAATTTAGAAGTCGCCCTTGATTTAGGCAAATGCAATGCCGTAACTGTCAGCAATTTACAGGTGTGCGTCTCTCTGTATGCATTCTGTAAATTGCATACCGCAAAAAGCTTGTTCGATTCTGTTTTCGGTGTAGTTGGTGTACATTTTTCTTTCCTTTGGTCTTGTTAGTGCTGCTCTCTTTTTTTTCTACTTCTTTTTGTAATATAAGAATGTTGTTTCAGGACTTAGCTTTTAGTTATTGTATACACTCTCAGTCACACGTGAATTCCTCCCTTGGATGCTAGTGCAATGTAGCTCTTTGGTTTCTGCTGTATTTTTCTCTATCTGAAGTCTATGTTGTGGTTTGCTCGGAAGATTTTATCCTCAGCGGTTTTTGTGATAGTGATATATATATATATATATATATATATATATATATATATATATATATATGATTCCTTGCAAACAAATGCAAGGATTGCATGTTGATTTTTTCTGTCGAAACTGCTTGTAAATTTGTGAGCATCATCTCAACTGTCTCCTACAAAATGCAGTGAATCGATGGATTAGACCATGGTGCAGGGCATGATCAGAAATGAAGGCACCTGAGCTGCTGTTTAAATCCAGCAATCGTCTCTACTGAACTTGAACTTTGGGCCTTGGTGTGTCAACACTTCGATCAGGCTCCATGCTGGTGCCAACCTGCCAATGTTGTTGTTTGTAGCAGGGTAAAATTAAGTCCTTCAAATTTGATCAGTTCGACACCAATTTAAAATGAAGTTGCGCTCGTGGACAAGACCTGGCACTTACCCTGTTCCTACTGTCAGGAAGTGAGCTGGTTTCACTGTTCTCTACCGCGAAGGCAGCACTTCTAGCCGTCCGGCGCGCAGCCATGGTGTGGGGATGTGGACACACGTACTTGTGCTCGCCCACTGAGGCCTCGTTTGGATGTATAAGTATTGTGGTGGTTTCAGCCCGAAACCACGACTCGCGTAGACGACAGCCCACGCCGGGTTGAAATCCTACACTGAGTTCAGAAACACTTTTGTCTGTATGAGTATTGACGTAGTTGGAGGCCCAATACCGACCAATCCACCGGGGCCAGAAAAATCACCTACCGACGCCTGGAAAATCCTCCATCGCTCGCTCGTCTTAGGAGACGGGAGGCGCCGCCGCACCTCGGACCGCCAGACGCACTTGGCGCTCCTCGCCGGCGCTGCTCCATTGACCTCCTCGCCGGCGCTGCTCCGACTGCCTCTTCGCTGGTCCTCGTGCGACGCCCCTCCCTGCCCTGTTGCTAGTTCTCGTGCGACGCCTCGCGCCCCGCCTCGCTGCTGCGCCGCCAAGATCACTCCGGTGAGGTCTCTAGCGCGCGAACCTTCTCGTGCGAGCATCTCCCTCCTTCTCCTCGTGCGACGCCCCTCCTTGCCCTGCTGCTGGTCCTTGTGTTATGGCTCGTGCCACGCCCTGCTGCTGCGCCGCCAAGATCTACGCGACTCCGATGTCCGACTCTTCTCCGGTGAGCCTCTCCCTCCTGTTCCCCCAGCTCTCTGTCTCATCGTTTTGTAGGATCGATGTTGTCCTAGCTTCTTTCTCTAGGTTTTCAATTCACCTTCTTAATTTTATCAGATTCAGAATCTTGGTCATCACCGTGGACCATTCCGGCGAGTTTTCGTCATTTTCCTAGCGGCGTTCTTGTTCTACCACCTGTGTGCCTCTCTGCCCATCAGATATCCTGACTCCCTACCGCTCGTCTCTCTCCTACCGAGGTAGGCAAATAAAGTTGACTCACAAATATTTCGTGCTCCTTGATTAGGCTGCATGATTTGGGTTGGGTCTCGTAAGCACAAATTTAGTTCACGTTATTCATTTTTGCCTAAGCAATCTCTGCTGTGCTGAGATCTCATCTCTTAGTTTCACTATTGTAGTTGCTTTTAACAAGGATAATTTTTAAACTTGATTTTATTCACAAACATTTCAAGCATTGATGTATACTGATGGATTTTTGTAGTAAGATCCAGAACGAATTTTTGTAGATAAAACTGAATATGAAAGTGATGACTACTTGGCTAATCGGGCATGTTAAAATCTTGTACTAAACACTCTTGATTCCAATAAGGTACAAAAAATTTTTTGTGTGTGATTTACTGAACATGAAGTGCACTGTTATTGCATATATTATTTCTGTTGTTACACAACTCATTTTTAATCTGTACTGTTATAAGTTATAACAAAATGATATTGTTTCGTTCTTTGTGCTTTGGTTTCGTTTCTTGATATCAAAGCAGTTCATTTGTCATGGAAAATATTGTTTTTCCTTGGGAGTTATTACTTGTGTCTTTTGATTACACATGTCTGAATTATTTTCGTTGCATGTCTCCAACCGAAAAAGAGATGTCATTGTTTGAATTTTATTTTGATAATTGTTTCGTGATTTGGGGATCCTGGTTTGGATATGCAAAATTCTATGGCCTATAGTCTCTTAGATGCAGCAGTTCGATTACTTTTCAGTTGGTCGCGATAAACAACCAGTTCCCTGGCCCGCTGTGGAACGTGACGACCAACGAGAACTTGAGGGCGAACGTCCAAAACAACCTTGACGAGCCTCTCCCAATCACCTGGTACTGGCTACTTCTACCTCTGCTATCTGTACATTCAAATCACATGCTAAGAACGGTTTATTAAAATAAATTATGATCTCTTTGATGATATGGTATATGGTGGTTAATTTCTTCATAGGTTTTTTACCGAGTCATTCCATACTAATTTATAGTTTCCATATCTGCAATGGATTTATGATTGAATTCCCTTGACTAATTTTAGTTTCTTTGTGTGATTTACTGAATATGAATCTGCGTTGTTATTAAAAAAAAATGAAGTAATACTTTGTTGGCTGTTAACTTTCTTTGTTCATATATTGCATCCTGAATCCAGATATTGATTTGTCACGTTAAAAAAGGCCTTGAATTGTTGCAACCAAGTGTTTTGCTAAAACCTGTTATTTTTCATATTTGCTGAAATCTAGATTGATTTGCTGAAGATAATGGATATGGTAACTAGGAAGAGGAAGGAAGAGGATGATGATGACATTATGTTCGTTACAACAACAGAAAATGTTTTGTGTAGGTTATTTAAACAGGTTCATTTGTGTTTTTTCTTTCAAATCTTTATGAATGCGACACTGATGGATGCGCACAATATGATCTGTTGCAGTTTTGGGCTTATCTGTTGCTGTGTGGCAAACAATATCATACTTCATAAAATTCAAATATTTCAAGAATGTAACCTTGTTCCTCTAATATCATATTGTGGTTGGTAGCACACTAGTTATAGTGTTGTTGTCGTACTTGGTAGCACACTATGAAAGTTGCTGTTACAAATTTTAGTGATCTATTGTTAATGTTTGTTCTGCAAATATTTGATTGTGCATGCCATAGTAATTTAACTTTTTTGTCATTGGATCTGGTCCTTGCTGTCACTTGTTCTGGTAATTTTCAGAATTTTTTCATGCATCTGAGGTCACTGTTTTGCTATTGAGAGGTTGAGAATGTTGGGACTCTTTCAGAGCTACAATCTCTATTGGTAAAGATGTTTGTTTCTTCAGTTTTAGTTCTAGATTGTGAATTTGCAGCTTAGGATAATACATTTCTGATTGTACAGTTCAGTTTTAGTTTCACTGCTTATTTTCTATTGTACAGTTTTGGCAATGATTTAAGTATGTTTCTTTCTCATTTTGAACTACTAGACAGATGAAAGTAACAGCTTATTGTTTTAATTTCAGATGCCGAATAGTGGAACACCACAATGATGTGGCCTTCGTTGGAGTTCATTGTCTTTTGACGCATTGTAGCAGACTTATTGCTCTTAGTGGAACTGTAATATGACCTCGATATTAGTAATGATCTAAGAGTTCTAAAGCCTATTTGAGTTTTTTACTCATTTTCTTTTAAGCATTTGCTCCTTCGAGTAGTTCAATAGCAAGAATGGAAGAATATTGTACTCAAATTTTCAATGAGTCTGCCCTTGGTTTAACAGATGAACTTGTTCGAACTATTGGATTGATTTAATTGTTGCTATTATCTACAATAAAATTAGTTGATGTTAGATGCTTTTGTAATGTGCAAATATTTTTTCATGACATTTGTAATAATCAGAAATTGAATTTTTTATAACAATAATTTTTTTATTCTTTTGAAGTACGGCTTGAATTTTATAAGAATTTTGAGAACACCTTCTGAATGTTTTTTAATATTTTTCTTTCGTGTTGTTTTAAGTAGAAGAACGAACCTGATCTAAAAAAACAACAAACCACCGCTGTCTGCTGGTAAAATAGGCATGTGGACGTCAGGGGGCAGAGGGAGCCACGCCTTGGTTTTGTTTTCCACAGCTTGAGACGTGGGTTGGGTGACAGCTTGGGATCAACCCAATCCACACGTCGTTGAAGGTACACAGATTTTTGCTCCCTGCACAGCCAAACGAGGCCTGAGTGAATGATCGGAGGAGGTGGAGAGCTTGGAATATAGCAACTCAGCATGAACGGATCATCAACAATAAATAGGGTACAGGTTTTGTTACTTGGCACAAAATTCTACTTAAGGCAACTAATGTATCTATCTTGGAACCTATAGAAAGTGGACACAGGAGAGTTACAGGAAGTTCAGAGTCCAAGTGAAAGAGCAGCCACCGCCATTGTTGCTTCGTCGCACATCAAAGAGGCTTATTTTTTTCTTCCACCGGCCTTTGTTTTCTTGTTTGCAGCCGCCTTAGTTGGTTTCTCTGAAGTTTCCTGCAATTGAGTGGCAAGAGAGATTCATAAGCTCATATACGAAAAGGAAAAAAAAAAATCTGCAACAGCACAGATATATGATCAAAGGATTTTAGAGAACACATTAGCACGAGTCTGAGTTTTTGCTGTGAAAAGCTATAAATCTTCTCAAACTGTAGCATAAAGAACTGGAGAAGCATCTACTGAACTATTTGCTAACTGAAACACATCAAAAAATGGTTGACAAATCTGCATCTACCTTTTACCTTACAAAAACAGTTGTTCAGCATTTTCGTAAGTTCCATATTCAATTGGCAGATGGATTGCACAACTGAAGCATCAAGTGTTTGAAACTTTGAATCTAGGAAGGGTGGCCTGATGGATAGCATTATTATAGTACTACAGATATCAGAGCCACACTAAGCCATAGCTGTTTGGAATGGACTATTGGTGGTTCACCGGTCACTGTCGTGTATAGTTCTACCTTATTTCAATTTTCACTAGACTAGAAATGATTTGAAAAACTGATGACTCTGGAGAAGACTAAGAAGCACCAAGATGGGCAAGATGGATGAGGTGGCATTTTGGATGTACCTTCCGTTTCAGTGGAGCTGATGTGCTGACGACTGGCTTGAAAAAGGACTCGAGCCTGGTTACATGAGTATAGGAAGATTAACAAGCGATTGTGCTCACAGACACCTAGTAGAAGATATAACTACAATGCTCACCTTCCTTGGGATGATTTATTCTTGGCAGACTTGATCTTTTCTATGGCCTACATAAAACTCAAGAATATCATAGTTGGTAAAAAATAGTAAGAGAAACAAATGGTGAGAATCAAAGGGATATAGCTTGCCTTTGTCACCCGGTCTTCATTGAAACCATTGTCTTTAACGAGGAAATTTATGAGCCCCTACAAGAAAAGCCATAAATGATCGAATTCATTAACAGTGGAGTTTGAAGGAAAGTCAGAGAGCTCAGCAGGCATACTTCCTCATCAGGTGCAGTCCATTTCAGCTCAGGAATATCCAATGTTACATTGGGTTCCTTGAACAAGCGTCGAGCTTCTTCATAAGGCCACTCTTCCGGAATTTGATATCTGCAGCACATGTATCGGAATCAAATGAAAATTAAACAGAAGTAGTGTTACTTATTTCATAGATAAAACGTCTGAAGTAGGAATGCCATTAAAAAATTATCGGCCAACAGATGCAGAGGTTCAAAATCGATAACTTTAGCTACTAGAACACCATGACAGAAACTGCTGTACTCCTATGACTGCTAGATAAACAGTTACATTATTGAACATATTTAAATTGATTGACCTGTCTTTATTGATATTTTCCAAAATGCTTTCTATTGACCCATATTGACGAATAAGCTTCAGAGCTGTTTGACCCCCAATACCTGGTACGCAAGCAAGGATACAAAGTTAGGACAGAAAGGTCTAGACAAGCTAAAGCATGTTGAGGATTGCAGGAATTGTGGGGTAGGTGTTAGTATTGTGAAAGGATACCTTTGATGCTATCACAATAATCACATCCACAGAGAATGCACAAGTCAATGAATTGATCCATGGTGAGTTCTAGCTCCTCCAAAACCTGCACCATGAAAATTGGTCAAGTAAATGCAGCAACAAAGTAAGTACTGAGCATATAACAGCAATGCATACTTTAGCAACTTCAAATTCCATGACAGGTATCTTTTTGGAACTTGGATCCATCAAATGGCGTAGAAACCGTGGAGCCCCAAAAGTAAGGGAGTCCATATCCTCTGAAGCAACAGCGTACACCTACAGGATAGATGACACAAATCAAAAATGGAAACTAGGAGTGGAAAACAATAAGTTAAAACTCCGTATTAATAGTACCTTATCATTTATGCACATGGCTGCACATTCTGCTTCTGCTTCACAAGGTGCCTGTTAGTACCACAATGCAGAAGTCATCTAATTAGGACATGAGAGCCTTTATACTAACAGGCAACAATCAACAATTATTCAAAACAATTTTTTAGAACAAGACAATTATATATAGATTCGTTCTATAGTAGCAATTAGCATGATACCAAGGAAAATATAATTCACCTCTACAACAGGAACTCCCATAAGTCTCAATAGTCGTTTACAGTCATCGTTGTGCTGCCTTGTGACCTGTTCATCATGAAAAATAATACTCAAAAAACAATAAATCTTTATCTTCCATTGAGGTCTCCAACAGCAGATTACAGTAATTCTTCTGTGCAGAGTACACATGAAATTTTCAAGAAAACTTAACCTCGTGACTGGGAACAAGAAATCACCTTTACAGTTCTTTTGCTCAATTTTTCAATTGCATCCTTATCTCCTTCCTGAAATAAGGGACAATTTTCCTTAAAGAAGTGAAAAGAGAATAATCTAACAAAGAAACATGATACTCTTTAGTGAGAAAACTTTGATCAAGACAATGTCAGATCACCTCTACTGCTTCAGTCAGATCTTTGGTTGCATCCTCCCTCTTTGAGTATCTGAAAACATCGCAACAATATAAAATTTGTATCATAGTCAAATGGGGAAGTCCACAAAGAACATAACATGCCTTTTAGCAAGCTCTTGCTTCTTCATTTCGGGAGGCTTGCCATCAAAAACATAACTGCATAAACAGTGTTACAATCCATTAAGGCAACATAATTTGCATCCATATTTGTATAAAAGATAGAGTACAAAAATAATAGATGAAAGGATTTGTATTTACACCGGTTTGATTCCTGCCTCCAGCAACCTAATTGTTCTGTTGAACATACCTTGCAAATGACTGTACCGGAAAAATATATTAAAAAATTAAAATAGGCACAAGACTTGCACGAGAAATATAGTTTGCACAGATTGAGGATACTAAACATGGTTGAGAGGACATAGTAATGTGAACCTGGTGACTTCACCAGCCTCATTTGTGAGAGTTTCCATACCTGTCCTCCCAACTACAATCTGCAGAATTAAAGCAGAAGCATGGATCGTAACTTTCACAGAAATGGAGATTGGTAATATGCCAACAAAGAGAATATGTACTTTAGTACAATTTCATAATTTTCTTATAAAACAGAACTGCTGATGCTATGGTATATTTTCACAACAAGGTCAACTGCAATATGAAGAAAAGGGGTTGAAGAACCATGGAATTGCATGGATTATGCACATACACACTTGGGTAATGTAGGAGCAATGTGGAAATCCCAGCAACCGAACACTCCTCAATTAGCAAAGATAACCACTAGACGAGGTTTAACATAAACCCTAAACCCGATTTAACAGAGCAACATTTCTAAATAACCCCCATAACAGGCGCAGAGACGGCAATCACCAACACACCAAATTGCAGTGTTGGTATCAAAATGAGCATTTAACCAAGTGTCAGACAAGCACGGGAAGACTAGATGGGGGGGAGGGGGGGGGGGATGAGCAAAAAAATGTTGATAGTAGGTTAGAGGTCTCAACACACGAGGAACTGGTAGATGCTCATGCTGGCGTCGACGGCGATTTTGCGGCCGAAGTAGCTCTCGAACTTCTGCTCCTTCATCGCCTTGGGCGCGTTGTCCGCCAGCAGCTTCGTCAAACCCTACGAAAAACATTCCAGGCGCATAAGAATACGGAGCCAGTCAACCGATTCGACATTTGAATCTGAAGGGGGCATATAAGAATACGGCACCCCCAGCGCTCACCTTGATGCCCATCTCGTCGGCGGCGCGGGGAAGGTTGCGGGTGGTCTTGGCGGGTGGCGGCGAGCCGGCGACTGCGCAGCGGTAGAGGCGCAAGCAACGGCGGGCTATTTCGTCTTTTTTCCTTTTCTTTTCAATTTGTATTTCCTTTTGTCCCGATTTTGCGGATGTTTCCCGGGCTCGTAAAGTGGGCCCTGGCCCGCTGGGTCGAAATGGACGAGTTAGTGACCGGCAGGGTCGGTCTACCCATATAGGCCGAGTCCGAGTCCGACCCAGGTACCAATCACACGAACAAGACCAAGCGTGTCGGCCCGTTACGAAGCCGCCTTTCGGAGATCCTATTTGGAACAGCTTTTACCGTGGAATTAAGCTAATAAGAATATCAAGCATGTCAATTTTCATACAGCTTCACCCGCTTACGTTAAATCTCACGCTATCCTTTTTGTCTAAATCGTGAAAACCATCCTTTTTTTTCATCCCATCATCTCAAAAATAAAATATAACTTAGAATTAAGGTAAAATTATCCCCACTGCCCTTACCACATCCCAGACGCCTTCCCTCCCCTCACATTTCTCCCATTCCTGCCCGAAACAGCCGTGCCTGCTAGGGTTAGCTCGCGTCCAACCACGGGCGTCCGGCGCTCCTCCTCCTCCTCCCAGGCCGCGCTCCTCCAACCACGGCCGTCCGGCGCTCCTCCTCCCGGCCCGTGCTGGTCCTCCCGCCCGGCGCTCGTCCTCCCGGTCGGCGCTCCCTGACGGCGCTCCCGGCCGCCGGTCGTCCTCCCGGCCCGCGCTCCCACTGCCACTCGTCCTCTCGGCCGGCGCTCCTAGCCCGCGCTCCCGCTGCCGCTCCTCCTCTCGGCCGGCGGCCCCAGCGCGCTCCTCATCCTCCTCCTGGCGCTCCTTCTCCCGGTGTTGCTCCTCCTCCTCGCCCTCGACCCGGACGTCTGCCCGGGACCTTCTCCTCGTCGCGCTCAACCGGTGACCAAGCAAGGTAGTGACCTACTCCTCGCGCTCAACCCCTCCTTTCATGCTTTTCTTGCTCTTGAGTGACTGGATCTGTGGTGCATAGATTGATTTTTTCTCTTTTTCCCTATATCTGTTATGACTCTTGTCTTGAGAAATTACAAACGCATGCTCTAGATTAATCTGATATATGTTGTATAATTCGATTTGTGTTGCTAAATTTGATGGTAAATGTATTTCAGTGGAGTATTGCATTTTGGGACTACAAAAATTTAGAGATATTGCTCTTATTAGTTTATATGTAGTTTATAGATGGCAAAGACAGCAGCAAAGTGGGACACTTGGGTGCACAAGGTGTGGCTAGAGATATGTGCTGAAGAAGTTAGACAGCAGCAAAGTGGCCCTAGGTGATGACGACTTCGATAACTATGAGGATGAGGATCACACTCAAGGCTCTAACAATGACACAAGCATTGCACAAGATGAGTTTAATATGGGTGCATTTAGAGATTCTATTGCAACAGCTTTGTTTGCGTAAATGCTCATTCTTCCATATGATGGAAATGTAGTGCTCTTTTGGATGATGAAAATGTAGTATTATTTTGGATGATGGAAATGTAGTATTCTTTTGGATGATGGATATGTAGTATTCTTTTGGACGATGGAAATGTAGAATTCTTTTGGATGCTCGTTTTTTTAATTAACTAAAGATCTAATTATATAAATAATTATCATAAAACTTGTCAAAATAAACAGAATATCAATATCTCTGTTTTTTTAACCTTTTAAATAAGGTACAACTGGTTTCAAGGGCATATCAGACATTGTACACTCATTACTGACAATCTGTACCAAAATAATTAGGTTGTCAAACACTCAGCTTTTTTTTAGTGTAAATTTTTTTTACAGCTGCTTCTACAAAAAACAGGCTTCTAAAACAATCTCTGCACAAAAAAGTTGTACCAAACAGGTCTGACTCCAGTGATCCAGGTCCCCGCCGGTGGAGAGGCCGCGCCGCGCCGTCGCAGACTGCAGAGGCCAGTGGGAGAGGAGGTGTGGGCAATGTCCCGTTTGTTCTGGAGGTGGTACGCGGACCGGCAGTTCCAGAAGTGGGAGAAGACGGTGTTGTGGGACATGGTGGAGCCCTACCGCCCGCCACGCTCCTTTGCACCGCTCGTCGGCACCTACGTCGCCGCGTTCTACACCGGCGTCATTGCCGCTGCGGTCACAGAGCAGCTGTACAAGGTCAGTTAAACTGAACACCTCGAATCTCCATCCACCCTCACGCTTCCGTGGCTCATTTTGAGTAGGCAACCGAAAGGCGAAAGCGGCCATTCGCATGGAAGGTGTTCTGTGGAATGCTCACAAGAGACAGGCTACACCAACTGTTGCGATTCTTCGCTCACTCCAGCCGCAGGCGCGCGCTGCAGTTCATCTGCTGCTCCTAGCAGAGAATTTGTCTAGCTCCCGGCATTATTCATTTTCAGAAGCGCCCCGATACCCCCTTGATCATTGAATTGCATCGTGCCGCCACGCAATGATATGAATCAGTTCTGGTTGGAGCATCTTAAATAATTCGTGCAGTTAGGCTGTACTCCATGAAGTATTGAATTAACTATGGCTATCAACCTAACTCCACTTTAGATATATCGAATTACTGACTGCTACATTTGGAGCAGGAGAAGTACTGGGAGGATCACCCCGGCGAGGCCGTGCCCATCATGCCGCCAAAGTTTTACTGGGGGCCATGGAGGGTGATGAATGGAGAAGTTCCACGCTTTATCCAGCCACCTGAAGAGGCTAAGGCAGCTTAGAAGCGTCGAGGTTGATTGGAGATGCTGCGAGATGAGCTCCTCTAGTTACATATTGCGTCTGCTGTAATTTCTTTCTCGTTGTATGATTTACAGACGATGGCATGATGCGTCCTGTGAAGTGGTAGTTTGCGTGTCTATGCTTCTTTCATCACATGAAAGACTTCCTTCAGTCCCAAAACAAAATTATAGTGCTGCTTTGACTTGTTATCCTAACTTTCGAACTTTTGAACTTGTGCTGTGTCTTGCATCTTCTTGGCATCCCTTTGGGTGGTGACCGATGGTGTCGTCATTCAGAACAATGATAGTATTCTCTGATCTCCATATAAGTGCACGTTTGAGGATCTGAGATGCTGTCAACAGGTGTATGATGGCCAGCGGGAAATGGCAGCTCAACACGATCTCTATAAACGATAAGTTTTGGAGAGTTGTCAAGCCAAGGCAGTGATAAATAGTAAGTACACCACCAAGGAAAAAACTAGCATTAATAACATGCTAGTTAGATCGCTCAAATGCGCCAGTAAAGGCACAGTTTCATTCAGCTGACAGGATCAACTTGGCAGCCAGCAGCCAACAATGCGATCAGGTAATATCTGTATGTAAACCTATATCCAAAACCCAAAATTACATCTCATTGACAGCATCGCACCACTTCATCCTCTTGAGAAAGTTTTCATGCCACGCAGTGTCTCGTTTCAAAGAGGACACGGTTAAATCATAAATTCATAAAGGTATACATCATGCTATAGTCCTCACAAGCCCATCCCGCTCATCTGCGGCATTCGACTTGCTATTCTGGATTTTGTTGCTGGGAGCTCAGCAACTGCAGCCTCTGTGGTTGTCATCAGCAATGAGACACTGTACAAGCACATCATCATTTTTGAAAAGTTAGATTGGTTTTTGTCATACAAAAAGACCAACAGCTGCCCATCTTTAGATTGTACCTTGCTGCATCTTGAAGTGCAGTACGGATCACTTTCACAGGATCAATGATGCCTGCCTTAATCATGTCAACATACTCCCCTACAGGTGGCAAAGCGTAGGAATGAATTACTGAGGATTGATATACTGGAGAAAATTGGATAGCCGTTATCAGAAAATTTTACAACTCTCAATGCAATAGACTTGACGTGATGTGTGTTGGAGCTCCTCAAATTAGAAATGAACTGCAAATACAGTTAAAAGGCACAAACCTCTTGCTGCATCATAACCTAAACTAAGGTCCTCTTGTTCAATTAGTTTCCCAATGATTATATCCCCATCAACACCAGCATTTGAAGCTATGGTCATCAAGGGAGCCTGCAAAAAATCATGATTCAGGTCCAGGACTAACACAGATGACTGTGTGCACAGAGAAGCGGATCTGTTGGAGGGAAAAATAACCTTCAAAGCGTTCTTTATAATTTGAACTCCAATCTTCTCATCCTCGTTTGCTGTGCTAATTTTGTCAAGCTCCTTGGTGGCATATAGAAGTGCAACTCCACCACCTGAAGAGACATGAAGTTAAAGAACATATGCAATATGTGACCAAAATAAGATAAAAGTTGCTCAAGAAAATTTTTGACAACCTGGGATGATACCCTCCTCTACGGCTGCCCTCGCGGCATTTAGAGCATCTGTTACCCTATCTTTCTTCTCGCCAACTTCAGCTTCACTAGCTCCACCAATCTGCAATTCAACAAATAAACTGAGAAGGACAGGAAAAGGAATGTACGCCCCGTATCTGAAACTTTAACTAACCTTGAGGACTGCGACACCTCCAGATAACTTAGCTAATCGCTCTTGGGCCTTTTCTTTGTCAAACATAGCGGTGCTTACATCAATTGATTCTCTAAGCTGTCAAGGATAACCATACGAAAAATGATGTAACTCGTATTGAAAGATCTTACGGTCACTATTATCCAGATGAAGTTTAGCTTTGATAAGTCACAAAAGAGATAAATCAAGAAGTACCTGTTGACACCTCTCCTCGATCTTCTGCTTGTCACCTCCACCATCTAGGATGATAGTATCATCAAGAGATACAGTAACCTGTAAATGTGGATGTCACTATCTGATTCTGAGGTAACCAGGTGCAACAAATTGAGAAGTTGACAAACCTTTTTAGCAGTGCCAAGCATTTGTGGCTGGACTTTGCCAAGATCAAGACCACGTTCTTCACTAATAACCTAGAAAGGAGAAGGAAGTATAGAAGCAATTTCAGGCATAGGAATATAGTTCCAGCTGCTACACTATATGATTATTGGATATTAGTTGGTAGCTAACCTCTCCTCCAGTCATCACTGCCATATCATCTAGATTAGCCCTTCTGTTATCACCAAATCCAGGAGCTTTGACTGCACATACCTACAATTGAGATCCTGCAACTAGGTAAAGAATTTACTTAAACTAAAGAATAACCACTTAAAAGACTTGTAAATGGGAAGCAACTCTACGCATGAGCTTGCTCTTTTATTTAAAAGAAAGCGAAGATAAAATATGATTTGCTTCCATTAGTGAGCTCTGATGATGGTGAGCACTTCAGTACAGTACTATGGTATATCTCAGAATATGAGAAATAATAAATATCACCTTCAGTCCAGCGCGATGCTTATTCAGGACAAGCATTGCCAGAGCTTCTCCGTCTACATCCTCAGCAACAATGAGAAGAGGCCTACGACTCTATATATACAAGTTATCAATTAATAGTTGACACCAATCTTACCTAGCATATTACCAAAACCTAAGAACAGATGAACAAAGTAACCTTTATAGAAACTTCTAGCACTGGAAGGAGTGAATCCATGCTTGAGATTTTCTTGTCATGAATAAGAATCAAAGGATTTTCCATCTCCTGCACACAAGTAACAATGGGTAAATAAAGGGATTATCTCACAATCATTCATCTGGAAACATAATTTCTTGTTGATATACATTGCATCTGCAGTTTTAATTAGTTTCACCTCTAGCCTACCCCAACTTCTTTGGGAAGAAAAGGCTTTGTTGTTATTCTTGTTGATATACATCACATCAACAATAAAAAAAAGGAGGTAGTACTTTGCTCGGCATCTTGTCAAATTTTTCCAGGCCAAAAGTTATATCACAGAGAACCAACTTCTATGGCAGAGTACAGAACCCTCAGTTGTACGTAGCACTAGTAAGAAACTTTCAAATTGGATGTTTTGAAGTACATACGCATGTTGCATCAACCTTAAAAGTCAAGCTAGAATCATACTAGCCTACCAGTATTAGCAATTATACCCTGGTGACCAAAAAAGCAAACAAACAACAGGCCGTTGACTTACCTTGTGTTGAAGATACATTTTTACAGCCCCAATATTCCATCAAACTAATGCATACATGCATACCCATCCCATAAACAAGGTTGAAGAAGGAAGGTAAATATGCCCGAAATAACTTGAAGACATCATAATTCATGCTGAATTCAGGGATTTAACTAGGGAACATAGACTTACACACTTCTGATTCTTCCGATCAGTCACAAAGTGAGGAGATATGTAGCCTCTTGACAACTTCATCCCCTGCACTGCTTCAAGCTCATTGTCCAATGTTTTGCCATCCTGACAGTTTCTAGAGATAAGTAGCAGTATACCAAATAAAAAAATTCTACAGAAGTGCCTGACAATAAAAGCAACACTCCACACTCACAGCAATAGTAATGACTCCATCCTTGCCAACTATTTCCATAGCTTTTGATATTAGATCTCCAATTTCCTTTTCACCATTTGCAGAAATGGTTGCCACCTGGATACCAATAGGAAAACTAAAATGAGGCATGCTAAATCTAAAGTTCCAATCAAAGCTCAAAATATAGTTACGGGATAGCAATAGCATAATTGACTGCTAGTATAGAATCAAAATGATAACTGTCAACTGTTTACAGCAGGCATAAGTGATAACGAGTTAACTACTGTAATGGTTCATTCATGAGTTAGGGGACTAAACAAACAAGACAAGCAAAGTATCTAACCTGGTTTATCTCGTCTGGGGAGCTAATCTTCCATGCTTTACTTTTGAGGTGTGCTGTTATAGCGTTTATGGCCTTGTTTATACCATTACGCAAGTCCATCACATTGATCCCCGCAGCCACAGCCTTGCATCCTTCCATGAGAATCGCCTGTGTAAGTACAGTTGCACACGTGGTACCTGTTGCTCCGATCAAACCAGAAACAAAGGGAGTGACAGTCAATACACATGCAACCAATTCATACTTTGAGTACATAAAAGCAAATATGATTTGATGCTTTGCAAAGTTTGGCGTTGGGAAAACAGAAACCAAAAAACTGAGTGACTTATTTAAGAATGCCATATTTAAGAAAAAATATTCTAACACCAGAGATACCAAAAATGCTGTTATGTAAGCAACGTGAACCATTCAGTTAATGAATAAAATGATAACAATGCTAGAATATCCAGCATTCCAACACCAGAGACACCAAAACTGTTGCTGTTGAAGCCTAGTGTGAACCACCCATTCAATTAATGAATATAGCATTCCAATTCCAGCACTACTATTCAATGAATTGCTCTGGGCAATCAGAATTTCCTTATTCTGGCGGCACAAACATGAGGAAGAACATTAAAATAGATTGATGATATGCTCAGTCTTTACCATCTCCTGCAGCTTTATTAGTAGCTTGAGCAACCTGCTTCACCAAGCTTGCCCCAACATTCTTAGCACTATCCTCAAACTCCACGCTTTTCGCAACAGTAACCCCATCCTTCGTGATTTTCGGCCCTTTGTAGGATCCCTCGATAATTACAGTGCGCCCCTGCAACTCCAACAAGCAACCCAATCAATCGAGAGAAATCAAGCGTGATACTTCAGTGCTCCACTAGATCCAGGCCACTCGCCGCTGCATCACATTTCACATGATCACAACCACCAGGACCCAACTAAACGTAAGCAGCTCAGAGCCGGAGGCGGAGGAAGCACAAACCTTGGGTCCCATGGTGACCTTCACTGCGTCCGCGAGGTCATTGACGCCCTGCAGCATGGCGGCGCGGGCGCCGACGCCGAAGGCAACCTCCTTCGCCGCATACCCCCGCGACCACAGCAGCTGCTCCCCGCCACCGCCCCACGCGAGTTGCTTCCGCAGCACGGAGGAGGACCTCGAAATGGCCGCCGCCGCCGCCCGGTACATTGTCTCGTCGCGCCTCTTGTGCTTTGCGGCGCCTCTTGTGCTTTGCGGCGCCTCTTGTGCGGTTCTCAGTTTCTTTTGGTCGTCTCGATTGGAAGAGGGTTTATGCCGGAGAGGGGGTCTGGGTTCCCGAAGCTTCGTCTCCACGAGGGATCAGCCGCCCAGACAACCTGCGGGTAGGGGTAGGGAACGGATGCAAAGTATCGTGGTGGTGACTTGGAGGAGGGTTCACGGGTTGCTGGAACGCCTTCCTGAGTATGGACCCGTAACTGACCCGCTAACCCTGTTCGTTTGCCTTCTCTCCGTTGTTGGGCGACACGAGCTCGAACGCCCCGACCTGTCGCCCATGTCGAAATAGTACGAACCAAAACCCTAACCCTACTTTCGACCGCCGGCGCCCTCCACCTCGGACCGTATCCATGGACGCCAAGGACATCCTCGGGCTCCCGAAGACCCCCTTCTCATCCTCCCAGGAGAAGAAGACGCGGCCGCCCAAGGAGCCGCAGCGCAAGCCCGATGGTGTGTCGCGCGAGGTATTGCCATTTCGTACCCACCACCTCCTACTCGCTACCGCTTGTTCCTTGGGCGCTAATTCAGTTGATACGTAGGTCTATGCTCTCACTGGAGGGGTGGGTATGCCCCCGCTCATGCCGACCATTGAGGCATCGCACCTGAAGCGGCGGCCTGCTGCGGAGAAGGAAAAGGTGAGCGTGCAATCGTGTTATGACATTTTGAAACCAGAATTTGATCTTATTCATAACACACACATCTGAAAATCTGCGTGTAGCATGCATTGACAATGCCAAAATGGGGCAAGGAAATAGGAATACTGGTGGTTTTTTTTAAGGAAAAGTGTTTAATTGCTGCTAAGAAAACTAGATTTTTTAGTATATTATTTTTCTTCATGTGCATTTTTTCATGTGGGTAGTTTTTGTCAATTTTATACAAATAGTTATCTTTTCTCCTGTTTTGTGAAGATTTATCCACTCAATTTTATCAAGTATTTGTGCAACGTTACGTTGGTCCTCACTAGTAAACAGTCCAACCTACTACCTCTGTCTTTTTGTGAACTAGAATTGTTGTCCTAACGATTGTATTTTACAGAATATGACTACACTTGGGCTCTTTGATGCTACTGAAACTAATATACAGCTTTAGAGGATTTGACCTGGCCGTTTTTATTACTTATGCAGGTAACATGGCAATGGTTACCTTTCACGTCATCTGCACGAACTGACAATCTGCAACTTTATCACTGGGTGTGTTCTCATGCTTTACATGTTTGCTTATAAATATGTAAAGTTAGATTAAGTCACCTAATAGTTGTATGTCCCACCAACTATTCAGGTTAGAGTTGTTAATGGTGTTCAACCAACTGGTGACTACCAGTTTGCGAAATATAACAAGGTAAGAATTATATTATGTTAGATGCATCACTTAGCAAGAAACCATCCTTGCAAAAGTTGGACCTTATCTTGTTTTTTTTTATCCTTTCTTTTGCAGAAGGCGGATGTTCTTAGATACACGGATGAGGAGTACGAGAAGTACTTAGTTGATCCTGTAGGTACTAGTTACAGTAAAACATTGGAATGTAGCACCCCACTGATTTCTTTGACATCTTGTATTTCGTGTTCTGTCAGCAGTTAAAATTCTGCAAGCAAAGCAAACATTAATTTCAATTAATTTTCTGAGCTGTACCCCATCTTTCCGAACTTAACAATTCACATACTTGCATTCCAAGTTCTAAACATCCGCCTTACACAAATATCATGCTGATTTTGCCATGCTACCACCACTATAACTACATGCATTGCTGCTCCTTATGGGGATTTCCCCCTTCTCGAAATCCTTTCGAATATTTGACAGTCCATAAATGAACGGTTTCATGTTCAGCTTTTGAAACATTCATAATCAGATATCTGAATTTGTAACAGAGCATGCCAACATTTTATAACAAGTCTTAAAAGTCAGGAAGGAAACCTTGCTGTACTATTTGATTGCTTCGTCCATCTATATCATTAGATTTGCTATCTTGTGTACTGCAACCATTATATTCATCGTTTCTTCCCTTTTTTTTGAAATAAATGTTTGATGTGCCTATTTCAGGCATGGAGCAAGGAAGAAACAGATCAGTTGTTTGAATTATGTGAACGCTTTGACCTTCGGTTCATTGTAATAGCAGATAGATTTCCAACTGATCGCAGTGTGGAGGATCTGAAGAGTCGCTACTATTCTGGTAATTTAATCTCGTTACTCAGATACAGCTTGTGTCGTGAACTCTCTTCTGTTGTTAGGTTTCTGTGGTTTATATATGCTCATTTGTTTGCTCTGAAGCCAATATTGCCTATATAATCTGGAATACTAAATATTTCATTCAATATAGCAATAATTAGTCATGCATCCACTCATGTGAGTGATGAAGCCTCTTACAGTCTTATGCCTCTTCTGTTGAACTAGTGGATGAATGTGGAAGAATATTGTTTACATTCTGTCTGTTGTACTTCTAAATTTATTTGTGCATGTCATGCTATGTACTATTTACTATCAGAAATATACTGGGCTGTATCATGGCTTTTTTACTTATATATTCCAATTTATTGCTAAAGATTTAGTTGTATTTTACAATATTAATTTATATGTTATACATGCCTCTTTAACCATTGTTTATTTTATTTATTCAGCTGCTAGGTGTCTTCTAATTCAAAGAGCTCGATCAATTGAAGATGTTTCTGGGAATCCTATTGTGAAGGTAGTAGTTAATTCTCACCCCTAACTAAAAGTAGTAACTTCTTTGTTATGATAATAAGTAATCTTATCCTATGTTTACCTATACATGTTGACTTTATTATCAGGATCACTATGATGCTGCTCATGAGACTGAGAGGAAGCGGGCATTATCTGCACTTCTTTCTCAAACAAAACATCAAGAACGAAAGGATGCTGAGGTAAGAAATGATAAATTTTGTGCAATTTACCATTTGCTAGATTCCATGATTGTATTTATTACTTACAAGCGATAACTTTTCAGACTTTAGCAGAAGCCAAGCGTATTCTGGAGTCTCGCGCTGCTAGTAAGGTGATATACACCTGGTTCCAAAATTACTTGAAAGATTTTTTATGACCTTTAGCGGATTGGTATTAACTTTTCATGGGAACTTCTAGATGTTTGCTATTCGTTCAAGGTTCCTACTAATACATGGGCATGCTACCTTTGAGTAGATGTTTTATCATACAAAATTGTTGCTAGCTATTAGTGGTACAAGCCGTTGTATGTCTAATTATTTGACACTTTGTAGAATGCCGATGATGCGAGAATGCCTTCAAGCTCTGACAATGCTATGGTTCCTGCTGAAGGTGTATCTCCCTTGAGCGGTACTCAGCCACCGTCAGCAAATCCATATGCAGCAGTAAATAGCTCCATACCAAATTCACTACGATCGGTAATTCTGAAACTATTACTGTTTTAGTCATTCTTGTTAGGTCCTATACAAAGCTGAGAACTGTGTTCATTGTATGAGATATATATCGGACCACTTTTCTTATTTTTAGCAACTGCAGTATCTATTTACTCTATGAAGATTGATATGTTATCTGCAAAATCTTTCCGTTTGAAGCATTTGGCTCATAATTTTCTCTTTCAGCTTCGGGTGTATTTGAGAACCCATGCGCTTGACCAGATGGTTCAAGCAGCAAGTGCTTCTGCTGGCCTTAGAATCATCAAAAGGGTTGACCAGACACTTCAAGATCTAGGGGTTCGTTCTATCCATTTCATGAACCACAAAGTTCATCATTATAGTATGGATGTACTTGTGCCTTGTGATCACCATAACCATCACTTTTTTCCTATATAGGTGCATTTGAAGCCTAAAGTTCCAACAAAAGCAGTTTGTTTAGAACATCTTGAATTGAGGAACGAGATACTCACATTGCTTAACCTACAGAAGCAGGTAACTTTTTCTTTTCAAAGTTCTTGTTCCCTGACAATTTATATTTTACATCTGCTTTTAATCTAAATTTGTATGCTGCAAAAGTGTTGATCCCCTTGTTTTTCCAGAAGAATCTGCAGAATAGTTCATCTTCTACAATAAAAACTATCACTTTCTATTAAATCAAATATATCTGTGTCTTTGAGTTCTTTTTCTTCAGCTAACATCTCTCTCTCTCTCTCTCTCTCTCTCTCTCTCTCTGCAATTTATGGTAATAGCTGCAAAATAAAGAGGCAGAAGTTTCAGCTAACAGGGAAAGTTCCTTCACGGAGGCACCAAGCACACCTAAGGTATGTAAATAGGCGAATCATCTACCTTTTTCCTTTCTGTGCAGAACTATGGAAGATAATTTTAAATCATAAACCATGGGGATTGTGTTTTAGATACTCCTTTTCTAGTTTGTTGCCGAATTAGATAGATGGCTGTAAGCCAGTAACAGGGAGCTTGATTTATAAATTTTGTTTTGTAAAGCTTTGTGAAGTCTTAATGGGCCGTGTAAAGATGACAATTATGTTAACAACAGAATTTGAGGATTCACGCACCTGATTAGGTAAAGTAGTTAATACTAGACTCAAAGACTCAAGGTTGCTATATCTGACTTATGTAATGAAAAATTAAAAGATTATTGCTGAGATGATAGGTGAAAATTTGTCTTGATCAATGATTACTTATATTTTTATTAATGGTATTATTATATATTTTTTGCAGCGTTCTAGTAGAGATATGGATCGGCCCTTTGTCCCTGATAATATTGGGTTTACAGGTATTTTTAAGTAGATACTCTGTTTTTACCTGTTTCCTTATCAATATTTTTTTTAGGGAATATACGGTAGCGGAAGCCCCTGCTGTGGTGGATTTATTACTTTAAAAACAAAGGGGCTTACAGTCCGTGTGAATAAAACTGTACAAGCAGCAGAACAAGAAGGAAAAGAATAGGATTGAAAAAGCTTACGGCTATTCTGCCAATCAGAAATATCAATGTTAGGGCTTGTACTTCTATTAAATCTTGCATTTCTTGTTACCTCAGGTGAACGAGCAGGAAAGCGGGATCACAAGCGCAAGGTTTATTTTTTTTTTCTCCTTCTTATTATTTTATACTTAATTTTCTATTTGAACGTATTGTTCGCTTTATCTTTCTGTTTCAACAATTGCTACTTCTAATTACGTAAGATAAAAATCTATCATGGTCAGCAAAGTTGTTTCTTTATTTGTGTTTGCTCTGTTAGTTAAAAATTTCATTAAGAAAAACGAAGTAAATGTAAATAAATGGAAAATGAAAATTGCTTATTTAATGAACTATAGTGATTCAGCTGTTTTGCACTAGAACATGCCCTAATTTACATGTGATATTGTGTTAAGGCACTTAGAAAAAGTGTACAGGCTTCTGGTACACAAATATATTTAAACTGGTAGGCTTACCATTATCTCATGAAATCGCCATACAAGTTATCAAAATGAAGGACGAGGGGCACTTTGGTCCATCTGAAAATATGGTACACATAGGATGTCCAAGAACAAGTGGGAGGCGTACATAATGGCATGGATCTGATTCTTACAAAATTGCAGTAGCATGTTTCAAATTTCAAAAGTTGTAGCATATCTCAAATACGGCAAAGTTGCAGTAGCATAGAACCAATTAACCCTACAGTATAATGCTTGCAATGTTTGCAGCCCTGAATGCTCATGAGGTTTCTTCAATAACCTGCATTTGGTCACTCCTTACAATTGTAACTTTATGTTCGGCTTGCCTCATGCATTTGTCTTTAGTAAAGACAGGAGAACTGTTTTATGACATCATTTCATCTCAAATCATTTTTGCCAGTCCACAACTGGAAGATTTGTAGATGCACTTCCATCTCACTACCTCTGTCCAAGAGGCCTTGGAAGTTGAAGACATCTGACTGATAATGCTATTCAAATAGTACGTCAAAAAAACATTATGTAATCTAAGAGCAACTTTTGCAGTCTCCCAAAACTCCCCAAATTCCTAAGAAACATCATATTGGGAGGCAAGAACACTTTTGTAGTCTCACAAGTCACAAAATATCCACCCTCCAACTCCCAATAGAATGGGGGTCTCTCTCCTCCCAATAGCAACTACTTATTATTCGGAAAAATGTTTTTTTGAGGCTCCCAATATCAACTTATTGGGAGGCAAATATTGGGAGACTGCAACCCTTGTATGCTAGCATATTCTAGTGAAATAAACTTAACATATCCTGATTATTTTATCCCAATTTTCACAATGTTTTTGGATCCTTATTCTTTTCAGGCAAACCAAAGATGATCTATAACTAAAAATGTCTAGCCCAGCTTGCAATGGAAGTTTTTTGGGTTCAATTGTTGCAAGAAGCTGGTACCATGGTTAGAGGACTGTACTTGCCATGTCTATTCCAAATGCTACAGTGCATCTTCAGGATTTCAGATTTGTAACATATCTTTGATGTATGTAGTAATAACAGCGGGATTGAGATCAGTGAAGCCAAATTTCTCTGATGATGTCCATGGAAGGCAACCTACCTATTAGTTTAGGTTTTCGTTTTGTTTTTAGCTCAGTGTTTAAATAAAAGCAAACTAGTACATATGTACTGTAGCCAACAATTAGTCCTGGGTAAGTGTTGTTTCTGACTCCATCCAAAAAGGGTCTTAATCTTCGGTAAGGCTGGGCGCCTGGGCTGTATAGTTAACGAACAGCCCTTTACTTTGGCCTTTGCCTGCCTCGACTACGACTTTCCGGAGAAGGGCTCGTTAACGCAAGCAGTTACACGTGGTGGATGCGGGTCACGTCTATTTGTCCTTAAAAAAACTCCCTCTTTAACGGTTAGAAACCGAGTGAATACTGTAATTCGTCACGACGTCAGAATATTTTTTTTTTTTATGACGCGACGCGACTGCCCGGTCCTCTCGGTGCAAAGCGACGTCCACCACTGGCGCCTCGACGAGTCACAAACGCCCCGAAGCTGCGGGCCGGCCGCGAGCGATCGATGACGAGCCCGCGCGCACGTGGCTACGTCCACATCTTGGCTGTTTCACCATCTAGTAGCGTCGAAGCTAAGCCACTGGTAGTCGTCCCGGCGATCGATGGCTGCCTCGAAATTCATCGGGAGGTCGAGCGCGGCCGGAGAAACCCGGCGCAAAAAGAAAAGACTGACCAGGACTTGTGCGTCGCAGATGGCCCGTTTTATTTCCTCGCGAGGATATTGCACAGCAGCGATGATGAAACGTGTACCCAAATTCACATTGGCCTCGTGGACAGCAGCGTGACATGAGCTGAGTCGTCGGACGGTGTTCGACGGCGCTCGAACCGATTTCGGCCCCCTGCCGACTGCTTGACAAGTTACTCTACGTCTCGTGAAAAGGTGAAAGAGAGAGCCCGAAACGCAGAGACATACTAGTTCCGTAATCTGCTAGCTTTGTCAAGCACACATCGAATCAGCTACTATGAACGCTACAGTAGCGAGCGTAGTATCGGCTGTTGCCCTGGCGTCAGAAAGCAGGGGCTACGTCGACTTGAATCCCGGAGGAATACTACCAGATTTCTGTGTGCCTTGTTCTTGTTCAGGCTTCACGATTCAGAAAATCTCAATGCGCGGCGGATTGAGGAGATGCAATCATTCATTCAGCTTGGAAGCATCGTCCATCGCTGCATGGGCTGCCGTGCGGTCGCATGCCCATGATCCAACAAGCGTGCTTCCCGCTCATTAATTTTCTCCGAGTCAAGAGGAAGGGATCACGAAAGCAGAGGGAGGAACGGGGACGTCTGAACAAACAACCCAGAAACGCCAGCCAGACCGATGATCGAACCAGAACACTGCTCGATCATCATCAGTCGCTGTTCACTAATCGGCGCCTATTGGCTATGAACGAACGCGATGGAGAACGGTAAGGTAATTTTTAAGGTAACGGTGGAGAATCATCGAAAACTGAAGAGCTAATGCAGGCTTCATTGAAGTTACTATAGTAGAAAATAATATGGATCCTAACGAGTACCCAGTAGGAGTGAGCTAACCAGAAACAGAAACATTGCTGCACCGCTGAAGCTATAATACTACTGTTGGCTACCGCCGTGGTTGAGCATGTCCTTGTAGTTGAGCAGCGAGTTGAGCCTCTGCAGCTGCAGCTGCTGCCTGAACTTGTTGATGAAGTCGTCGGCTCTCGCGTTCACGCAATCCTCCGCCGGCGCCGCTTCTTCCGTTCCCTCCTGCTGCTTCTTCTTCTTCTTCTTCTTTTCGTGCTCTCGCGTCGGCTCCGACCGGCTCCTGGCGTACTGCGCACGCTTCTTCTCGTCGGCGTCCTCGGGAACAGGGTCGCTGGAACGGAGGTAGAGGCTGAGGGAGCGGAACCGGTCCAGCACGGACGACGTGCGCGTCAACGGCGCCGGAAGTGGGACGACGAGGTGCTCGTTCTCGTCGTGGTGGTGCACCAGCTGCTTCCGCGACTGCTCCTTCCTGAAGCTGTCGATGAACGCTTCCGCCCTCGCGTCGACGCAGTCCTCCTCCTCCTCCTCCGCTAGGCTCGAAACGGCCTTCCGCGTCGCCGAGCTCGACTTGGGCATCCTCCCCTCCGCCGCCTGCTTCTTCTCCTTCTTGCCCTGCTCCCGCGCCGGCTCGGACCGGCTCCTGTCGTAGTGCGCGTGCGCTTGCTTCTTCTCGGCGGCGGAGGCGGTGGTGAAGCCACCTGTTTCTGGGGTCGCTGCGGCGGCGGCAGGTTGCTCGGTGGTGCCGAGGAAACCGTAGAGGCCCAGCGAGCGGAGGCGGTCCAGGAGGGACGACGTGCGCGACAGCGGCGGCGGCGCGCGCATGGGAGCCGGAGGAGGAACGTACTCGTCTTGGTAGTGGTACTCTGCTTTCTGCGGCGACGACGGGTCCTGACTCAAACCACCAACGAACTCTTCCGCCTCAACCACCCTGGTGGCCGCTGGAGCCAGCACCGCCTGCGAGTTCCTGATGGCCTCGATGCCCGACTTCTTCATCCTCGGCCTCGGCGCCCTCTTCTCCTCCCGCGCGGGCGCCGGCTCCGACCGGCTCCTGGCGTGCTGCGCCGCCGCCTGGCTCGCCGTCTCTTCTTCCACCGGCGCGACGAGCGCGTCCTGGTGGTTCGCCCCCGCCGCGGCCCCGGCGCCGTACTCGGGCGGGAAGTCGCCGGAGCGGAAGCGGTAGAGGCCGATGGAGCGGAGCCGGTCGAGGACCGAGGACGTGCGCGCGATCGGCGCCTGAGTCGGCGTGGCGTACTGATACGGCTGCTGCTGGTAGTATTGGTACTCCTGCTGATGCAGCTGCTGGTCCGGGTCGAGCGGCGGCGGCTCCTGGTAATCCTGCTGCCCCTGGTGGTGGGCGTAGCCGTGGTGCTCCCGGCGGCGGCGCTGGTGCGAGCGGGAGGTGAGCGCGATGGTGCCGATGACGATGTTGAGGACGAGGAAGAGCGTCGCCGGTGTGAAGTACCCCCGGATCGACGCCCACGCGCCGAGCGGCGTCGCGGCGGCGGTGGCGGCGTCCATCGGATCGCCTGCACTGCGCTGCGCTGGTCGGGTGTCCCAAGGGCCAAGGCAAGCCGGCAAGGCAAGGCGCGAGCACGGACCTGACGGTTTGGGGGTCGTCTCTGGTCTCTCGGAGGAGGGAGTTGTGGTGGTGGAGCAAGGATTGTTGGCGGTTTGGTGTGCCGAGTACAACCCACCCAAGTGGTGAGCTGATAAATGGCGGGCGGAGCGGGGGGCTGTGGGAGGCAGGGGCACGCGGCGCGCCGGAGATGGGCTGCTGCTGACTTGGTGGGTGGAAAACGTGGGAATCCAAGTGCCGCCCCCTCGTGCCGCGCGAGCCGACCAGCCGGGATCGCCGTGGCTGGCTGGCGCCATCTTCGGTCGCTCCCTACAAACAAGGACGCGGTGGCGTGACCGGTACAGGGAGGGACACACGGTTTGGTACAGTACGCACAGTTGTCGTCCTTACCGTACTCCGGAAATTCTATAAGGGAGCGCTAATCACCATCTCAACATCAGTAGAAAACGTCAGTCCACCTGGCTGAGTGAGGAGAGGCTTTTTCTGGAGTGTATATAATACCGAAATAGGAGTATCGGATTCAGGTTGACGGGAAACTGGGTGTTTGCCATCTCTCGCTATACGCACACCGCCAGGCAGCTGACGTTTCAACAGAGTAAGTGTAAAATACTAGCCGATGCGCAGGTAACAGGTCAACTGCTTCGTTCTACAAACAACCACATCATCATTCCACACGGCACACCGCCCAGCCTGACTGATCACACACATGGGTCCAGCCCGACTACCCTCGAGCGGTGTTGGCCGAATTAAAAACCGAACGCAGCACCCCGACACGTGCCGTCACGTGTTACTACCTGCTCCCGGCTAAAACCAAGACTTTCTGCAAGTCAACCATCAGTGAAGGCGTACGTACGTGATTGCAACGTATAGCGAGCGACGCTATCAGTATCAGGCAGGCTACCTGCCTGCTGATGAGAGGATCGGAGTGAGTGGATAACCTCGCCGATTCGCCTACCTCCAGCCTGATCGATCGAGGGTCGTTTTCATACAAGATAGAACACTAGTATGATGTGTTTGCGTGGACTTATCCCTCTCGGCGAGTCGTCTCGTCTCGTCTCTTGGCTTGGCAGCGAAAGCACGGGCGGTCGGTTTTACGATTGTGAAACCAGCAGCAACTGACGACTCCACGAAGATGAGAGACGACCGACCTTTGCGTAGCCTCGGCGCGCGAGAGCGAGACGGGGACGACCCGACTTACTACTGAGCAGGAAATGGACGCTACCTATAGCGAGATGTTCGCGCGCGATGAGCGACGCGACGCGGTGATAGCTAAAGCTTAGCGTGTGTGTGTGACTGTGGCGCCAGCTGATAACGCGTCTGAATCGGAGGACCATCCTCAATAATGGTGATTATTATTATTATTATTATTATTATTATTATTATTATTATTTAGCGCATGGTGATTATATATCTTGGTCCATATGACCATGAAACGGGTGCAGAAAATAAATGGCCATGACGCGCCGCCACTCCCTTCGCCAGCAGAAGAGCTACGGCGGCTCATCGGCCCGGCCCGAAAAAGAGTCGTGCCGCTTCCGGGCGCCGGCTACGGCCACAGAGCGGGCGGCAGGAACGAACGAACGGAAACCGCCTCACAGCAGTCACAGGTTCCGGGACAACCTGTCCCATCGACATCATCCTGCGCCGCGCTAGCTGAGCTCGGTGGTACCATACCAGCGTCGCGTGCGTGTGTTGTGCGATCCGTGTCCGTATCGGGCCGTGAGAACGGCTTCTTGGATGACAAGCTAACGACGACGATGGCCAAACTCGTTCTCGTCGGGTCGCGACACAGCTTCAGATGCCACGGAGAACCAACAGCGGCCTAGTGGTCACCTCGCTCACCGCACCGCCGATCGGACGTCTCGTTCCCTCACCTCGAATGCTGTTTCCACACGGCAAAAGCCCACTGATGCTCTCGAACTGCCTACTAAACCTCCGGCGCCGCCGCAACTCCAAACGCAAACGCTCGTCCAACGACTGACGCCTGCTACTACATCAGATTGCGTGGCGCAGACTGACTAGCTCTCGGCTGGTCGGTCTCCTGTTCCAAGGCGCGATGCCGTAGAGGAAATAACGGTGACCGGGAGCGATGAGCTTCTGCACCATCGAAGATTGAAATTGGATCAGCCCCGTTCACGACTTTTCCTGCGATCGCGGTTATTTCGTGTCAACCCCGTCGCCGGCGCAGCACACAAGAATTCTCCTCCTCCCCTACTGGCTACTGCGCGCAATGGCGGCCTTTCAAGTCTCAACGGCATCCTCTCCCTTCGTCGTCTCAGAAAAAAAAAAAAGTCGGCATCGTCTCCCTGACACGCGGGTCTGATTTCTAATGGACCTGCAGTACTACACGGCAGGATCAGGCATCTCGGGCCCATCTACCTAGAACTGCTCCTCCTTTCTCGAAGCCCAACGCACACAAAAGCCAGCGAGCCCGTGAATGAACCACCGTGCCGTTGTCCTTGCATAAGGCGATGACACATGGGTCCCAACACTCCTGGCCCACATGTCACTGGAATTGCCACGCTTTTCGCGGCCCGGCCGCCGCCGTTCAAAATTTGAATTCCCCACCCCACCACGAACGGCGAACGGTTTCATCCCCTCACCTCGTCGTGGCCAACAAGGACAACGGCTAACTCCCCCACCACTTCCATTTTGTCGCGTCTTGCTGGCCTACTGGTCTTCCTTCTCCTTCCCTTCCTCGTTCCTCATTCAATTTTCCCCTCTGCTCTGCGGACCCGGGCGGAAGCTTCTGCGGAACAGAGGAGTGAGCGGTTACGAGGAGCCCTGCCCCTGCGTCGCCGGTGGAATGGGAGGGCCGTCGGGGAAGTGGATCAAGTCGCTGGTGGGACTGAAGGCTCCGGAGAAGGCGGCGGGGAGCAAGGGCCGCAAGTGGACGCGGCTGTTTCGGAGCTCGTCGTCCGCGTCGTCGAGAGCCGGCGCCCGGGAGGGCGGCTCCGCGCTAGCGTCGCAGGCGTCCTCGGCGTCGGCGGACTCGTTCAGCTCGGTGGTTGCGGCCGTGGTCCGCGCGCCGCCCAGGGACTTCCGCCTCATCAGGCAGGAGTGGGCCGCCGTCCGCATCCAGACCGCCTTCCGCGCGTTCTTGGTAGCGTCGGCGTTTCCTCCCTCCCTACTCCGTTTGTTTCTCTCTGCTACTACTACAGCGGTGATGATGTGATCTTGACTCCTGGCGACGCCCGTTTCCTGACAGGCAAGGCGGGCGTTGAAGGCGCTCAGGGGCATCGTGCGGCTGCAGGCTATCGTGCGAGGCCGGTTCGTGCGGAGGCAGCTCGCCGTCACGGTCAAGTGCATGAACGCGCTGCTGCGGGTGCAGGAGCGCGCGCGGGAGCGCCGGGCGCGCTCGTCTGCCGACGGCCGCGGCTCTCAGGACGCGCTCGCCGACCGCAACGGCCGTGTAAATTCTGCCAAGGACGCTGAGGTATATACGGATCGAACACAATGCACAAACACAGTCTTAATCCTTCAGTACTTTTTTCTGCAATGTTGGGCTGAAAATGGTTGTTAGACATCCATATTCTTTTGCTCGCTCAGTACTGAGTCGAAAGCTAAATGTCACCTTCCATTCCGGGGAAATGGATTGTACAATCATCATAATTTCTGACTAAGGAATCTGTTGAGTGCTGTTCAAGTGTCGTACAGGCCTCTATTCTACTAGTTCCTTAACACTAGACTAGATGTCACATGGACCATGGAATTAGATGCCTTTTATTCACTGCCACATAAAATTCTACTATCATATTCCCATCGGAAGCTTAATTTAAAAATTTTATCTATGAATTTTAGGCTCTAGAGTTAACCATGAAGTTCAAAGATGATATGTGTGGGGGTAGGAATACCAGTACTAAAAATTGAATTTTCAGTTCTGATTATGCTTACTGTATGATCCGATAATAACTAACCGAATGCTTTTGACACTGGTGTTGTGTGCTGTGCATTGATTTCCTTATGGAGACAGGGATGTGAAGGTTAATGTGATGTGTTCCTTTTTCTTGAAAGGGACTTATCAGATGATAGGGACAATTAAGCTTGTTTTATTGTGCAATGATTGAGTCCATTCAGATTGTTACCTTCTCAGTCACATTGACTATGTTCGTTTGAATCGCCCTTTTTTTGTGCTTTATCTGTACTTTTTGTAGTGACGCTGTTAGGTTAGAAAAGCTATGGTGACAACACCAATAATGCTTTTTACAATTATTCAGACTACAACAGGATACTTAAATGAATTCTCGTGGGTCACATGTTCGCTTGTTTTTTTAACATATATTGTAGGAACAATGGTGTGATCGTCAGGGTTCAGTTGATGAAGTAAGATCAAAGTTACACATGAGGCATGAAGGTGCAGCAAAGAGAGAAAGGGCAATTGCCTATGCTCTTTCTTATCAGGTATATGTTGTACTAATACAAACAGTCTCTTTCTTTTTTAGATGTAATATTAGTTTCATATAATATGCTGATAATTTTTCCTTTTCAGCCTCGGAGTTCAAAACACAATGGACGACCAAGCTCTCCTGCTAGATGTGTTAGGAACCATGAGTCTCTTAAGTGCAGTCAAAACATGAATTATTTAGAAGGATGGAGGTCAACAAAACCGTGGGAGACCAGGCTTATGGAGCCAAATCATTCTGAGTCATCACAGTTTCTGAAGAACTCTGAGGAGAACTTGACTGTCGACAATGCTAGTGCAGTTCAAATCAGAAGAAATAATGTCACAACCAGGGTAGCAGCAAAGCCTTCAATGCCGTCAGCTTCTTCTTCTGACTTTGTATGTGATGAGGGCTCTCCGTCGACATCCTCGGTGACTCCGGTGTCTGCAAGCAGTGTTTTCGCATCAGAAGCAAGATCAGACAGTGGCCATGTTGGAGGTCCAAACTACATGAACCTGACCAAGTCTGCTAAGGCACGGCTGAATGGTTTCAGCAGTCACAGAGGGTCATTCCAAATCCAAAGACAGCAAAAATCCGGTGACCTGACAAGGAAGGCACTCTCTTCAATAGACACCGAAAGCAATGCTGGATCAGAAATTTCAGTAACCTCACGGAGGTTAAAGAGTATGTCCTTGAAAGGGCGCAACATGACAAGAAGTTTGGACAAGGAGAATGACTGTTGATCCTGGCTCTACATGTTAGGGTCAAACAGATCCGCGCATTCTATATATTTCCTCCAAGTATATTCCTGTTTTTGTGTTAATTAGTTGTACACACATGCAGTCCATGCTCAATTCCTCATTGCTGCTTTTGATAACTTATTAGTAGATTCTAAAAGGAGACGTTGACCTGTTATTTATCTCTACCTGCTGTCTACTACTATAAAAAAACTTGTGGTCGAATTAAAGTCGTCCTGGATGATGACATAGTATTATGTGTCGGGTTACTAATGATGCATATGATATTCTGAGACTTAGAATGACGAGGTATGGCTTGTTCGTTCTGACTAAAAATAAATAAATTGCGTGCCGTCTTCCGTGAAGATCTCATGACCTGTCTCAGTTGATCGCCCATTTACTAAAAAATTCTGCTGTCCATTTCATTTGGGCGTATCATAATATACGATGTCCTCATCAGTATCTCGCCGGGTAAACGTTTTTCTTTGGAACATTTGCGGTTGTTAAAGCGAACGTCCTTGACCTGTTTATTTACATTTGTTTGACTAAAAGTGCATATACTATATCATCAATCCAGACCACATTGCTTGTCAAAAATCTACGCATTTTGATATTGTCAGTAGCAATAGGTGAGATGGAGTGCTAAAATAAGGGGAGGAAATCAGCACCCGATGGATGAGATTTTGCTGCGCCGCTAGGCGCTAAGCTGCTGTAGCGCGGTACCTCTCCTTGCGTGGCGGGAGCAAAGGCGACGGAAAGGGACGCGGCGAAAGCTACGCCGAAACTGAAAACAGTAACCGCATCCATGTTTGGTAAACATTAAGGTATACTGTACTGTAATTCCTTATGTCTTTTTGTCGTACACATGCTCTGTCGCTCGTGAAAGAGCCCTGATCCTGAAGTGCGCTGGTAGTACTACCAGTTACTGCCGGTGTTGCCGTCCTACTGATGGCAACCCTTCATTGGAACGGCTTTTCTTGCTCGTATCAATCAAGTGGGCATCGTCTGAAGGCTGGCAGGACAGTGTTTTGGGCGGCCCAGCCAGACGGCACCCGTGTCATCGACGCGAGACACGAGCGCATGGTCCAGGCGCGCGCGCACAGTTGGCAGCGCCATGCATGCCGTCATCGGGAGGCATTGAGCAGTTGAGACGGCAGGGACAGGGCAGAGATTCTCCGGGACGGTGAGGGGGACAATTCAGACTTACGGGCTTTCCGGGGAGGGCCCTGCTGCCCCTGCAGGAATGGTCACCGCGAAAATGACAGCGGGGGACGAGGTGAGGTGCGTGGTTTTTGGGTGTTTGACCCACCGGGCAGGATTAAAAGGGGGCGAGGTTACATCACTGCCCTTAATGCCGCCATCACTTGCGAGGAGCTAGCTCCGCTGGAGAGAGAGGGGGGCTTGCAGATAACGCACGCCTAGCCAAACACGAACATCGCCGAGCTCCCACAGCTTCTCCAACTCCTAGCATCACCGAGGAAGAAGGTCTCTACTACTTGCTGCTAGCTGCGAGCAGGCAGGCGGAACTGATCGACGACATGGGTGACGGAGCTGCGGCCATGCCTACCAGCAGGTTCCGTACGATCTGCGTCTTCTGCGGCAGCAACGCCGGTCGCCGGAAGGTGTTCGGCGACGCCGCCTTGGATCTCGGCAACGAGCTGGTGAGTATTATGGACATGGCATGGAGCTCACATCTCTCTTTGGCCGGCGTTCCACCGTCGTTTTCTCTCTGCTTTTTTAGAGTTTTTTGTTTGGGTTCTTTGTAGGTCAGTTTCTCCTGTTTTTCTCCCCTTCTTGTAGGTGAGGAGGGGCATCAATTTGGTTTACGGCGGCGGCAGCATCGGGCTTATGGGCATGATTGCGCGGACGGTTCTCCATGGCGGCTGCAGTGTCCTTGGGTACCTTCTGTGCTTGTAATTTTCAGTGGTTGTTTTCCTTTCTGAAGCGTCTGATTCCTTCACAGGGTGATTCCGAAAGCGCTCATGCCGATTGAGGTAAACTAAACACGCTGCAGTTTCTTTTTAGTTACCCTTCCTTCTGTTCATGGTAGTACTCCTACAATAATCTTTCAGAGTACTATAGGAAATTGTTGTTCTGAAAAAACAAAACAAAAAGGACATCTGTCAGTGCAGCGTTTGGACATGTGATTCAGCTTTAGCAATGGATGGACGGACGACGACACGAATGGCTCTGGAGCTTTCTGTTCCTCTTTTGCAGAATGGAAGAAGGCGATGCAATTTTTTTTTCTTCATTATCTTAAAGTATAAGTGGACAAGCTAGGACTAGGATTTTTGTGGCCAGTTTGGTTCCTGTCTTTTTTAGAGCGGTAGGTACGACAATTTGGAAATCTTGATTTACTAGTACACTTTTCAAGTAGACAAGGACAAATGAAATTGTTCCGCAAGACCGCCGTATCCTCTGTGTTCACGGGTTGAAGATATTTTTGAATGAGGAATTAAAGTAGCTAAGCTACAGGTTATGCTGGTTTTTTTTCATCTGTCAGTGGAGTAGTAGTCTACAATCTAGTATGGTCAGATTCGCATGGGTGTGTTTTTAACAGATATCAGGTGAAAGTGTGGGAGAAGTTAAGGTCGTAGCTGACATGCATGAGAGGAAAGCCGAGATGGCTCGACAATCCGAAGCGTTCATCGCTCTTCCAGGTGCCAGACGTTTGGATGATTTCCTGCACTACCCTACCCCTGATCGATCGATTGATCGCACATGTTTCTCAGTACTAACTATATTGCTTAATTTGCTACTCCTTTCCAGGTGGATATGGAACAATGGAGGAGCTGCTAGAGATGATAACATGGTCGCAGCTCGGGATTCATGACAAACCAGTAAGTACAATTGGACGGTTTAAAAAGGAAAAAAAAAAGGCAACAAAAGGTTTTTGTTTCTCCCCCAACAAATTCAGGTCTCTGTCAGGTCGGGCTGCTGAACGTCGACGGCTACTACGATCCGCTGCTGGCGCTGTTCGATAAAGGCGCGACGGAGGGTTTCATCAACCAAGACTGCAGGCAGATATTCGTTTCTGCGCCAACTGCAGGTGAACTGCTGACGAAGATGGAGGTAAACAACGAGTCCACGATCCAGAATGTTCGGCTTATTTTGACCACACTAGTTATTTATCTAGAGCTTTGCTGTTGCCATTTCCGGAACCGAGTGCAGCAATACACTCGGTTGCACCAGGAGGTAGCTTCTGCAACGAGCTGGGAGATCTCGGAGCTCGGCTACGGGAAGGCCGACGACGACGACGACGCAGCACCGGCTGCGGACTCGTAGCAGACTCTGCATCCAACATATGCTGTGCTGAACCTCTCATCATCTCGTCCACTGATGTCCTAGTATTTGTTTCGCCATCATTTCCTGATAATCTGAAAAGGGTGGTTTGAAGTACTACGGTACAGTCCGGCCTGCTGCAGGGTACTATTTGATTGGCTCCGAGAGAGAGCATTCCCTGTGTACCCAAAAAGAAGTTGACCTTACTCGATCGTGGCCATTGTTTCCAATTTCCAAGCTTGTTATTATGCGAGCTACTAGTAGTATTTTCCCCTTTTGGGAGGTGTGTGTGGAAACTAAGGTGGAAACGGAATCTAAGCGGCGCAGGCCGCCGGGTGCTGCAGCACGAAAACGGCCACCAGCAGCTGCTGCTTGGCGGACGACGTCACAGGTGAGCGCAAGGCAAGCCACCACTGGTTGGGTTTGAATTGAATCGTGTGCTAATCATTGCGGATGATATGATGCTTCCTTTTTGGTTAAAGAATGAAAAACGATGATGATGATGTGAGTGACGATTATGGATGGATGGAATCGTTTTTGTTTGGGAGATCCTATCCTGTCTGCCTTTTGTGCCTTTTCCCGGCCTGGAGCGTACTTTGCTGTCTACGACCACCCTTTTCGGCTTTTCTTTTTTTTGGATGAAATGAAATACCCTCTTTAGCTTTGTTCACGATGATACGACTCTGCTCTTGTTTTTCCAGAATTTGCCGATCCGTCCGGTGTGCCGTGCCGAGGGGCATGCTCTGCCGCTCGCGAAGCAGACTGACCCACTGGCAACCGCATCGTATCCATCGGCCCACCACGGCCCATCACGCGATTTCTGCTGCGACCGAGCCGCCTGCCACGCCGCCCCTGTCCCCCACTTTCGTCTTTCGTCATTGTACTTTTGGAGTACTGTTCCATCGTCTACCTAACCTTTGAGAGCTCGCTCACTGTTTTGATGGACTCCTACTGTACACGCCCGTCATATATACAGTACTGTATTCTGATTCTGATTGAACACGACTACTTCAATCTCTCCCTTATTAATTAAGTATACATACAATCACTGTTATGGTACTTAAGTACAGTACTACTACTACACTATACTTCCTTCGACTACTACTCTACAGTATACGCGCAGGATAGGAGTAGCTAGCTCGTATCTCGTACTAGACCCGAAGCCAGAATCCACCGCCAGAGCCAGCGACACGTATGTGTGCGCTGCCTTTGCCGCACCGCGCCACAGGACGAGCTAGCGGGTACGGGTGGTTGGCGCATCATCGACTCGCGCCGGTGTGGACTCGACCATTCTTTGGACGCGGACAGTCAGTCAGTCGGCGCAGAATGAACTGTTGTACACGAATACAGTATTACTACTCCCCTGCAGCTCCTTTCAGTACGTATTCACAGTACAGTAGGACAGTAGGTGTATAGGTTATTGTAGAGTACAGGAGCTTGAAGTTGAAGTTGAGGCCGGGAGACGGAGGCGCGTGCGTGCACGAGGGGTGCGAGCCCACCGATGCATATGCAGCAGCCGCGCCGGAGCATTCACCTGGTGGCATGCCATGCCAAGAAGGAAAGATGGCGTCCGGCGTCCGGCGAGGGGCGTCGTCCACAGCCTACGACTCGCGGCCTAGCTTGGCTAGCTACCTTGCTAGTGTGGTCCGTCCATCGTCGATCTGACGAAACGGGGGACCAGATCGATTAGATTACTCTCAAGGCCAGGGACCGGTTGTTCTTCACTGCTGTAGCAACTCCATTCTGATGGATCATTGGATCCCATCTCGATATGGTCATCAATTCGTTTGCTGAGGGCAGACGGCGGGGGTTGCAGTTTTACAGAACGTGTCGCCTGTTGTATCGTAGGCGAAATTTGAGTTGATCGGGTTTTCGATCAGTAAACACCTTTTTTTTTTTTTCAGAAGAAGGGGACAAGCTAGGTTACAATGTCACAATAACCCCGGTCTTGTTGATCTTTTAAGATGCTACCACATCATTGGTTTTGACCCTCTTAAAATTTACAGTCTGATATTAGTCGATCCAGATGAGAAGTGCACACAACCGCAAAAAGAAACCATAAGTTTCAGCAAGATCAGGTCTTAAGGACTTCAAGTCCTGATTTTGGTCATGAAAGTACATCGTTAATTGCTAGTATAACAGAAAAGGTATCATTGCCATACAAGGAAAGGAGTCGTCCATAGTCACACACTATACCTTCAATTCATCATAACACAATTAGTAGAGGTCGTCTCAGTCATGCAAAACTTACAAGTAAGAGAAATGTTATGGCTTTTGAAAGTTCAAATCCCGTGATAATACAGTCCGTTGGATACGCCTTTCATCAAAAAGTAGTGTTCTAGCATGTACTTTTAGAATCAAAAGAAACGTCTGACATTCGTTTTGTACTATCCTAGCGACATCATTTTGAGAATAGAGGGAGTAATTCGTTTTATTAATACACTCAAATATACTTGTACGCATGGCTTCATGGCTCGTACCACCAAGTCAGAAAAAAAAATTGTGTCGCATGTAACACTGCACCCAAACTTATAATAACCTTGAGGTGTAAGTTCTTCAGGGAACAGCAGGATGCAAACCATATGTGTCTACCATTTCCCCCAGTACACTACTGCAAATACACTACATATTCTTCACAGTTTAGGACAACATATATACAACCAAATACACATATGGTGAAACCAATATTAATTATGTTACATATATATGCATGCGCTAGGATATATATAACAATTTCTATGCCCTTATGTCGGAAACAATATACTAGTTGTGCCAGACTCTCGTTATTATCTAGCTATCTTTGTTTTTTATTTCTTTTTTTTTTTTGAAAAAGGCTACTCTTATCTTGCAATCGGTTTGCATATCCTTATTGGTGTGGTCCTTTCAGCTTATCGTGCATATTTTTTTCTCTATCATGCCGTTCGTTTCCTTGCTAGAAACAAAAAGAAGTTAAACTACTAAAGGAACGTAAACATCAGCAATTTTTGTCCTTTTGCTCTCTATCTTCTTGCTTCTCCTCATCTCTCACACGTTGCATCTTTGAAAATTCAGATACACACTACGTCCTAGAGTTGTTGCCATCTTGTTCTTTTTGCTGAAAAGATAGGGACGAAAGAAATAACCTGTAACTGGACCAGCTACAATTTAGTTATTGTACTTTTCCTTCCCGAAAATGGTACATTAAAAATAAAGGCTGCAACCACATTGGCATATATCCTACAAATCCCTGCAGAAGCTATATATACATCAATACATCGTCCTATTCATCATTACCCTTATCATGTGAGGAAATCTTGACAATAACGCTCCAATGTTTCATTCGATGTACAGACCAATAGCGTCCAAGACCAAACACAAACCGGCAGAACAAGTTGCCTCTGAAGCAGAGCAGACACGAAGCAACACAGCCAAATCATCTCAGAAACAGCTAGATCTCTTTTTCTCTTCGAATCATGAAAGGATCTCAAGAGAGTAGACAATGAGTACCTTAAGAAAAATAACATGAATTCTATTTTTTTTCCCTCAAGAAAAAACATACGTAATACTCCCTCTCCCACAATAGATGACATTTTGTGAGTGGGCACGGAAAGTAAGAGAAATTGATAGAGGAGTACATAGAAAATGAGGATGAGATAGCGCTGGAGATGTATTGAAAATAAAAAATATGCATTGAGTAGTAAGAAGTATTTTAAAATTTTTAAAATGATTAAAATGTCAAATATTTTAGGACCGAAGGGGTAATGTTTATTTATCGTCTCATCAGTTTGACTGAGGGCTATCCTTTGAATTACCATTTGAGAGCAGGCATATACTACTGTACTTTCTAGTGCAGTATAGTACTTTCCTGTCCCCCTATCGGCACCTAACGGAACTGCTGCCCTCCACATTTTTATCTTGCCCTTCTTATACGGAAAAGGAAACAAATTTGAACAGCGCTCCAGCTTGGCCTGCAGCTCATGCCGTCTATAAGAAGACGCCCATATGCACAGCATCCATCCAAAGAAAAAGGACCATCCTAGCACGGCTACACTTGCAGAATTCGTCATCCCCTGCTTCCTGCTATCCCCAGCATCTAGTACTATATCACTCAGATCGGTGCAGAGCCAGTCTGAAAAATCAAATTCTCCAGCCAAGTTGCGAGCCAGGTATGACCACTGACCTAGCTACTAGTACGTACTTTGTAGCTCAAGATAAATAAGTACGCAGTACGTCGTTCATCTTTGCTCCGTGGTTTTTGCTTTCTGGCATGTCTTTGAAATTTGAATATTTGATTCATTTCATTTGAAGATCCTACTAAAACAGTCAGTTTTGGTTGGCGCATTTTTTTTTTCAGCAGTAAAACCAATCTCAGGTCTTGGTACAAGAGAGGCAGGCGCCAGGCACGCCGGCAGGCCGTGTACTTGTACAGAACTACACATCGATGGACTTCTTCGGCTGGAGCACGCAGTCGTATGCAGCAGAGCCATGCCTGCCGAGCCGCCCAAGCGACGACGACGACAACGGACTGCTCAGCGCCGTCTTGTGCACTAGCCTCCACAACGGCCTTTACACCGATCACAGCAGCCTCGCCGCCATGTCCTCGTCGTCGCAAACGATTCCGATCCTCGTTCAAGGTCACGACGGCACGAGTGATCTTCCCGACAGCGGCACGCCGGCGGGCACGCTCCCGAACGTGATGACCAACGGCGCAGTGGAGGACGACGACCTCTTTGACGCATTCGCGTACGTCGTCCCAAACTTCGCCGAGGGATCTGCGCAGGCCGCGGCGTCGAACTTGTCCGGTTACGGCAGCAGCAGCACCACGGGCGGCGGCAACGGGAACATCTCCTCCGGTGAGTCCAACACATGCGGAGGCGGCGGCCAAGACGTAGAGGTGGCGTCTCCGTGCTCCGTGTCGCAGCAAACGCTAATTCGTCAGACACCGACAACGGCGAGGACGAAGGCGACAGCCATGGTGCGGGGAGCAGCTGGGTCGACGTCCTCATCGACCAGCCGCGCCACGTTCCGGGGGCAGCAGATCCACAGCCACCACCATCACCAGACGTCGTCATCAGGAGGGATGACACTGCTCGGACGAAGCGGGTACCAGCCGGCAGACGCGGAGGCGATAGCACGGGCGAAGGAGTCGATCTACCGCGCGGCGGCGATGCGGCCGGTTCACCAGCTTGTCATATCCTACCAGAACACCGTCAAGCCGCGGCGGCGCAAGAACGTGCGGATATCGAGCGACCCGCAGACGGTGGCGGCGCGGCTGCGGCGGGAGAGGATCAGCGAGCGCCTGCGCGCGCTGCAGCGGCTCGTGCCGGGAGGTTGCCGGATGGACACGGCGTCCATGCTCGATGAGGCGGCCAGCTACCTCAGGTTCCTCAAGTCGCAGATCAAGGCACTGGAAAGCTGGGGCGGCTACTGCAATGGCGGCGGCGGCGGCAGCCTGCTGCAGAATTACTGCACGGGAAACCGGCCAGGACATTGTGGTGGTGGTGGTAGCATCAACGCAGTTCTTGCCTTTGGATCAAGAGACGACGGCATTGTTGGTGGCTATACGCAAAATCTAGCACGGGAAATTAACATGACGTTGTAACATGTACTGCTAGCACGTAACGCTCCACATGTGAGACAAATCTGTAGATTTGGTGGATAACGAGAATAAAGTGTTGGTGGATAACGAGAATAAAGTGTTTAGCTTTTGAAGTATTTTAGTGGAGGAATAATAATCGAAGTGCTTTCTCTTTGTGACGCATGTTTTTGTGTGACAAAAAACCAGGTGGTACACAGGGACGAGATGACTGGAACGGCACTGAGGCATCATCATCAGATTTGTACGTGTACCGAGTGAGGTGGTAGGGTATCGTGTTACAACTTACAAAACCCATCAAGACCCATAACAAAGTAATGCAAAAATGACATTGAAGCTTACGAAAAAAAGAAACTAAAAAGGTCCCTGCCGTTGGATATTGTGGACGGTCCATTGGGTATTTTAGTGGGATTTCAGAGTGAAAATGTGCAGCCCTAAAGAGCCCATGTCCGTGACCCAAAATGATCCCTGCTGCGTAGCGTCGAACCCGTCGCCTCCGACGGTGGCGGCGCACACGGGCGACGCGAAGTTGCGCCGTTTGGCTTGAGCCTGGAGCGTAGGACGACATGTGCACAGATAATGGGAGTTGCTGCGCTCGTGATCACCACAAAATGCTGGAAATTCTTCTTGGAGTCCGAGTGTAGCACTGTCTCCCATGGTTCACCACGGTTTTGCTGAGAAGGATACGTAGTGGTAGGTTCAGTTCTGTTCAGTGGGCCCTGTTATTTTCTGTTCTTTTGTTTGTATGTCTCAATGTAAGTTAAATATTCTCTGTGATTAATGTGATTCAGTTCTGTTCTGTTTTATAAGAATGTTCATGGTTCATATATCATACACCATGTTTATGATAGCTGAGCTGCTTATGTGCTGTTTAAGTATACATCCTGGCGTGTGTACCATATAGCCTTCTGCGCTGTGCTTCCTTTCATTTTGTACCATACTAGAAAGTTTGGCGCGCTAACGCCGCGCTCGCTTGTTAATCACGTGGAAGCATGTTTGCTGCATACAAAGAAGGCACCGTACAATAATAAGCTTCTGCTAAAAAAAATTAATAATTGACAACCCTAATGTTTTGTGGTAAGCAAATGGTTTAACATGGACAATATACAAACAGTTAGTTGGCCTTATATTTCTAACTTCGATGCATATGTAAATAAACTCAGAATTACAGTAACCAATCCGTAAATATATACTCAACGAAGGTAGTACCCCCAGTCTCGTTCTATTAAAAAAAAAAAGACAGTCTCACAAGTTTACAATCTGCAGACATAACGAAAATAGTGAAAGCACTCTATGGGACAGTGCCCTTCGCGATGCATCGGTCTGTCCATGTTCGTGCTTTCTGCAGCTTGCTCTTGAATACTTTGCGCAATAGATCCAACCATGATGACAATTTACAGAAATGTCTCAGCTCAAGTACGATCTGGATCACTAAGCAAATTATGATTCAAAAGAGGGAGAGAAATGCGGAAAATATGGTACTATTAATGAGCTAAACTACTGAGTCAAAATAGTAAGTTCTGAGTCTACAATTTAATATCAAAAATAAATAAGTTCTAAGGCTCTGTAAAAGCTCGGTCCTGATACCTAGGTAACTCAGACGCTCCTTAAGGTTCCTAGAACTCTGTTTACTTTTAAAGCTTTGGCAACGGAAGGTGCTGGGCAAAAATATTTTTATTTTGTACTATGAACCTTTATTCCCTCTATAATGCACGGCAGAGCACCTGCCATCTTCCTAAAAAAAATTCTAAAGAAAAAGCAACATTGAGATTACCAAGTAAAGAGGTGCAGAATTTACCTCAGGAGGATCATGTTGTTTAATCAACCGGAGGAAGGCTGGAGGTACAAAAATTGACAATGCATATACACCTGTTTGTCTTCCATTTTAATCACAGTCAGAAGCCAACTCGAGAGAGAAGCCAATTGGCAATATGGCATCTCTCTCCTAAAAATCATACAATGCTTAACCTCTGAATTAATAAGGAAAACTTGGTGAAAATAACAGTGTTATAATTATAATTTCAGTTTAACTAAGTCTGCAAACACTCAAGAGTTGGAATATGAAAATATATCTGAATAAAGTTTTTGATAAGGAGGCATACACAAAGAGAAGGGATAATATCCCTAAAGCACCAACTGACTTGACAAAAGATGTTCTAAATAATTAATAAATTGTTGCAGCGAGGAGGTAAGCATGTGAACAGATATAGATGGTCAAATCAGGGAAAAATAGTCTGCACCACAAAACCTCTGGTCTCCTAAAGCTAACTATGCATGAAGTTTATCATGGGAATATTGCTTGCATGATTTGAGTCTTTGTTCATACTATTACAAAAAAAGTGCAGATCATCTACATACATATGGAGAAAAATCACATCAATTTTAAACAATAAGAAAGATAACCCTACACCTAAAGTTTCTGAGAAATGTTGTATATCATTTTCATGAAACTATCTAAAACAGGTATACGGATTTCTAAAAGTGCATTGGAGCACGGAGGGGAGCATACTATCTTGAAATAAAATGTTAGCCATTCACTCTAGAGAGAAAGAAACATGCATGATTCAGCAAAACCAATCTTTCAGAACGTAGATTATGGCCGACAATCCAGATGCACATGCTGATTCAAACAATTGTAGAATTGCAATGCAACTTTTAGGTGATTAACAGATCTGAACACCCGTGTAAGCAACATGAAATAGACAGTTTGAGATATGATGGGTATATTACAAATTATTCCTATAAATCTTACAACAGCAAGACCACATGATAACCTGATTGCAATACAAAATATTTTACCCAATAATAAACCTCAATAAAATATGAGGCAAAAGCAAATGAGTGCATAGAAAAAGGACATGGAGGAGAACTTTCAGTTTGATAACTTAATGCACGCGACAATAAATTTGGTGTGTAGTATGAGAACCAAGGTTGCATTTTCAGGCATAATATTTTTTTTGCTGAGGGTTGTGGAACCGTTAGGAAGGCATAAACAATATTGGATATATGCTGCTATATCTGTAGCAAAATGCCAAAACGTTTTATGAAATGTAGAGATGTGGGGAATTACAAAGCCATGACATGTGAAATTTAGCAGACCATACAACATTTTTAAATCACATCGCAATCCTTCGTAGCACTATTAGCATAACCAAATCAGCAGAGTACGGTTACCATTGTGTTAGGCTGCGATGCCTTAAAAACATTCTCATTGATCAAACCTGATGAAGGGAAGGTGAAGTGTATCGATGTGGTGCTTTCTCTGTACAAATGAGGTTATGTCAGTATCACTTTCCGAAGGATATTTCATAACTTATGAAGGATGAAACTGAAGGTTGTAGGGTCAGAAAACTTCTGGAAGGCATTAACATATTATACCATTCCATCTGTCACTTCCATTCAACCCCCCCTCCCCCCATAAAAAAAACAATAAAATATATTTATAGGGTGGACTAATTACCAATTCATATTATGAATAATAACACTTGGAAAATATATTTATAGGCATAGTGAAAGCTGCACCAATCCAACAGTTTGCTATTACCTATGGCACTACAGTGCTTCTGCTTTCAGAATTGCAGCATCATTAGAAGAGAAATATTATAATGTAAAGCAGTTTAAGTTCGTCCGTACTCAACTACAATTTTACTCCCTCATGCTGACAAATAAACGCAGATGTTTAAACAATCCTAAGTCAACTGGATCACTGGACGTCATGCTGAATGAGTCCCACTATCGGAAGTAGCCTCAGAAGACTCAATCAGATGGGGATGTAAACATAGTAAAGAGACTAAGAGAGTACTGAAGGTGCAGCGGCGTCTTGTTGGAGTTGGATGCGTACATGTAGTTGGTCGTTCTCCTTCTCCGTAGTGAGGTCATCGTGTGACTCCATGGCGCACTGCAGGTCGCGGTAGTAGAGGGCACACTCCTCGCTGGACTTGGTGAAGAGGCGTCTTATGCAGCGACCAACACCTATTTATCGTCGACGCAGCGGCTGAGGTTAGCGGCATTCATGGTTGCCTCATCCTGCGTCGATCCAATGGATTCGAGACAATAAGGTGCAGGATAAACAAATGGATCAAATCAACGAAGAAGGTACTGTGAGAAGATGTTTCGTCCGTGTGTAGGAGGTCCTCGTCGAGTGAGAAGATTTGGTCGTGGAACCGGCGGCGCTGGTCCTCCTAGGCGGCAGGTGAATCGGCGGAAACCTGAGGTCGACCTAGAGGCGCAGGACGCGCGGCGTGGGAGGCGGCGCGCGAGGAGAGCCGAGTCGGAGCTGCTCTAGCCGTGACGACGAATGAGAAGACGTGGATTTCGTCAAGAGTTAAGGACAACCCATTTGCCTGTGGCGTTGGTCTCACGCGAGATCGTAGACAGAAGCATACGGAACGGGACGCCTGCTACAGACGGAAGGCAGACGTTGTAAAAACATAGCGTGAGAGCAACGCATTCGCCCGGAGGGCTGCGTTTTCTTCCGCAATAGGGGTAATGCGTTGATGTTGTACTCCCTCAGTCTTCTGGTTTGAGGAGATTGCATTTGCCTGATTTGCAGCATCTTGATCAGCGATTATCATGTTATCAGGCCCCATATTACCAGAATCATCATCAGAATTGGTGGCCTCTGTCGGTGTTTCTAGGCATGTCTTTTCTGTTGAGGTACCGCTATGTTCAGAGATGTATGCAAACAAAGCAAGAACCACCTAGATATCTTTATTTATTGTTGATCCCCCTGATGATGCACAACAGCTAATTCAATCACTAGAGCTGCTTCATTGAGTGCCTCTATTCCAGCGTTAGCTAGAGCACCTTGTTGCTCATCTTCCCCTGGGAATGGAGCATTGAGATCGAGAATTGTGCCTTAACTGAGATGTTCACTCTGATCAGAGGAGGTATGTGACATCCTTGAGTATTGTACATCAAGTTCCACTTGCATTTCATTAAGATCAGCATGCTGTTGCACCAGTCCTATCTCTCCAGGTTGATCAGCCTCAACTTGTTCATTGAGATCAGGAATTTGCTGAAAGCCTGGTTGCTGCTGCTGCTGCTGCCAATTGCCCCACCCCACATGTTGATTTGGATCATGCTGCTATAACAGGGCCCCAATGTTATGATCCATTTGCTGTTGGTGAAAGCCAATCACTGGTGCCACTTGACCAAAGTTAAAGAAGTCATAAGGCGGATTGGCCACCACCTGATCAGGGACTTGGTCCTCGTCCATGGCTTATGCTCCCAACAGATTCTGTTGGATGATCTCACATTGCACCGTCCAGAAATCCCCAAGAAATCCACGTGTATCAGAAACCACAATAAAATGAGGTACATCTTGCAAGGATAAAACTCGAGCTTTGATGAGGGATCTGCTCATAAGTCTATCATCTTCATCCCATTCAACTAAGCGACCAAATGAAGCAATAGCCACCTCAATGTTATCCCTATGCCAATAATTTAGAGGCAACCTGAGCAGAAGTAACCAGCATTCATGGTTAAATTGGAAGGCACGGTGATTACCACCATCATCATGATTAACAAAAGTAAAAGAAGAACCCACCTAGAAATGCGGGCTATTGTTAACCAAAGCATCACGAACTAATACTAAACCAAGCTTAACATAAGCCTGACCAAGGTGACAGGGCTGAATGCTTCTATAAGGCATGCACATGCATTCAGTAAGAAAGTCCTGAATGACTGCTCTGATGTCAACAAACAAAACCTGGTTGGCGGGCATAGGGTTGATGGTGACGATAGCGACATCATCATGAGCTTCTTCAGGACGACGGAGATGCGCCCGAACCCTGAACTCTCTGTCCTGCACCACTTGACGAGCGAAGCCCGCTGGGATGAATGGGTGCGGGTCGGCGAACTGGAAAGCAATATCTGAGGTGTCGCCGTCTGAGCTTGGAGAGATTGCCAGAAAAGCGCTTTGGTGAACAGTATGTTGGAGAGAGTTGGAGGAAGGCGAAGAGACGTCCTAGAGAACAGGAGTAGAAATTGTGCGTAAATTATACTGGGTCGCACATAGATCTCCCCATGAATCAAAGACAGGTGGGCCACTAGAAGATGTATCCCCAATTAGCAGTGACTTTAGTTTACAAAACCAGGAAGACACCTTGGTCGGATTTGTTTCCGATTTATCATGTGAAAATTTCGCCGCATGATTTGTTTCAAAACTCCTGCCTATAAAAGAGTTGCTACAACGGGCTGCATAGTGACCATGCCGAAGGCATTTGGCACATCTGGGCCGTCGGCGACAAGCCCAAGTCGGATGTGGAGAAGAGAGACAGACCATGCATCTCGCATGGATTGGGGTTGCCTTGTCCCCAAAATGAAAGACCGCTGGTTCTTCATAGAATTGGCAGCCCAAGCCTAACTCAAGAGCATCCATTCGGCCGAAGTTTCCATTGTCCAGAGCTAAGTAATTGGAATTTGAAACTTTGGCTACCGCCTGTTTAGGACGGTATTCAAAGCGAGGTGGCAATTTTGGTTCGGGTCTCCAGATCTTACGTTTGAATTTTGAAATGAGGCATGCGACGGAAAATGTAAACAAGCAAAGACCGATGTTCTTGGGAAGCGAATGCGATCAAAAACAGATTTCACTGGGATGTATTGGCCTTGTTATACGGAACAGAACGAAGAGAAGGGCCAAGAGGAACAGAAGTAGCACCTGTTACTGGCGATCGATGATGTTGGACACTTATGGGTTTTCGAAAGGCCTCAGCATATGACATTGCTTTCCCTTTGCCTTTCCTGGTTGTAATAATTTTTCATTCTGATTGTTCCTTGATTTCCCAGTGTTTCTTCTCAAGATCTGATCTTGGGCCACCATCATGCCAGAGATGGAAATGCACTTTGTAGAGATCACACTCATATGAACGAAGACCACAGATATGGAGCCCAACCTGTTTATTGGCAACCGAAAACCAGAAAACACAATCACCCAATTGATGTATTGCCAGATCAAAAGCTTTACCTCCAATTGTTGCTTGGAGGATGTCGGCCACACTTGATTCCGAAAGTCGAAATTTGCATCAGCCCACCGAGACCACAGAAAAAATTCCTTTCGGTTTCTTCCCCCCCACAAACACCACTAGGGAAAGGAATTTCCGACGGATTTCCGCTTCAATCTTCAGTCCTGGTGTGAGATCCAGGCACGAGAGATCCATCGCAGCCCCGATCAGCAGGAATCATGGCTAAACGCCGGTGGGGAGGGGACGGTGGAGGGGGCGGTGGAGGAGAGCATTTTCTACTCGTGTACTTTCTCCTATTTTTCTTATCACTAGTCTTTGCTGCACAGCTAACAGCGCAGCAACAACCATCTGATCGGAGCCCTAGTGTGGTCTGCTCAATCAGAAGGAAGCAAATTTAACTATTAACTAGCCGTCATGAGCGGCTTCACAACATTCTGTACTCTGATTATGGATCATGTTTGTTGTTTGCAGCACCAATCCTTCACTCAGGATATAAAGCATGAGCTCCTCTGAGACTCAACACAGGCACTTTACAAGCATCAAGTGCTTATGTAGAAGAAGAACGAAAACATCCCAAGGCATGAAACAGACGAGAGAAAAAGAAAACATCAACCAATCACTTTCAGCCACTCTAGCTAACTTGACGGCTTCACATCTGCTTCTCCATTGATCATGCTTGTTGTATGTGTTGATCTAGACAAAAGATATCCAGGAAATAAGTTTTGAGACAAAGTTTGCATGCATATCACTGTATAGCATTCTTAGAGCAGTCTGCATTAAATTCATAAGGCTGATCATTCCTCACCTTGGAAATTTGGGTCAGCCACACGGGCAGCTCCTGGCTTGATCTTTATGTGACTCGTCAGCTTGTCGGTGATTATCATTTGGATGTCGGTCTTGCAAAACATGAGTTCCCCCTCGGGTCCAACAAGATCACCAAATGTCATTGTAGGAAGCTGATACATACCAAGTGTTTTCTCTGGTAGAGGTTTATCAAGCTCCATTGTTCTGTATCTTCGCATCTTCTGAGCACGCGTCGAAAATGTGCCCCAGGAATGTATTCTATTCCACAAGTGGAATGGCAGTGAAGAAGCGGGTAAGCCAAGCTGAAGGCGGCGAAGTACCTCGTAGACAGACCTCAACCTTAGGGCCTCACAAAAGGTCAACATAGCTCTGGAAACAGCCTTTTGCAAATCTTCTTTCAGTTCATAAGTGATACCAATCACTTCCCCATGGTGATCAATGTAGATGCAATCTTCAAAGCGAGCTAGTGAGTAGAACATTTGGACAAGTGGTTCGGGTCCACCAATAGTCCTGCATTAGTGAATATATAGTAGTACTTGTTAACGCTATTTAAGTATTGAGTACATTGCTTATTGTGTAAATTTCACTGGCGGACTAGGATATACTCCCTCCATTTTTTTTTGTTGCCATTGACTTTGACTACTCGTCTTATTCGAAAATTAGTTCAAATGTGTACAATTAAAAATTAGGATCCAAAAACATTTATTAATAAATCAAACCATAACAAAATATTTGATATTTCTCATATTTTTTTGAATAAGACGAATGGTCAAGTCAGCGGCGACAATAATTTAAAAAAGTGGAGAGACTTTGACCGTCAACTTTGACCATTCGTATTATTCAAAAATATGGAAAATAGCAAATATTTTGTTCTGATTCGATTATCACTAAAGGTTCTTAAGACATAACTTTTAATTTTATATGTTTAAATATATTTTTTGAATAAGACGAATGGTCAAAGTCAATGACGATAACAATTTAAAATAGGAAGGAGTATATAGTAGACAAGTTCATCAACCGTAAATAAAATTTACTCTCATTTAAAATATGCATAGTAGAATAAAACGAGCCCGCCATTGTGATTAAAGCTGAGCCCCATCTTGATAGGGTTGAAGTAGTGTGGAGTCTTGATGATTTCGTTATCGAAGACAAACCAATGGCCCCACTCCATGTGTTGCGCATCACCAACGGCACGTCGAAACCCAGTCATATACTGATCAGTGTCACGAACTAGAAGATCGACATTGTATGTAAGATCATTAGAGCTCTAAAGGCGGACTGTATGGTGGCTGCTGCCAGTCTTTGGGTTCAGGAGTGGTGCGACTGGTATCTCCTGATCTCCAATCAGCACAGGTGCGAAAGCACGAGCATGGTTTAGACGAGCATTGATATTGTCTGATAACTGCTCCACGGCATTGTTCACGTCAAACTGCAGTCTCGGAACATCCTGCGCGTGCATCGATGGTTAGTGCAATGTTACAATATATACTTGTATGAGAAAATTAATCATTTGACTCTAGTAAAAGTCACTATCTGTGTAGAGGCTGGGCCTTTTTGTTCTATTATCTAACAATTGAAAAAAAATGTCACTATCTCTAATTTGACCACAAGTTCATTTTTTATTTCTTATTTAGCCTTTCCATCAATTTTTGATGTCTAACGGTGGTAACATGGGCGGTAAAATGATCAGTTTACCGCTAGCATAAATTGTAGCAATTATCATGTTATACTGTGAGCATTATTTCAATCTTTTTCTCATGGTGTAAGGATATCATAATCTCTACTACTATTAATTTCGTAACTATCGTCCGTGCACCTCTGGCGAGCGGAATAAGCCATCGCGCGTCCACCCTAGCAGCCGCTGCAGAAGAGGTCTAGCACAGTTCCGGCTCCAAAAGAGTTCTAAAACTCCAGAAGTAAAGCAAAAGCAGAACAAGGGATTCTGCTTGCCATGACATACTTCTGTCACAGTTTCGGATCCAAAAGAGTTCTGGAACTCCAGAAGTAAAGCAAAAGCAGAACAAGAGGTTCTGCTTGCCATGACATACTTCTGGCACAGTTTCGGCTCCAGAAGAGTTCTGTAGCTCCAGAAGTAAAGCAAAAGTAGAATAAGAGGTTTTGCTTGCCATGACATACTTCTGGCATAGTTCCGGCTCCAGAAGAGTTCTGGAACTCCAGAAGTAAAGCAAAAGCAGAACAGGGGGTTCTGCTTGCATGACATACTTCTGGCACAGTTCTAACACCAGAAGAGTTCTGTAACTCTAGAAGTAAAGCAAAATTAGAATAAGGGGTTCTGCTTGCCTGACAATTTTATTTAAATCATCTAATATAATAGGATCATTTATTTTAATATATGCTCTTAGCTAAAAGTGTTGCTTTGTCATGCCTGTAGCAACGCACGGGCATTCAACTAGTTGGAGATATAAATATATTCTCATACCATGTGAAAAAAGAAATTAATGCTCAATGTGAAATTATCATTTTGTCCTCCATATAATTACACCGTTAGACCCAACGCTAATGGAATGGCTAAATAAGTAAACAAAAAGAAACGTATGATCCAGTAGGTAATTAAAGTCAAATCTAAAAGAGCAAAGGTTTTATCGAGGTCAAATAAGAAGGAAGGAAGAAAGGTCCAACAGCTAGAGTCAGGTTACCGTGAGCAAGTCCTGGCGCACCGCGTACAGCTTCTGTATCTCAGGGTATGCCATGCCCTGCAACGAATTTTAACAGGGTATATCACTCGTTAATTAGTATTAATAGTTGTATAAAACAAGTCACAATAGCACAATACAATGCTACTACAAGCCTATCTTGACATTATTAGAAATGCTCAATTGGGGTCCATAAAATTATGAATTGAACCATGAACGGGGTACAATACTAAGCAATATGCAGATTTTGTTGCGGCTACAGAGCTTTCCCCATATGCATGTTCGTGTCATAATACTGGTACTAGCCAGTAGTCTACAACATCAGTAGCACCTGGTTGAATTGGCTAGTACAGAAATTTTGACATGAGGTAACATAACATAACATAAACCTGAAAATGCCTATACTATGCATTACTCAGAAGCCAAAAATGGAGGAAAAACATTTACTCACAGCAGGCAATAAATGCAGCCATGACAAATTATCTATTTGGGATCAAAACAACAACGGCGTTTCGTATATATACACTGAACAAGTGAAAAACAATTTTTTCACCCACAAAAACAGAGCAAGCTCTCGTCTTTTTGCAGATCCTACGGAGCTTCCTTGACATATAAGAGCACACGACTTTGTACTGTACTAGCTAGCGAGTCTACAACTTAAATTGCCAGTTATTATAAAAAAAAAACTTGAATTGCCAGCCATCAAAGTTTGGCTACTACAGAGTTTGCACGCACGCTGCATACAGAGTAAAAGACAACATACATAAACATTTGGTAAAAATGGATACGGCAGAAAAGATTACAAGAATGCGTGGTAGCATCTTCGACGACGCATGCCAGGTGAAAGAGGAGGGGGGGGGGGCACTAATCGAGCACGTATGGTACTGTTGTTAGACAGTGAGTCGGGATGGATGGACAAGACGGAGTATTCGTCAGTAGCTGGACAGGAGACCGAGACGGATGACCGGAAGACAGCGCCGCTTGGCGGCGGGACGACTGATCTGCGTGCGTATGGTGTGAGTGATCATGCACAGGTTGTCAGATCCGTCAACTTGCTTAAGATGAAGAACAAAATGCATCTATAAATATCGAACCTGCTGAAAATCACCGGCAGCCACACGCAGTGCAGGGAGTAGTGGAGGATAGATCCATGAAAAAACTGCATGTTTGGAAATGGAGTGCAATGAGGAGAGAGATCAGATAGACACACATGATCGAGATGCCTTGGAAACGTTAGGAATCGTAGTCAAGAAGAGTGAAAGTCCTCACCTTTCTTTCTTTCTTGGCCTGCCGACTGACCTTGCTCGGGGATCACCGCACGAACACGATAATAGCAGGGTAATAATAGTCGTAGTCACGCCGATCAGAGCAGGGTAATAAGCAGATCCACCACCATCCTTGCTGCTCTTGGGCTGCACGGCGAGCTCCAAAACTAAAACCAATCAAGCTTTTTCGTCTTCTATCCCTCGTTCAAAAGAACAAATTATTGTTTTCAAACGAAAGAAAGAGTGTGTGCTTTAAATCTTACCACCGGAAAATGATATGGCTGACCAAGCGACGATAGACGATGCGGAGGCCGCAAGCCCTTCCCCACTCCACCACCCTGAGACAAGGCAGCAAAGCGAGAGGAGGAGGCAGTTCCGGCCGCCACAGGAACCAGGGCTTCGCTTGTCGATCTCAACTTATGGGAAAGAGAAGAATGCTATTAGGGTTTTATGGTTGGTGTTTAGTAGGTCCCAGCAAGTACGAACCGAGCTCGATAGTACCCTTTTGCAGATCAAGATAGCCCGCGGCCGTTTGTCGTTCATGGGATCATAGTGGGTTACGTCCAAGTATCAAGGCAGGGAGAAGGGAAAAGCACTAAGACCGTTTACGTCACACGCCTATGTGGTTGTTACCGTCCCACAAGTGAGCAAAATGAAGCATTTAACCACGCATATTTCAAGTATGTGCCATTCTTTTTTAAACAAAAATTCAGATTACAATGCTTATAGTAAAGACTTTATAGTTGAAAAAATTGTATTCATGTGGCTTCTATTCAAAGTATGGCATGGAGATTGGCTGCCCTATTTTTGTGCCTGTCGTGATCCAGAGATGGGATTTGAGAAGATTGTGAAGATAGCTTATGCTCGTGGTGGTAAATTCCTAACCTTGTTTACCATGTTCTTGACTTTGGTTCAAATTCTGAACTGCAAGCTGATAATGTCTGCTTTGTTCAGTAAGCAAGGAGCAAGACATCGTCTCAACAATGAAGAAAGAGATAATTTTAGATGCGACGAGATGTGGCATGCTATTTGTAGGTTGTACAAATAAAGAGTACTGCTAAAAGGGTTTTTCTTACTGTCTCTATAGCGGGAGCAGGCTGTTCAGTGCTTGGATGCATTTTTACAAGTACTTACATCTATACCTGGTATTGGCAAACACGACGCCAATGCGGTATGTGCTAATATATCTTTTTTCTTTTTCTATAACCTGGTGTCGGCGTTCGTTGTGGCCGACGAGTAATTAGTATCGTGGAGTGCGTGTTTTGGTTCGGGTGGTTCGCGAGAGGACACAAGGATTTATACTGGTTCGGGCAACGTGCCCTACGTCCAGTTCGATGAGGCTGCTCGTGTTACTCGCGACAGTTTGTAGTAGGGGGTTACAAACGGGCGAGAGAGGGACGAACTCCCAAGTCTCTGTGAGGTGTTCTACGTGGGGTGAGATGTCGTGTGTCTTGGATTCGTATCCCCCCCGTCGTTCTCCCGCCTCCCCCCTTTTATACTGCAAGGAGGGAGGTGGGCGGCGGCATGGCCGGGTGTCTCCGATTTAGTCTGTTGATGCTTCAGACTCCGTGCCGGTCGCTGTGGATGACGTCGCAGGCATGGCGGTGCTTCTTCGGTCGATGGCGCCACAGGGATGGCCGTCAACGAGGGACGTCCCTTCGGTATGGTCGATCACCCTCCGACGAGGGGTCGGAGGAGAGGAGGACTGGTCATCGTTAGCTCCGTACCCGGTCGAAATGTCGATCGTAGCCGTCCCGTCTTGTCAGAAGGGATGGGCTTTGACGGGGGTCGTTCGCATAGTGACGGCCTCGCTGTCACTGTGCGACGTGGGCGGTAAACGCCCACTTGCGCGGGGGGCTTTGGTAGCCACGAGAGTAGTTGAGCTTTTATTACTCAACTACTCAGTACCAACCGCCTTCGTCGCGCTAGGTGGCGCTCCCGACCCCTGAGGGTCGGGAGGGAGCGATTCGCCCGACCCCTGGGGTCGGGCGAGGCGGACTTTGGCACGAGCTCCCGACCCCGTCATGGTGAGGTCGGGAGCCTGAGTCGAGCGGCGGGTGATCCGACCCCGGTCGAGGGGGTTGGGCGAGGCGGACCTGTCTGTGGGCCCGAGCCACTGTACGCGCGTCGCGGCATAGAGGTCGGGCGAGACGGAGGTCGCTTATTGCTTTATACGTAAAGCAGTTGGAGGACCGCTAATACCGGTCATCACCGGTATCGGCCCTCAACAGTAGCCCCCGAGTGAGGTCCGTCCCCCCACATAAGAGGGGTCGGGCGTCGCTCTAATCGGAGGTGGCTTGTAGAAGCGTTTCTACCGGTAAGGGGCGCGCGCGAGCGCGCACCTTACAGGTGTAGCCCCCGAGCGAGGTCTGATCCCTTCTTGGGATCGGGCGTCGCTTAAGTCGGGAGGAAGAGCGATCGTGGTGATCCCTTATTTGTGCTGTAAGGGGCGCGCGCGAGCGCGCACCTTGCAGGTGTAGCCCCCGAGCGAGGTCTGGCCCCCTCGGGGGCCGGGCGTCGCTCAGGTCGGGAGAAGGAATTTTCGTTCGCGAGAGCGAACTCATCCTTGGGACTTAAGGTTCTGCGACCCCGCGTTGGATCTCTTTTTGCGATTCCGTCCCCGAGTCCTCTGCTCGTTGCAGTGACCGGTCGGGGGTTCGGTTCGTCTTTGTATCGTGCCTCCAGCGCGTCCGTCCGCCGGACGAGGAGGTTGAGCCGAGCCACGCCTTACCTCGATGGCCGAGGCGTGACGCTCATCGAGCTGCTAACGGGTAAGTTCAAGTGGAGCCCCGGGATCCCTTCGGGGGGATCCCAGCCGAACCGGCTGGCGGTTGGCCCCAATATTCCTAGTCGCCGTCCCACGTGGTTCTCAGATGCCGTTCGATAGGCTTCTGAGGGCTCGTTGCCTCTCTGCGGGGAGATACCCGTGGGTCGGATCGGACCGGGACTCGAACGCGAATCGTGATGCCCGTGGGCGGTCGACCGCCTGGGGGTACTGGCCGCTAGCGGACCCATCACTTTTCACCCCTCACTCTGTTTATGCCCTGAGCGGCTGTCGAACCCATCCGCTGGGCCAGCCTTCGAACTCTTTGGGCCGTCGGGGCATGTTTCAGCCCATGTGTTTTTCTTACCTGGGCGGGCCTGACCCGATAAGTCGAACCGTCGTTCGGTATCACGGAGTTACCTGAGCTGGCCCGGCCCGATAAGTCGAAGTGTCGCTCGGCGGCGTGCGGTGGCGCTCGATCCGGCGGAGCCTGCAGGCGTGAGCAATAAAACGTGACGAGACGTTTACCTGCCTCACCTGGCGCGGGCGTGAATGGGGCGCGCTGCTCGAGGGGGCGCGCCGCGGGCGTCGTCGTCTCGGCCGAGCCTATATAAACGGACCCGCGGGCTTCGTCCATTGCACTTACGCTTTCTGCCTCCTCGAGCTTCCGCTGTCTTGCGCATTTTGCTCCCAAGCCCTTTCGCCTTCCTTCGTCCTCACCACTCCCGAGTCCCCCACAGCCACTTACTTCGCTCATCTTCGATGGCGTCTTGGGGGAAGTCCGACGTGCGGAGCGCCCGCCTAGAGGGCCTGGTGAGGATAGAGGAGGAGGATCGCCCCCCGACCCTGGAGCACGAGAGGCCCCCGACTCCAAAGCCGGAGCGGACCCCCGCCCCCGAAGAGTAGGAGTAGATTAGTTAGTATGTATCTAGGGTGTCCGAGGCCGAAGCGCCCGGACAGCTTGTAAAAACAAGTTTTTGTATCACAAGTGATTTTGACCTCGGCGGCCCGTTTCCTTATCACTTGCGTGAAAAAGCGCTCAGTCCCTCACTCGTCCGTTTATGTGTCCCCAAAGAATCGTAGGTCGTAGACAGGATCGACACTTAGTTTTTGCCGGTGAGCGACGTTGCCGTAGCCTTTCGCAGGCGGTAGGCGTTTCGCAGTCCGACCGACTCGACTTCGTGTTTCTCCTATCCGCGACCTATCTTCTCTGAGTCTTAAACGTTAGGTGGGGGGCCGAGGCTCGGTGCAAAACGTAAGTAGCGGATAGGATCGATCGTTAGCTTGACTGGTGAGCGTTGTGGCCATAGCCCCCGTGGGCTCGTTAGCACTTTCGCGGTCCGACCAGTTCGATCTCAAGCTTTCCTATCTTTGACTTACTTGTTTTTGCACAAATTTTTTGAAAACATGCGGGGGTCGGGCCGCGCACGTATTGCACATGGAATACATGCGCGCACCTTACAGGTGTTGAGCCCCCGAGCGTGGTTGGACCCCTGTGCAGTAGGGGTCGGACGCTGCTCGGAGGGTGTGGAAAACAGACAAGCTACGAGTTTTAGGGATAGAAACGACGTAGCTGTTCGATGTTCCAGGCGTTGTTGAACTCTTGTCCGTCCGCGGTCTGCAGCTTGTAGGTGCCGGGTCGGAGAACCTTGGCGACGATGTGAGGCCCCTCCCATGGCGGCGATAACTTGTGTCGACCTTGGCTGCTGGTGACGCGATGGAGAACGAGGTCGCCGACGTCGAACGCTCGCTCGCGTACGTTCCTTCCATGGTACCAGCGTAGTGCTTGCTGGTACTTGGCGGATCGGAGGAGCGCCACGTCTCGAGCCTCGTCGAGCTGATCCATCGCGTCTTCGAGGGACGTCTGGTTCCCTTGGTCGTCGTACGCTTTCACCCTTGGAGCACCGTAGTCGAGGTCGGTTGGTAGGACGGCTTCGGAGCCGTATACCATGAAGAAGGGGGTAGACCCCGTGGCCCGACTAGGGGTCGTCCGCAGGCTCCAGAGTACGGCGGGGAGCTCGGCTGCCCATCGCTCGCTGAACTGTTTCAGCCGGCGGTAGATACGTGGCTTGAGGCCTCGAAGGATCAGGCCATTGGCGCGCTCAGAGCCCCCTGGTTTACGAGCCGCTTCAGGAGTGAGCAGTCCTTGTAAAGGTGCTTGACTGGGTACTCGTGGTTGGGACATGGACCGTTCCACTTCTTCTCGAAGTGGTCAGGGGTGTCCTCTGTGGGTGCCTTGGCACCCTTGCGATCCGCGGCAGCGACCATCCGTTCTCCGGACGGACGCGGCCGGTTCTTCTTCTTCTTGCTCGGAGGGTCGGAGGAGCCTCCGCCGGCTGTCTCGACCCGCTTACCTTTGGCGTCTTGGGCGCGATCGAAGATCGCACCCACCGCCTCCTCGCCAGAGGCGAAGCTGGTCGCGATGTCCAGCAACTCTCTGGCGGTCCGGGGACTCTTGCGCCCTAGTTCGTGAACTAGGGAGCGATAGGTTGTCCCGGACAAGAATGCGCCGATGACATCGGCGTCACCGACGTGCGGCAGTTCGTTGCACTGCCGGGAGAAGCGCCGGATGTAATCCCGGAGCGACTCCAGGTTTCTGCCGGCAGTTCTTGAGGTCCCAGGGGTTACCTGGGCGGTTGTAAGTCCCCTGGAAGTTTCCAACGAAAACCTCCTTAAGGTCAGACCAGCAGGTGATCTGATTGGCGGGGAGATGCTCGAGCCACGTTCTGGCCGAGTCGGCCAGATACAATGGCAGGTTGCGGATGATGAAGTCGTCATCCTCCGCGCCCCCAGCCCGGGACGCGAGGCGATAGTCCTCGAGCCATAGGCCGGGGTTGGTTTCCCCCGCGTACTTCGGTACGTTGGTCGGGGGTCGGAAACGCCGCGGGAATGCTGCGTTCCGAATGTGAGGACTGAAGACCCTCGGTCCCGGGGCGTCCGGGCTAGGGCTTCTATCCTCGTCGTCGTCGTAGCGTCCTCCTCGACGCGGATGACGCGATCGGGAGGTGCCATCGTCGAACTCCAGGCGGCGCCGCCGCGCATCCAGGGTGGCGCGGGCGTCCCTGTTCGTCCCCAGACGACCGTGGACGGAGGCTTTCGCCGTGCCATCCGCTGCTGGGGGAGTCTGGTGGACAGACGTGTTCTGGGCACGTTGTCCACGCAGACGCGACAGCGAGCTCTCAGCTTGCTGCACTGCCGCGTGCTCAAGTAGCGCCTCAACCTCGCGCTGGGCGCGTCGGGCCTCCGGCGTGACAGGCTCAGGGAGGCCCCTGAGCAATGCCGCCGCCGCGGCCAAGTTCTGGCTCGCCCGTGGGAAGCGCGGGCAGCCATCGTCACGACTTGCGACTCGTAAGTTGCGAACGTCAGTGCGGGTGTGTTCACTGGACTCGCTCTGAGCGAGCTCGTGATCAATCGCCGCACGCTGCTGATCCAGCTGACGCTGGACCTCCAGGAGTTCCTCCCTTCGTGCGCGCAGTCGTTCTGACTGCGCGTCACGGGGTGGGGTCCCGTCCTGCGGGCCAGACGATTCCGCAGGGCGCTCGCCCTCCGCAGCGGGAAGATGCTCCGCACGTATCATAAGGCACTCGCGTGAGGGATGATGACTTCCCTCACTGCACTCTGCATCGGAATCTTCGTTTGACGCTCCATCTAGGAGGTCGAAGAGAGACTCGGATGCGCAGCCCACCATGGCCACGAACTCGTTGTTCATGGCGCGTGGAGCTGGGAGCGTCGACGCCCGGGACAATGTGCCAGCGAGAGGCGATACACGCCCGGGGTCAAGCGGGGCAACCGGTGGTGCCGCTGCACCGGCCAGTGCCAGAGCGCCATCTGAGATGGCGACGAAGTCGAGGCTCCCGAAACGCACGTGTGCACCGGGAACCCAGGTGTTTGCGCGGCTAGCCATCCGAACAAAGAGAGGGGTTTGACGAAAACACGCACAAAGATCCCCTACCTGGCGCGCCAACTGTCGGCGTTCGTTGTGGCCGACGAGTAATTAGTATCGTGGAGTGCGTGTTTTGGTTCGGGTGGTTCGCGAGAGGACACAAGGATTTATACTGGTTCGGGCAACGTGCCCTACGTCCAGTTCGATGAGGCTGCTCGTGTTACTCGCGACAGTTTGTAGTAGGGGGTTACAAACGGGCGAGAGAGGGACGAACTCCCAAGTCTCTGTGAGGTGTTCTACGTGGGGTGAGATGTCGTGTGTCTTGGATTCGTATCCCCCCCGTCGTTCTCCCGCCTCCCCCCTTTTATACTGCAAGGAGGGAGGTGGGCGGCGGCATGGCCGGGTGTCCTGTAGGCCGCGCTGTTGATGCTTCAGACTCCGTGCCGGTCGCTGTGGATGACGTCGCAGGCATGGCGGTGCTTCTTCGGTCGATGGCGCCACAGGGATGGCCGTCAACGAGGGACGTCCCTTCGGTATGGTCGGTCACCCTCCGACGAGGGGTCGGAGGAGAGGAGGACTGGTCATCGTTAGCTCCGTACCCGGTCGAAATGTCGATCGTAGCCGTCCCGTCTTGTCAGAAGGGATGGGCTTTGACGGGGGTCGTTCGCATAGTGACGGCCTCGCTGTCACTGTGCGACGTGGGCGGTAAACGCCCACTTGCGAGGGGGGCTTTGGTAGCCACGAGAGTAGTTGAGCTTTTATTACTCAACTACTCAGTACCAACCGCCTTCGTCGCGCTAGGTGGCGCTCCCGACCCCTGAGGGTCGGGAGGGAGCGATTCGCCCGACCCCTGGGGTCGGGCGAGGCGGACTTTGGCACGAGCTCCCGACCCCGTCATGGTGAGGTCGGGAGCCTGAGTCGAGCGGCGGGTGATCCGACCCCGGTCGAGGGGTCGGGCGAGGCGGACCTGTCTGTGGGCCCGAGCCACTGTACGCGCGTCGCGGCATAGAGGTCGGGCGAGACGGAGGTCGCTTATTGCTTTATACGTAAAGCAGTCGGAGGACCGCTAATACCGGTCATCACCGGTATCGGCCCTCAACACCTGGTAATCTTTTTATTAGTTTAATATAAAATTTAGATTGTCTGTTTTGATTTCTTTGCAAGTGATATGCGTTGTTTCTGAAATAAGTATACATATTCCTTATTATCTGCACTCATTTTTTTTGTTTGAACATCTGCGCGATATTCTAAACCGCCTTTATTCTGTAGCAAATTTACAGCATATCAATGCTTAATGTTGCGATTTTGCATACAGAATTGGTTATTTTATGCACCTGTTCAACAATAAGATTGATGTCGTCAAATTGAGTCCTGTCCTGTTTCCATTTACATCTCCAGTTATTAATTATTGTTAAATTTCACACGGAACACCTGCTGCCTACCTTGCAAAAAATTCTTGATTTAACTTTTCTATGCTTTCTGTATAATACTATATCTGATAGAGCTGTTAATCTTTAATATTTTTAAAGCTTGCCCAAGCTATTGGCTCCATTGAAGCAATTTCTAAAGCTTCCAAGGCATTTATCCAAGAAAATACTGACCTTTTAACAGACAAGCCAGAGAGAATTGTCAGGTTCTTTAGGGATCCACGGTACTACTTAAGCCCTAAAAATTAACTAATGCTTACAGGTACTCTTCCGCTTGTCTCTCTCTCTCCCTCCCCCCTCTGTATCTGTCATTGCATCTTTTCCCATTTGCTTACAGGGGCACCACTGTAATTATTCATTCTTCTTCCATAGTTCCTCATGTGGACGTTTAATGTTTGTGAAGATGAGTATGGAAACCTCTTCATAAGGATAGCATGCATCTATCTTGGGATCTTGTGCCATTTCATGTTTGTGTTGTCATGCCCATTTACTGTGCTGTGAAGGAAAGCCCTCCAATCTAACTCACCACACTGTTTATGTTACCTGAGGAATGCACATGCATAGCCTAGGGTGCAGTTTACATGATTTGTTTTTGTCATTTTTCCCCCTTTGTTCCCTCTGGCCGATTCAAAATGGAATTGCAAATACTGTCACTAAAGTATAACCAATCGGATCGGAGGGAGTGACAAGTTCGAGTAGTAATTTGTATGTCACGTGACCCCTATTCTTCGGTTCATCTACTATTTCTCCTACTATTGATGCTGACAACCTCTCCTGATTTGGCAAGCAAAGTCCATTGTTAGTGAATCTGAATCTGTGCTCTGAAGAGAATTATCAGGGTATTGCACACCTTTTTCTGAGTTTTCTGTGCCACCCTGTGCTGGGTTGAATACTTCATGCTGCACTCCAGTAGAAGGAGCTGTAAATATCTGTGCTGTGGCAACTACCGCAGGGATACAGAAGACCTGCATGGCGCATGACTACCGTTTCGTACTGCAAAGTCGATGACAGAAAACCTAGACATGCTCTTGTTCTGAAACTTTTCTTGTTCTGGAGGATCCTACGGCGGGGCTATTGTCAACTAAAAGTGCTTACTGAATTTCTCTGCTTTTGAAAAAGAAATAATATAGATTTTCCCCTCGTTTTTAAATTGTTATTGTTCAAATGACAAAATGGACCTTGAGTTGTCAATTGCAAGCAAATTCAATCCTGTATTTGGAGTCCCATGAACAGCGACCTTATCCTCGTCGAGTCGGGGTATGACGATAATGGATAGGGCAGGCATTTTGTAGTTACATAAATAATAATAATAATAATAATAACAACAACAACAACAACAATAATAATAATAATAATAATAATAATAATAATAATAATAATAATAATAATAATAATAAACTAGATAATGGATAGTACTAGAAGGCAAGCTCTCTATATAATATAAACAAGACAATGAATGCATCATGGCCGTAGCCAGGTCTCGCTCGATACCAGTAGAATTCAAATCGGAGGAATTGGACGAGGACGTTCAGATAAGAATAGACAAGGGCATCAAGAATTTTACGGCATCATTTCAAATAGTACATTTTTGAGGGCCAATTCAACATTTGCTCTACTTCCCAGCTGCACCAGGCACCGACTCCCCCTTTCCCCTACGTATTCTTCCTGTGTGGGGGGTTCGTCGGGCCGATTGAGGTCCAATGGATGGATGCGTGGCAAGCTCGTCGTCATACACCGGAATGGCGGAATCCTTCCACCTCGGCCTCACGGTCCAATTCACCATTCAGGCTGCTGCCGTCGAGCCTCGCCTCTCTGCTGGTCCGAGCTGCAAGGATGGAGCTGCGCGCGGCCCCGGCCCATCTTTTGCCTTGCTCGCCCAAGTGGTGGGAGCTGGTTGACGCGGAGGCCCTGTTCCAGCTGCGGGCGGAGCTGCTGGGTCATGCCCCGACCGCGGATGCCCCGACGGCTCCTGCCTTGCAGCCTTGTAGGTGCGCCGCTACTCCTTTCCCTGCTCCTGCTCGTCCCCGGCCATGCGCATGCGCTGCGCTGCGCCTCCTTCCCCTGCATCTGCATCATCCTCAGGCCGAATGATGATTCTGGCGTTTGGGCCTTTGTAATGGGCCGGGCCTATATGTTTTTGGAAATTAAGCCGGGCCTATATGTAGATCGGTCCAACACTCGTCGCCTTCTTCTGCCTCCGAAATTTGTTTCATTCACGCTCCAGCGCGCTCTGTTCCTGCTCGCCGACTACAGCCGGGCGCTCGCCTCCGTGCGCGACCAGCGGGACAAACGAGTCTGGAGCCGCGCCCACCGCCTATGTACCCTCGCTATATGGAGGTTCGAATTTCAATTGTGCATTTTCGATCTGTCCCTCTTGGTTTCTTGGTTCTTTTCTTTTTTTCTTTTTTTCTTTTTTTTTTTTTTTTTTTGCAAAGGGAGGTTTCTTGGTTCTTGGAACAGGGCCGGCGTATTTGGCACAGAATTATTCGATCAACCCGGAGCAACACACGAGGCCCGTTCAATTGGAAGCAGACACTCCCACACGTAAGAAAATCAGCGACACTTTCTTGGTTTCTTGATTTTTTAGTTCTTGGTAGAAGTTCCTGTTTGATCGACTGATAATCTGCAGGGCCGACAAATTTGGTGATGTCAGGTCGTTCGTATCACCAGGTCGAGCAGCAGACCTCCGCCCGTGCTCTGCGACGGAGCAGGACTGCAGATTCACCCAACGTGGGTGATGGAGGCGCTCCGCCGGGCAACTACTACCAGTACCAGTACCAGGATGGGCTTACCTTTCTCAGCAGAGCTCTGCCCGGGTTTTGCCAGATCAGCAATGGAGAGTTGACGGCGCCTTCTGGATGTCAGAACCGGCAGCAGCTTCTCCCCTTGCGTCGCCTTTCGTTTACCACCAATACTTTGTTCCGCTGCAACTCCAAACAGGGATGCCAGGATCGCCAGCCTTCTCTCAGGTCTTGTCATGACTTACGAGTACTACTCCTTGTCACATCATCATGCTTCATGCATTAGATACTCATCGTTGTGTGTGTGCTGGTGGCAGCAGCAGGTGCCCCGTATATTTGTGCCGCCTCAACAGTCATGGCAGATGCAGATGCAGGCACAGCACCACACGTGTGCATCGCCGTCGCTGCATTCTTCCTCGATGTACTACCAGCACAACTCACAGCTGCAGCAGGTGCCCTACGTATCCGTGCCTCCTCGATCATGGCAAATGCAGGTGTTTCCTGTTCAGCCAACAGCGGAAACTTCCGCAGGTAAGAAATCAGTGACGCAACCTGCCTGTATTTTGTACTCCGTACCACTGATTGTTTGAATGAATATATATATTTCTTAACCCCGTAGATACAAGCATATCTTTGCCAAACGTATTCGTCGATGCAGAAGAACTGAGGATATGTGATGTTTGGCTCGACACTGTTGAGCGTGTCTTTGACGAGATCGCAAAATTTCTAACGGAGCAAGCAGGGGACGTGCTCCTGGCCGCGATGGATACAGAGTTCGCAGTACCGTACGGTGTGACCGGACGCCCCCACGAGCCAGCGTTGTCGGAGGAGTACTATGCGCAGTTGATATCCTATGTTCATGGAGGGAACCTGGTCCAGGTGGGAATTGTAATTTTTGACTCAGAATTCGCAGTGCTGGAGGGCAAGATTTTTTAGTTCAACCTCAGATTCGACTCTTCTTGGCGATCGTCCAGTCATGCCGGTGTCAATTTCTTGAGAAGCAATGGGCTGAATCTTGACCAGCATGCAGCTTGCGGGATACCTGTTGATCATTTTATCAATCTCCTTTCGAGATCAGGGTTGCTGCAAATCAAAATATCACCTGGGTGAGCTACATGGGATCCGTCGATTATGCCTTGCTGATTACTCAGTTGACAAACCAACCACTGCCAAGAACCCTTGCCCAGTTTCGAGATGAGTTCCTGAACTACTTCCCCCAGTCACTGGACTAAAAGTTCATTGCAAAGTATTGTGGTTGTATAGACCCAGTCACTGGTAAGCTGGAGGACATAACAGTTGCCCTGAATGTGAAGCGTACCGGCAGGAGTCATGAAGCTGGTTCGGACGCTCTTCTCTCTTTACGGTGTCTGAGGAAGTTGAAAACCTCGGTGCCGGAGTTTTACGCTCTTTCATTCGGAGCACTCTACGGACTGTTTGGAGGACAGAGACGGATCAGATAGCTGCCGTTCTGCAACAGTGCACTGCTTAAGACTACTAGGCCACTCTAGCTCATGTAAAAATATGTTGTGTAAACAGCTGCTGCTGATGATGATCATCAATGGAACAATTAATTCTCTCATTCTGTCCTTGCTAGTACTACAAATGTTATATGCTGAATACAGAAACTTTATTGCAACTTCTTCTTCTTCTTCTTCTTCTTCTTCTTCTTCTTCTTCTCATCACATGTCATACATTTACAGTGGGAGTAGAAATTTATCAGTACTACTAGGAAACCTGAGCGGCGAGACTAGGCTCTCATGGAATATTTGAAACGCAGGAGTGTACATTAAGTTGAGTTCCTTAGGAGGCAGTACCGTCGTCATCTTCCCTTTCCCTTTGAGGTCCCAGATCCTGATGGTGTTAGAGCAGGTGGGGTGACACGTAAGCAGGACGCCACCCCCGGCAGAGATGGCCATGGTGAGGGATACCTTGTTGAGTTGTTGCGGCAGCAGCGGCACCCGGTGGCGTAGCGTCCAGCGGCGGCAGCAGATGCCGTCGTCGTCTTCTTCTTCATCATCTTCTTCTCCCCGGACCCAGATGTGCAACTCTTGCTCCTCCTTCACAAGCAATGCGGCGCAGAGCGTCTCGTCTAGCTCTAGTAGGGCTACTGTTCCCCACGGTGCTGTAGCTGCTGCACGGCATGGTGGTGGTCGCGACACGAGGCGGAAGGTCTCAGAACACGTGTCATACGTGAGCATCTTGCCAGTGGGGACAGCCTCGGGGTGCCGACAGAACCAGTGCAGGACTCCATGATGAAGAACAGGACGCTTGTAGCCCGCCACCGGAATATCAGGACCACGCAACGCAGGAGCGAGCACCGCCAGACATCGAGGCTCGGTGCCTCTGGCCGAGAGGGTGTAGTAGTAATTTTTCCACCCGCCGCCGCCGGCACCGTCTCTCCTCCTCCTCCGGCTGCTGCTGCTGCTGCTGCTGAGGAGCAGGAGGAGGAGGAGGAGGCGATCTCGCCGTGGCACAGGAGGCGGTACAATCCAGAGGAGCGGTGCCGGTAGAAGCTGCACACGAAGGCGTTGGAACACGGCTACGGAACCAGCATCGGAAGGTAGGTCCACTGCCGCGTGTTTGGGTTGCAGACCATGTACAGGCCTTGACGTTGGTGCAGGATGAGCAGGCCGTCGAGAGAAGCCGCCACCCCGTGCCAGCCGGTCTAGTTGCCTTGCCCGTCGTACAGGCTCGAGTCGCACAGGTCGGGACGCCGACGAGAGTCTGTGAGGCTGGAAGAAGAGATGGGGACCGTGCTCAACGTCCAAAAAAAGGTGAGGGTGATCATCTCGCGGGGACGCCTAGTGGCATGAGCGCACAGGAAGGAGGGGTCGGTGCCGATGCGGAGCCACCTCTTGCACACGGCGCGGCACCAGACACGTGTTCGGACGGGAGGCGAACCAAGATCTCCACAAGGGTGCCGTTGCACAGATCTCCCATTGATGCGATCTCTCTCTCTCTCTCCTCGGATGATCTCTCTCCTCTTCTTCTTTACTACTACTTATATAATAGTCCTGTCCTGATTGATCACGACGAGAACTCGGCAAGGATGTTGCCGACTCGAAATAGGAACCACTCCATGGCAGCGGAGCATGCGCACTGGGAAAATCACCAGAATATTGATTCGGTCGCTGCTGGGTGGACCCGCGCGCCAGACGCCTCTCTCCTCTTCTTCTTTACTAGTTATAGTCCGTCCTGATCACAATGCGAACTCAGAACCTAATCAGGACGTTGCCAACTCGAAACCACCACTCCATGGCGGCAACGCAGCGCTCGCGTCGCCGGAGAAGCAGAGAACGGCCACCAAGCTCCCCCTGTCGCCGGCGCCAGCTCCACCGCAGAAGGCGCCGGAGGTGCAGGATCGGAGGGAGTGACAAGTTTACATAGTAATTTGCATGTCATGTGACTCCTATCTTCTGTTCATCTGTTATTTTATTTCTCCTACTATTGATGCTGACAACCTCTCCTAATTTGGCAGGCAACGTCCATTGTTAGTGAATCTGTGCTCTGAAGAGAACTATCAGGGTTCTGGGCAGACGCTATTGCACACCTTTTTTTGAGTTTTCTATGCCCACCTTGTGCTGGCCTGGGTTGAATACTTCATGCTGCACTGTACCCCAGTAGAAGCTGCAAATATTTGAGCTCCTGGCTACTACCGTAGCGATACAGATGACCTGCACGGCAAAAGACTAACGTTCCATACTGCCAAGTTGATGAAAGAAAACCTAGACATCCTCTCATTCTGAAACTTTTCTTGTTCTAGAGGAAACTATGGCAGGGTTATTATCAACTCAAACTGTTTCCTGAACTTTTTCCCTTTTGAAAACTTTTTATAGATTTTCTTTTTCGTTTCTGGAAAAACTGGTGCTTAGTATTGGGCCTTTTTTACACCTTCATTTTTAAATTGTTAGTATTATTGAAACAAAAAAAATGGAACTTGAGTTGTCAAGTCAAACCAAATTCAAAGTAAAGAATTCCGGCGCTCACAGCGTTTTGCGGACTTGCACCGCTCATGAACAAGAGTGTGATCATAAAGCAGTACAAGAGCATGAAGATACTTCTAACTGGCAGAAGGTATTTCTTCAACCATAAAAAAAAGATATTGGATAGTAGAAGGCAAGCTCTAGATCGACCAGCTCCTCTCTGTCCCTGCTACAAGGACGGCGCAGCGCTCTATGTTGTTACTACGGCCAAAGGGCTACCGCCGTAGACTGATTCCTCGGCCAAAGGGCAACTCGTCCGATCATGGCCGTGGCCAGTTCTTGCTCGATGAAGATTCCACCTGGGATACCTTGAGCTCCATATGCAGCAAAAGGATGGCAACTTGCCCGATCCCGTTCTGGCAATCCACAAACTGGACTCGACAGGAAAAAAAAGTAGAGGAAGTTCAGATAAAACACAGACAAATGAATTCCAAACAAAAGTTTGACACGTTTTTGAAATACATTGCCTACCATGGTTCTCTCCTATATATGTATTCGAGAAAAAAAATGTCTACCATGGTTCCTGATGCATCCTAAAAAAAAAAAACAAAAGTATGCATGTTCTAGCCTAGATAGAAGAATCTAAAGGAGAATGCACAATATCATGCCGAATCGATCATCCAAAATCTGCAGCAGTAATGACAGTGACACGCACACAGCACTTGATCTCTCTCTCCATGTGAAGCTAGCTAATCAGATTCTTATTCAAGGTAAATATATGGTCTCTGTTGCTAAATATCAGCTGTTCTTCAACTTGCGCGTTGACATTTCACACACTACTAACTCTACCATGTATAGAGTATAGACCACATCGAAGATATCAATCAATACCTTGATTCTTCTACCCTTTACATCATGTTTTCCCATGCACTCTGGGTTCATGCTTTCACAGCGAATAGCTGGAAATTTCCTGCCTGGACAGCAGAGTGTCTAGAACACATGACATTCCTTCAGCACCTTAGCATCGCACATCTTTAGTGATTGAGTGATGTGAAATGGGATGCATTCCGTTTTAGCTTGGATGGCACTCTAGCCCCATTATGTTGTTCCATTCCAACAGCAACTGGTTAAAGTTACCACGTACTTGTTTCAGATATTCATGCAGAGGCTCAAGTTGGAAATGTGATGAGTTCCCCTTTTTTTTGGATGCTGAACTCGTCATCCTCATGGATGGATATATGCACTGCATGTATAGTTCCTCTGAATAGGACAGAATTGGACGTGTCATTGCTCAATGATAAATATTCTGTTCTATGCTGCTTTTATCTTCTGGTGGTGCAGTGCACCAAGAACCAGACTGTTTCATTTTGTTCTAACCACATATATACCCAGTCACATTTCACTTGACGTATACCAGAGTGGATTGCTACAAAAGTTATCTTTTACGGTGAGAAAACATCACAGTGGTAAGCACTTAACGTTATCAGAATTTAGAGTGCACCTATAATTTGTGTCCTAAAACACACAAGAAAGCTGCGTATCTTTGTTTTGGGTTGTCTAAGGTTGATCAAAGGATAAATTCTGCACTAAGCAGACAGTAATGTTACTTTGCATTTCTTAATTAATCTCTCTTATTTTTCGATAGCCTTTTCAAAGTCTTACATTGAGAACAGAATGGTAGAACAACATGGGCATTAAAAAAGCACAAAGAGAATATAACTAACAACAGTAATAGAAAGTAGAGAAGGGGATGTTACCTCAGAATTTCTAGAGACATCGAGCAACACTTATTGTAGGAGCATGAACAATAGCACACTTATTTGCGAAGGCATAATTCCTCAGATAATGGTGGCCGCGATCCTTCATGTTGCAACATTCGCTATTGCATTTAACAGTCGACTTCTGTTAAGCTTTGATGTGGACTTCTTCTTACAGTGAGTATTCTTACTGTTTAAATTATTCAGTCATCTGGCCTTAGTGGTAGCTGAATATGGAAACTGTACCTAACTGCATCTGTAATCAGGTAACTGAAGTGATCCCTATGGAAGGTCCACATAACATTGCCAAACACTGCTGATACACAAAATCTAGATTAAGCATGAAGTACAAAATTTATCAAGAAAAACATATATAATGTTCCACTTTTCATATCTTACCTAACCATATACTTAAATTTGAGTAATGACAAATCGGATATTTTTGCATCCTTCTTTTTGTTAGAAACCTGTTGATGACTATACAGAAAATCAACTCTTCATAGGAACATGTGCATTACGGACAGGAACAATAAGCATAAGGAGGAATATTCAGGCTTTGTGTACTAGGGCATAGCACAATGATGCCTACAATTTCTAGTGTAAGAAAAGCTAGATCAGACGGCTGATGGCTGTCTCATGAATAGCTCTTGTCGACAATTTGATCAGCAGATATTTGAGGTTCGGAGGGGGTACGCTTCTAAGGAAGATCGATCAAGAAGATGACACGAGGATTTATACCGGTTCGGGCCCTCCGTTAGGAGTAACAACCCTATGTCCAGTTCTGATAATGTATTGACTTGTTCTGAGGGTTCGTGGTTGCCTTCACTGGCTAGCACGAACTCTCTATGGCCTATTTTTCCTTGTGTTCCTCAGATGTCCCCTTCTAGTGGGGGGTGGGGAGGGGGGGTCGTACATATTTATATCCTTACCACATCCTTCTAGAGACCTACTCGGATCTGATACAGATTTATATACTAACAAAGATATGAGTCCTATTACAAGACGTATAGAGTCTGGTGGTATTACTTTCTATATCTGTTATCAGATGTGTATAATGCGGTATACAGGACGTCGTCACTAGCCCCCGAAATTGTCTTGCAAGGAAGTAAGGTGAACGTTCGTACTTCTGATGATGTTGAAGATCTTCTCATGTGAAAGAACCTTCTGGCGAGGGAGAGTTCTGTGTCTTTTGAATCCCGTAGGGTTTACTAGTTCTGATATAGCGCGATACTCACTTGGAAGGATATCTTCTGACATGGAAGGCAATTTTTTTGCAATATTTTTTACTCGTGGCCCTCATGAATGACGCGTGTTTGCCGGTTCCGTTGCGGGAAGTTGAAAACCAGGAGATACTTCTGATGGGAATGTACCAAGACTGCACCCAGGACCGCAATGATGGAAGCTTCTTCAGATGAGGTTGCAAGGGCAGGGCCTTCTGTTATTTTTCACGAACCAGGAACAACCTTTGACATTGGAGTTGGTGGTTCCGTCATGGCTCCTGCTATCGCTGCTGTTGATCTACCATCTTCTTCGTTTTTTACCGTGAAGACTGGTTTGTTGTAGGATATCTGACAAAGCACCTTCAGTTTTGATGATATCTAATTCTGATACTTCTACGCCACCGGGTCCATCTGTGAGCTTGCTTTCTATGCCCACCTGTGTATCTGACCAGCCCGTTGTGGTTCCTTCTGATGTCAGTTTTGCTGATATTTGTAATGTTGTGGAAGAGGATTGCCTGATTATGGCTAAAGGCTTAGATTGGGTGGTCAAGTGGACCAGCGTAGTAAACGCTGTTTTTTCTGACTAGGAAAACCTGACTGAAAGATCTAGGGCTGAAGGTGAAGACATTGGAAGATCATTCTGCTTAGGTGGCTATTCTGTTAGAAGAAGTGGCTTCCTTGTGGGAACAACTGAAAACTTCCAAAGTAGAACTTTTCGAAATTTGTAATTTTGGGATTCAAATACTAGTAGCCCCCAGCTTGGTCTGGCATCATGTTACCCGGACAAGCTACTTGTGACCTGTGCTTTATAATTGTGAACTGTTGACAATAAATGCAACTCAAGACTTACTAGGAGCATTACCATGCCTGATGTTTATATTCTCCTGACATACGCCGTGCCTACATATGACAAATGACTTCAAATCTTGAGATTTGAAAATCAGCGCACGTGTAGTCGTAATCAGGACAGTGTGTAGTATAGATCGTGTTTTCTGTTAACCAGCCGGTTACAGAAACACTACTGTAACATGCCTGAGACAAACAACATAAATTTTTCATGTGACGAAAGAAAAAATGTTGGTGGATTTGACTATCCATGAAAACATCTGGCCTGATGGTTTTGACTATTCAGGATTCTGTCCATGAACACATCTGGCCTGAAGTACTGATGTATCTTGTTTTGAACTTGTACATTCGTTTGAGTCATCTTTCTCCGGTCGTCATGGGGAACTTGATCTTCTGAGTTATTGTCCCTTCTATGAATTTTGCTATTGGTTACTTCTTCACCTATTTGTTCTGTCTGATCTGGCTTTGTAAATTTGTGATTTTGATACTTGTTCTGGCAACGTGTTACCAGGACAAGCTGTTTGAGATCTGTGCTTTATACCTGTGAACTGCGGACAATAATGTGTGCCAGCCTGTTCTGATAATAAAAGACACTAGAGAGATAAACAAATTGCGAAATTTAGAAGCTGAATCAAGACTTCTTCCTAAAGCAAAAGTTGTTCCAAATGATTTCCTGGGTACCCACAAAAATTTTGAAAATTTTCCGAGCCTAGGAAGTGCAGTTTTTATTTGATTTGGAGAGAAGATCTGAAATAAGTATACATATTCCTTATTATCTGCACTCATTTTTTTTGTTTGAACATGTGAGCGATATTCTAAACCGCCTTTATTATGTAGCAAATTTACAGCATATCAATGCTTAGTGTTGCAATTTCGCGTACAGAATTGGTTATTTGATGCACCTGTTCAACAATAAGATTGATGTCGTCAAATTGAGTCCTGTTCCGTTTCATTTACATCTCCAGTTGTTAATTATGGTTAAATTTCACAAGGAACACCTACTGCCTACCTTGAAAAAAAAGAACACCTGTTGCCTGTTCTTGATTTAACTTTTTTATGCTTTTTGTATAATACTATATCTGATAGAGTTGTTAATCTTTAATATTTTTAAAGCTTGCCCAAGCTATTGGCTCCATTGAAGCAATTTCTAAAGCTTCCAAGGGATTTATCCTAGAAAATACTAACCTTTCAACAGACAAGGCAGAGAGAATTGTCAGGTTCTTCAGGGATCCACGGTACTACTTAAGCCCTAAAATTAATTAATGCTTACAGGTACTCTTCTGCCTGTCTCTCTCTCTCTCCCTCCCCCCTCTGTATCTGTCATTGCATCTTTTCCCATATGCTTACAGGGGCACCACTGTAATTATTCATTCTTCTTCCATAGTTCCTCATGTGGACGTTTGATGTTTGTGAAGATGAGTATGGAAACCTCTTCATAAGGATAGCATGCATCTGTCTTGGGAATTCTTGTGCCATTTCATGTTTGTGTTGTCATGCCCATTTACTGTGCTGTGAAGGAAAGCCCTCCAATCTGACTCACCACACTGTTAATGTTACCTGAGGAATGCACATGCATAGCCTAGGGTGCAGTTTACATGATTTGTTTTTGTCATTTTTCCCCCTTTGTTCCCTCTGGCCGATTCAAAATGGAATTGCAAATACTGTCACTAAGGTATAAACAATGGGATCGGAGGGAGTAACAAGTTCGAGTAGTAATTTGTATGTCATGTGACCCCTATTCTTCTGTTCATCTATTATTTCTCCTACTATTGATGCTGACAACCTCTCTTGATTTGGCAGGAAAAGTCCATTGCTAGTGAATCTGAATCTGTGCTCTTAAGAGAACTATCAGGGTATTGCACACCTTTTTCTGAGTTTTCTGTGCCACCCTGTGTTGGGTTGAATGCTTCATGCTGCACTCCAGTAGAAGGAGCTGGAAATATCTATGCTGCTGGCAACTACGGCAGGGATACAGAAGACCTGCATGACGAATGACTACTGTTTCGTACTACCAAGTTGATGATAGAAAACCTGGATATGCTCTTGTTCTGAAACTTTTTTTGTTCTGGAGGATCCTATGGCGGGGCTATTATCAACTGAAAGTGCTTACTGAACTCTCTGCTTTTGAAAAAGAAATAATATAGATTTTCCACCCGTTTTTAAATTGTTATTGTTCAAACGACAAAATGGACCTTGAGTTGTCAATTACAAGAAAATTCAATCCTGTATTTGGAGTCCCATGAACAGCGACCTTATCCTCGTCGAGTCGGGGCATGGCAATAATGGACTTTCGTAGAGCATGTCCAGGCAGAGCTTGGTCATAAAACAGTAAGAGCATGACGATAATGGACAGGGAAGACATGGAACTCCAGAAGTAGAGCAAAAGCAGAGCAAGGGGTCCCGCTTGCCATGACATACTTCTAGCACAGTTCCAGCTCCAGAAGAGTTCTGGATCTCCAAAAGTAAACCAAAAGCAGAACAAGGGGTTCTGCTTGCCAAGACATACTTCTGGCATAGTTCCAACTCTATATTGAGATGCGGTAATATGCCCGACAATTTTGATTAAATCATCTAATATAATAGGATCATTTATTTCAATATATGCTTTGAGCTAAAAGTGTTGCTTTGTTATGAACCCGTAGCAACGCACGAGCATTCAACTAGTAGTAATAATAATAATAATAATAATAATAATAATAATAATAATAATAATAATAATAAACTAGACAATGGATAGTACTAGAAGGCAAGCTCTCTATATAATATAAACAAGACAATGAATGCATCATGGCCGTAGCTAGGTCTCGCTCGATACCAGTAGAATTCAAATCGGAGGAATTGGAAGAGGACGTTCAAATAATAACAGACAAGGGCATCAAGAATTTTACTGCATCATTTCAGATAAGAGTAGGCCGGCACCTACTATTGTCAGCAGTTCACAGTTATAAAGCACAGGTCTCAGGCAGATCGTCTTGATCGATCTTCCCTAGAAGCGTACGCTCTTCGAACCTCAAATATCTACCGATCAAATCATCGACAAAGGCCTCCGCGGAAGATTTTGATCAAGATGTCGACGAACAAATCGATAATCAACGAGATCTATTTCGGAAGTCTGGCGGATCTCATTGAAGATCATCGCCAGAACTTCAATTCTGGCGCCAACCACGAAAGGTATGATAGCACCACTAACAGAGATGAATTTTTTCAAATTTATTCTACTGTGATTGAAGCTGCAGGGGGCAACGATGCTGTCAAGGCTAATTACCTTCCCACAGCATTAACGGGCAATGCCAGATCTAGCTCATGAATCTTCCTCCCGGAACCTATGATTTCCTGGAGAGAAGTCGTCGAGGCTTTTTCAGCCAACTTTCAAAGAACATACACTTGATCTGGGTCCAGAGCTCAGTTGTTCCGATGCAAACAGAAGGACAAGAGAGTTTGCGCGATTATATCAAGAGATTCAGTACAACACGGAATTCTATCCCCATGATAGATGATTCTGCGGTTATCATGGCTTTTGCAGAAGGGGTAAAAGATGTCTGTACTGCTGAAAAATTGAAAGTCGAAGCCCCACACACCGTTGAAGAGCTATTTCAGATTCTAGATTCCTGTGCCAAAGCTTCCGATGCGCGTCAAAGAGTCCAAGGGAAAGAATATCATGGAAGATATGATAAAAAGCGCAAGCTAGAAGGAAAAGGAAATCAATGTCGTCGACCCTAGTAAAAAAACTACTGGTCAAAAATTTCAAAGCGAAAGAAGGAAAAACCCAGTGATTGGAATCAAAGGGAAAGACCTGCCAATGCTGAGAAGTGGTGTCAGATGCACGGTTCCATCACACATAACTTGGAGGATTGTAACATATTCCAAGAGTTCTTGAAACTTCAAAACAGCAAGAATCTAGAAGCAGTTCGGGGAAAAGATCGCAGTGATTCTGATACCAACAGCATTGACATGATCTTCGGAGGATCAACCAGAACTACGTCAAAAGGCCAGTATCTGGATGTACACAAATAAATCTCTCTGGAAGAATCTTGTCTACAGAAGTTAAAATGGTCTGAAGCAGAAATCAAGTTTGGTACAACAGATCATACGGTAACCCTACCAGAGTTGGATAACCTACCGTTGATAGTCAAAATCTTCATACATAAGTCAAAAAATGGGAAGAACAATGGTAGACAGCAGGGCAGCGATCAATCTGTTATTCTACGAACCATTCAAGAAAATGGGTTTTACTCTTAAAGGTCTGAGGTCATCCAACACTCCATTCAATAGGATCTCACCTGGCAAATTCGCTTATGCCCTTGGTCAGATCGATTTGGATGTCACAGTGGGACCACCAGAAAACGAGAGGAAAGAAAAACTAACTTTTGAAGTTGCTGACTTCGATTCTCCATATAATTGCATCATAGGAAGACCATTTCTGAGAAAGTGTATGGCTGTCATACACTTTGGGTTTTACACAATCAAAATCCCAAGACCTCAAGGTACGCTCAGCATCACGGCCAATCAGTCTTAGGCAGTCAGATGTGATATAAAGGCGCTCGAGATGGCAGAAAAAGCAGAAGAAGAGTTCCTGAAGAATAATGTGCCATCCAAACGAATGAAGTCGATGCCTGATATAGAAGAAGACAGCCGAAAACAAGGACGTCATCCTCAATCCAAACATGCCATCACAAGTAGCCAAGATTGGAGCCCAGCTATCTCCTAAATAGGAAGACGCGCTCGTCACCTTCCTTCGGGCTAATACAGATGTGTTTGCCTGAGAACCATCTGATATGCCTGGCATCCCCAGAAAGGTGATTGAGCACAATCTTGAAATCAAACGAGGAGTAAAACCTGTCAAGCAGAAAGAGCGAAAGTACACCCAGAAAGAAGAGCGGCTATCAAAGAAGAAGTGGAGCGGCTAGTCAAAGCCAAATTCATTAGAGAAGTAGCTTATCCAGAGTGGCTTGCCAACCCGGTTTTAGTCAAAACACCTAATGGGACCTAGCGTATGTGTATTGATTACACCAGTTTGAACACATTCTGTGATAAGGCCGAGTATCCCTTGCCCCACATCGACCAGATCATTGATTCTACTTCGGGATGTGAATTGTTGTCTTTTCTGGATGCATATTCTGGATACCATTAGATCCACATGAACCCAGAAGATGAAGAAGCCTGTCTTCGTCACGCCTTTTGGTATGTTCTGTTATACAGTTATGCCTTTTGGATTGAAAAATGATGGTAGTACATATCAGAATTGCGTGCACATAGTCTTTAGCAACCAGGTTGGTCGAAACCTGGAAGCATATATTGATGATATCGTAGTCAAGACAAAAGAGAATCAGGATTTGATAATAGATCTTAAAGAAACATTTGATAACTTGTGTAAGTATCATATGAAGTTAAACCCTAGCAAATGCGTCTTTGGAGTGTCCTCCGGAAAACTGCTGGGATATATCGTGTCAAAGTGAGGTGTTGATGCCAACCCAGCCAAATAAAAGCAATCGAAGATCTACAATCTTCCAGATGTTATAAAGAAGTCCAGATATTGGCAGGGAAGATAGCATCTCTTGGCAGGTTCATCTCCAAAGCAGGAGAACGTGCAATGCCATTCTACACATTATTGAAGAATGCAGAAGAGGTTTCCAATGGGATGAATAAGTAGAGCAAGCCTTTCAAGATTTCAAGACATATCTAAAAACAATTCCCACCCTTACTCCCCCAAACTCAATGAAGAACTTCTGATGTATGTCGCAGCAACAGAAGTAGTGGTGAGCACAGTATTGGTGGTTGAGCGAGAACAGCATCGTGAAATAGGGAAGAACAGAATCACTATTCAATCTCCAGTATATTTCACAAGTGAAGTATGATGCCAAATTAAAATATCCCCAGACATAGAAGCTCATGTATGCAGTATTATCAACTTTGCGGAAACTAAAGCACTACTTCTTGGGACACAAAATCAAGGTAGTATCAGATCGACCACTAGGAACCCTATTATTCAATCAGAATGCAGTAGGACAAATCTCGCAGTGGGCAGTCGAGCTCGGGCGGTATGATTTAGAATTCGTTCCTCGAACAGCGATAAAAAAGTCAAGCCTTGGCAGATTTTATCGCAGAGTGGACAGATGTGGATTCAGTCAAGAATTCAGTCACTCCAGAACATTGGATTTTATATTTCGATGGTTTATTCACTCTCAAAGGAGCTGGATCAGAATAGTACTTATCACACCAGAAGGGAGTACGCTGAAATATGCTATACAGTTGTTATTTCAAGCCACCAACAACGTCGCAGAATATAAAGGATTGATTAACGGGTTGAAGATTGCAAAATCTTTAGGCATAAAGCGTCTGTTGGTAAGAGGCGACTCACAACTGGTAGCCAGGCAAATCCAGAAGGAATATCAATGCTCAGATGTAAAAATGGCAGCATACCTGGCAGAAGTCCACAAACTGGAAGCAGCATTTACTGGCTTGGAAGTCCAGTATATCCCTCGGCTAGATAACAGAGACGCAGATCACCTGGCTTGGATCGCATCTTCCAGATCTCCAGCTCCACGAGACGTATTTCTTGATAAACTACAACAGCCATCTATATCGACAACATCTGAGATAGAACAGGGTACTTCAGAAGACACGGGTGTCATGATCCTAGATCAAGAACAATCGTGTTGGATGACACCAATCAGAGCCTTTCTTCAAAACCAACCTATATCAGATGATGACAAAGAAACCATCCAGGTAAGTCGACAAAGCCGATCTTATCAGATGATTGGGAATTTATTGTACCGACGATCTGCCAATGGAGTTCTATTAAAATGTGTACCAAGGGAGGAAGGAATCAAACTTCTACATGATATTCATGGAGGAATTTGCGGTGCGCACGCGGCGCAAAGATCTTTAGTAAGCAAAGCCATCATCTCCTGATGATTCATCTTCTTCTGATGAACCATCTTCTCCAGACACGTCGACTCCTTTGGAAGCATCTTCTCCTAGCGAGCCATCCTCTCCTGATGTCCCCTCTATTTCTAGTGAGGCATCTTCTGCTGAGTATTCTTCACTTGAGCTGCCCTCATCATCAGGAATGGCAACACGCGATGGCCGAGGAGATTGCAGCTCTTGAGTGTACTGGTACATGGTATCTTGTACCATGCCCATCTCATGTTCGTCCCATTACATGTAAGTGGGTTTATAAGGTCAAGACTCGCTCTGATGGTTCCCTTGAGCGCTACAAGGCTCGCCTTGTGGCTCGTAGTTTTCAGCAGGAGTATGGTCGTGACTATGATGAGACTTTTGCTCCCGTTGCTCACATGACCACTGTTCGTACTCTCCTTGCTGTGGCTTCTACTCGTGAGTGGTCTATCTCTCAGCTTGATGTGAAGAATGACTTTCTTAATGGTGAGCTGCGTGAGGAGGTGTATATGCAACCATCACCTAGTTATTCTGTTCCTGAGAGTATGGTTTGTCACCTTCGTCGCTCTCTCTATGGCCTTAAGCAGGCTCCCCGTGCTTGGTTTCAGTGCTTTGCTTCTGTAGTCACTCCTGCTGGTTTACTGCTAGTAATCATGATCCTGCGCTGTTTGTGCACACCTCCTCTCGGGGTCGGACTCTTCTCCTTCTTTATGTTGATGACATGATCATCGCGGGAAATGATTCTGAGTATATAGCCTTCGTTAAGGCACAACTCAGTGAGCAGTTTCTTATGTCTGATCTGGGTCCTCTTCGTTATTTTCTATCGATTGAGGTCACTTCTACACCTGATGGCTTCTTCTTGTCCCAAGAAAAGTTCATCCAGGATCTTCTTGATCGAGCTGCTCTTACCGATCATCGTGTTGTTGAGACTCCTATGGAGCTTAATGTTCACCTCCGTGCTACTGATGTTGACCAGCTTGATGATCCCACTCGTTATCGTCATATTGTAGGGAGTCTTATTTACCTTGGTGTCACTCGTCTTGATATTTCTTATGTTGTACATCCTGAGTCAGTTTGTTTCTGCTCCCACCAGATCCACTATAGTCATCTTCTATGTGTCTTGCGCTATCTTCGTGGCATATCCCGTCGGCTTTTCTTTCCTCGTTCTAGTTTTTTGCAGCTTCAGGTTTACCCTGATGCTACATGGGCTAGTGATGTCAGTGAGCGTTGCTCTCTTTCTGCTTTTTGTGTTTTTTTTTGTGGTTCCTTCATTTCTTAGAAAATTAAAAAACAGACAGCAGTTTCTCATTTGACTGTAAAGGCTGAGTTGTGGACTATGCCTCTTGTGACAGCAGAGGTTACTAGGTTACGGTGGCTGCTTGAGGATCTTGGTGTTTCTGTTTCAGGGCCAACCCCTGTTTTGTCTGACAGTACAGGTGCTATTAGTATTGCTCATGAACCGATCAAGCATGAACTTGTTAAGCACGTTGGTGTTGATCGTTATTTTACACGAACAAAGATTCAGGATGGTATTATTGGTCTTCATTGTGCCTTCAAAGTTGCAGTTGACTGATTTCGTCACAAAGGTACATACTTTGAGCTCAGTATGGTTTCCTTCTCTCCAAACTCAATGTTGTTGATCCACCATGAGTTTGAGAGGGTGTGTTACATGTACATGTATTAGTCCATTGTATAGGTACCTCTTTATATAATTATACACACTTATATCTGTATATATTTGGGCTAGTGCCCCTCTATTAAATACAAGTGTTATCCATACAATCGCAAAGGTAGCCGCCAATGTCGTCCCGCGGCCTCCTCGGGGTCAGAGAGAGGAACGCTGACGAATGTCAGAGATCAGGTGAGCACGATCATCTCGCTCTCGAGTGGGCGGCGAGGAAGGAGGAGGGGTCGGTGGCGCCGAATATACAATACAATACTAGTATGTCCACAGAGCACAGCGCCGCTGACTGTCAATGCAGAAACATCAAACATGTGACGTCAGGTGCAAGTTTATTCATGATGCCCAGTCTGTCTCTCCTTTGGGAATTTCAGTGGATGAAGTACTGACACTCCGGCTATCAGTACTTCATCAAGCCGGCTTCTGAAGGAGCCAAAAAGGTCAAAAGTCAAAGGGTCCGAGCTCTGCCTCCCTTAGCTTCCCCGCCAAACAAGCGAGCAAATTCTCCTTCTCTGCTCCTCTGCCCCTCACCTCACTCATCCATGGTCTCCAGCTTTGGCGACGATACTAACTCGAAGTGAATCCAGCCGTGGCAGCGGTGGGTTCTCTCTTGCAGCGCCGGCGACCGGTAAGTATTTGGCCCTAGTAGAAGCAAAGCAACAGGGACCATGGCTGGCAGTGGAACCGGCGACGATTGTGCTGGTGGGGATACTGGTGTTTTTGTCAATGGCAGATACTACACCAGAAAGATTTTGATTTGCTTGTAGGGAGAGGGCTCCCGCGTTTATCTGGAAAGTCCTATTCTGTTGAGATATCAGGAAGTGTGATTGATGACACAACTGGGAAGAAGCTACGTGGTCCTGGAAAGCTTGCTCCCAGGTAAGCTGCTTGACTTTTTTTTTTTTCCTTTTGAGGAATAAGTTGCTTGACATTATGTGCATCCTTGTTTACCTTTTTATTATAGTGTAAGAGTTAGCTATATATGTAACCTGTCCTATGTGGATAATTCAGGTTTTGTACTCTCTTTGTTCCTTTTTACATAGCTCTGTGATCAATGTTCCCAGAGAATATCTGATTTCCTGTATTTATTTAATGCTATGATTTCTAGCTAAACTTACAAATCCATATGGAGTCTGTGTAGACTTTAAACATATTAGGCTTGAGTAGGTCCTCATATTTACTTCAAAAATTCATCAGCAAATAGTAAAAGGACGTATAGTCATGGCTGATTTCAACTGAGTCCACTCCCCAATTTAAGTATTTAGACTTGCGATTCTTTTGAACATTTGTTTATTTTCTTTATGGAAGTATTATTAAGTTGAAAGGACAGGTATTGTTATAAGTTCAGCATTTTGTTAGTCAGATGACACAATCACCTATTTGTTGCCTTAGTGACAAACACTGAACACAAAAATTGCCTCATTGACAGCTATATATTTCGATCATGTTCCTGAAATGTTGGTTTTCAGATGCTAATCATTTTCTGTTTTCATTTTATCAGAATTGAGAAAATGAAACGTGGATTTGGCATGCATGTTGCTGAACTAACGAGTTAAGCTCTCTGGATATGGTTCTCTTTCTCCGACTCTTTATATTTCCAGATCAATCTTCATGGTGGCAGTTACAGTGATTCAGTTCCTCTTATGTCTCTGTTCGAGGGAGTTATTTTTTGTTGATGTAGTACAGTAGTATATTTTATTTTGTTTGTGTCGCCGATACAATTTGGCAGAGTAGATAGCGTTTTGCACATGTAAATTTCTGCAATATGCTAAACTATATGTAAATATTTTACTCCCGGGCCACCTCCCACTAGGTGTGGTATTGTGAAACGTGTGATGTATTTCTTGCCTCTCCTTATATCTGATACTATTTCGTTTATATGAGGTATTCTGGACACTCGGCGGCACTTAATAAACTCATAATAGCCCTATAAAGAGAAGGAACATTCAATACCTGTGTAAATTTGCTTGGCCAGTTTAGAGTATGGCTGGACATGTCTCATATACAGCAATGTAGTAATACAACTTTTATACTTGTTGGTGCATCAGCAGTCAGATTCTTATACTGGATACAGTATTATAAATTAAGTTCCGTGATGTAGTAATCAATTGAGTCAGCAGCAGCAGCATTTTGATCAGTATTTTTTGAATCCCGTATGGACTACTAGTTCTGATGTAGCGTGGTGTTGACTTGGAAGGATATCTTTTAACTTGGAAGGCAATTTCTCATTTTTTTTTGCTTGATCGCCCTCCTGAATGATGCGTGTCTGCCGGTTCCATTGTGGGAAGTCGAAAAGCCGGGGATAAGGTCGTTCGCTTATATAACCGTGGGGACCCCTAACTCCGACTTCTCCCCCTTCGTCTTCAGCGCGCCACATCCATTCTTCCAAGTGCGCTAGTGTCTTTTGCCCTTCCTCAACCCTAATGCCATATGGCCACCGCCAAATCCCCAACTTCCTCTGGTTCTCGTGCTCCTCGATCTTCCGACGAGGGTTCAATGTCTCCCCCATCCAAGATCGTGGAAATGAAGCAGAAGGATCTCACTGAGATCCCGCAGCGGTCCGACTAGTGGAAATCCTCGATGACGATAGAGAAGGCTTTGGATGCTTTGGAGAAGCGTCTCCTGCTGCCATTGGCCAAGGACTTCCACCAGCAAGCTTGCAAAGGTATCGCCTCCCCTGCTCCGCCTACTGGGTGGATTGTGTTGTTTGTCGCACATTTCCTTTGCGGGTTGGGGATAGAACCGCACCCCTTTCTGGAGCAGATGCTTGGATATTACGGTTTGGAGTTGGTACATTTGAAACCTCAGGCCGTAGCTAGCATTAGCATTTTCGTAATGCTTTGTGACATGTGGCTGGGGATATCGCCAAGCTTGCTTCTTTGGCGATACTTGTACGTTCTAGTATATTACGCGAAGCAAGGTCTAGTTTTTTTTGTGGGTTTTACCAGACGAAGCGGCACAGAATATATTCCAGTAAATGTTAAGGACAACTGGAGATATTATGATGCTTGCTGATTTTATTTGGATTTGGATCGAGAGCAAAAACTGAAGAAAGGTCTGACATTGGCCTATGTCAATCCTGATCTGACAAAACCCTCCTCCGGTTAATCCTCGTATGAAAGAGTATTTGAAGTGCCTCCAGATGCTTAGTGATTGCGGATTGACTGGTCTGCATGTTGTACAAGAATTTTTATCTCGCCGTTTGATCCCCTTGCAACTTGCGGACTTCATTGCGGCTCACGGTGTAGACCTTTCCTCGGATGAAGATTAGGCTTATAACTCTTCTGATGCTGGAACTTTGTGATTTTGTACCAAAATATTGATGTAGCATGTTTTGAACTTGTTCGTGTGTTTAACTCATCTGTCCCTATTCTTCTTGGGGGACTTGATCTTCTAAGTTATTGCCTCCTCTTCTGTTTGATATTGGTTACTTCTCCGCATATTTGTTCTGTCTATTCTGGAATTGTAATTTTGGGGTTCTGATACTTGTAGCCCCCAGCTTGTTCTGGCAACGTGTTACCAGGACAAGTTACTTGAGATCTGTGCTTTATAACTATGAACTGCTGACAATAGTGTATGCCAGCATGTTCTGATAATAAAAGACAATGGAGGAATAAATACAACTCAGGACTTACTAGGAGCATTACCATGCCTGACGTTTATATTCTCCTGACATACGCCGTGCCTGTATATGACAAATGATTTTAAATTTTAATATTTAAAGACCAGCGCACGTGTTGTCGTAATCAGGGCAGTGTGTAGTATAAACCGTATCTTCTGATAACCAGCCGGGTATAGAAGCACTACTGTTACATGCCTGAGACAAACAATATAATTTCTTTATTAGATGACAGAAGAAAAAAATGCTGGTGGATTTGACCATCCAGGACTTGACTATCCATAAAGCATCCAAAGGTGGTACTCCTCAAGGACGAATATGTGTTTGTAGGATAAGTTCTGACAATAGACCTAGCCCCTTTCGTACATAATTATAAAAGGATGATCTAAATGAGAATCTTCCTGACTCTGCTACGCATAGAATTTGTGCAACTGATCCATGTTCCATGTGTTGGACGACATCTCTCCATCTATGTTTGCTAATATGTATGCTCCACTTCTGACGATAGCTGTCAATATGTATGGTCCATCCTAACTGCTGGACAACTTGTGTTTATTCTTTGTGGTAGTATCTTTTTTCAGAACGAGATCCCCACGTCGAGCTCTCTTTTACTGACTTTTTTATTGTAATGCCGCTTCAACCCTTCTTGGTATCGTTGCGTCCTGGCGAGGGCTTGATTTCTATTCTCTTCAGCCAGATTGATATCCAAACATCTGGATTTTTCATCTGATTCTTGTGTCCATGCCAGAACTCGATCTGATTGTAAGTGTACTTCCGGGAGAATTACTACATCCGCTCCGAACACAAGGAAGTATGGTGTTTCACCGGTGGCCCTGCTTGACATCGTTCTACTGGCCCAAAGTACTATAGGTAAATGATCTACCCGCTTTTTTTCATAAAAGTCAACCCTCTCAATAACTCTCTTCTTGATACCTTGAAGGATAATGTCATTTGCGCTTTCAACTTGACCGTTGGTTTGGGGGTGTACTACTGATGATGTTGCATGCGTGATACCGAGATACGTTAAAAAATTTTCAAACTACTGAACTGCGGACCGTTGTCTGAAACCAACTTGTTTGGGATACTGAATCTAGTAATGATGCTTCTAAAGAATTTAACAATTGACTCTTGAGTTGTTTTAACTACTGGTTCTGACTCAATCCATTTAGTGAACATGTCAACGGCCACGATGAGGAAACGGTACTGATGTTTGCCTTTCGGGAACGGACCTAGAATATCAATGCCCCATACTGCAAATGGCCATGATAATGGAATGATATTAAGGTATTAGCTGGCCATGTCGTCTATTTTCCTATTTAGGAGATAATTGGGTTCCAATCTTGATTACTTGTGATGGCATGTTTGGATTGAGGATGACTTCTTTGGTTTCGCCTGTCTTGTTCTCTATCTTCTTCCTAGTCTCTTCGGTATCAGGCTTTGGCTTGTTTCGCTTGGATGGCACATTATTCTTCAGCATTCCTCTTCCGTTTTTTCTGCCATCTCGAGCACCTCCATATCACATCTGACTGCCTGAGATTCATTGGCCGTGATGCTGATCACACCTTGTGGTCCTGGGATCTTGATTGTATAAAATCCAAAGTGTACGACAACCATAAACCTCCTCAAAAATGGTCTTCCCATGATGCAATTGTATGGAGAATCGAAGTCACCAACATCAAAAGTTAACTTCGAAGTCAGCCATAAATCCCTGACTTTTTGACTTCTCGCAACGGAACCGGAAGACACGCGTCAATTACGAGGGCCATCAACAAAAAAGAAAAAAATATCGCGAGAAATTGCCTTTAAAAATCAAAAGATATCCTCCCAAGTCAACACACGCTACATCAGAACTAATAAGCCCTGCGGGATCCAAAAGACGCAGACCTCCCTCGTCAGAAGGTTCAGTTATATCAGAAGATCTTCAGAATCATCAGAAGGGCGCACGTTCACTTTACTTCCTTGGAAGACAATTTCGGGGGCTAGTGACACTTCAGAATCATCAAATGGGTTCCAGGACTTCATCTTCAACAATGGTGGGGCGTCGGTTGCGTTCGTCTTTGAGACATGCTGGGATACTGAAAAGGAAGCTGTTGTCTTCAGCAAGTTGTAGAGCGTCTTATGTTGGCTATGCACTTCAATGATTGTGATGGTGGATCCTCAATCCTAGAATATTTTTTCAGGGTGAATAAACTGAAGAAGCAGTTCAAACACCTTTATGCGGTTGTTACCGTTGCCACAAGTGAGCAATATGAAGCATTTAACCACGCATATTTCAAGTATGTGCCGTTCTTTTTTAAACAAAAATTCAGATTACAATGCTTACGGTAAAGACTTTATAGTTGAAAAAATTGTATTCATGTGGCTTCTATTCAAGGTATGGCATGGAGATTGGCTGCCCTACTTTTGTACCTGTTCGTGATCCAGAATGGGATTTGAGAAGATTGTGAAGATAGCTTATGCTCGTGGTGGTAAATTCCTAACCTTGTTTACCATGTTCTTGACTTTGGTTCAAATTCTGAGCTGCAAGCTGATAATGTCTGCTTTGTTCAGTATGCAAGGAGCAAGACATCGTCTCAACAATGAAGAAAGAGGTAATTTCAGATGCGACGAGATGTGGCACGCTATTTGTAGGTTGTATAAATAAGGAGTACCGCTAAGGGTTTTTCTTACTGTCTCTATAGCGGGAGCAGCTGTTCAGTGCTTGGATGCATTTTTACAAATGCTTACATCTATACCTGTATTGACAAACACGATGCCAATGCGGTGTGTTGATATATCTTTTCCTTTTTTTTATAACTTGGTAATCTTTGGATTAGTTTAATATAAAATTTAGATTGTCTGTTTTGATTTCTTTGCAAGTGATATGCGTTTTTTCTGAAATAAGTATACATATTCCTTATTATCTGCACTCATTTTTTTTGTTTGAACATGTGAGCGATATTCTAAACCGTCTTTATTCTGTAGCAAATTCACAATATATCTATGCTTAATGTTGCGATTTCGCGTAAAAAATTGGTTATTTGATGCACCTGTTCAACAATAAGATTGATGCCGTCAAATTGAGTCCTGTTCTGTTTCCATTTACATCTCCAGTTGTTCATTATTGTTAAATTTCAGACGGAACAACTGCTGCCTACCTTGCAAAAAACGAACACCTGCTGCCTGTTCTTGATTTAACTTTTCTATGCTTTCTGTATAATACTATATCTGATAGAGCTGTGAATCTTTAATATTTACAGGTATTACTTAAGCCCTAAAATTAACTAATGCTTACAGGTAGTCTTTTGCCTCTCTATATCTATCCCCTCCTCCCCCCTCTGTATCTGTCATTGCATCTTTTCCCATATACTTACAGGGGCACCACTGTAATTATTCCTTCTTCTTCCATAGTTCCTCATGTGGACTTTTGATGTTTGTGAAGATGAGTATGGAAACCTCTTCATAAGGATAGCATGCATCTGTCTTGGGAATTCTTGTGCCATTTCATGTTTGTGTTGTCATGCCCATTTACTGTGCTGTGAGGGAAAGCCTTCTGATCTGACTCACCACACTGTTTATGTTACCTGAGGAATGCGCATGCACAACCTAGGGTGCAGTTTACATGATTTGTTTTTGTCATTTTTCCCCCTTTGTTCCCTCTGGCCGATTCAAAATTGAATTGCAAATACTGTCACTAAAGTATAACCAATCGGATCGGAGGGAGTGACAAGTTCGAGTAGTAATTTGTATGTCATGTGACTCCTATTCTTCTGATTTGGCAGGCAAAGTCCATTGTTAGTCAATCTGAATCTATGCTCTTAAGAGAAGTATCAGGGTATTGCACACCTTTTTCTGAGTTTTTTTGCGCCACCCTGTGCTGGGTTGAATACTTCATGCTGCACTGTACCCCAGTAGAAGCTGCAAATATTTGAGCTCCTGGCTACAACCGTCGCGATACAGATGACCTGCATGGCAAAAGACTAACGTTCCATACTGCCAAGTTGATGAAAGAAAACCTAGACATCCTCTCATTCTGAAACTTTTCTTGTTCTAGAGGAAACTATGGCAGGGTTATTATCAACTCAAACTGCTTACTGAACTTTTTCCCTTTTGAAAACTTTTTATAGATTTTCTTTTTCGTTTCTGGAAAAACTGGTGCTTAGTATTGGGCCTTTTTTACACCTTCATTTTTAAATTGTTAGTATTATTGAAACAAAAAAATGGAACTTGAGTTGTCAACTCAAACCAAATTCAAAGTAAAGAATTCCGACGCTCACAGCGTTTTGCGGATTTGCACCGCTCATGAACAAGAGTGTGATCATAAAGCAATACAAGAGCATGAAGATACTTCTAACTGGCAGAAGGTATTTCTTAAAAAAAAAAGAAAAAAAAAGAGAATATTGGATAGTATTCCCTCTGTTCTTTTTTTTTTTGTCGCTGTTGACTTTGACCAATAGCTTTGATCATTCGTCTTATTCAAAAAAGTATGAAAAATATCAAATATTTTGTTAAAATTTAATTTATTACAGAAGGTTTTTGAATCCTAGCTTTTAGTTTTACACATTTGAACTAATTTTTTGAATAAGACGAGCGGTCAAAATTTTCGGTTAAAGTTATCAATAACAACAAATAAAAAAGAACGGAGGGAGTATAAGGCAAGCTCTAGATCGTCCAGCTCCTCCCTGACCCTGCTACAAGGACGGCGCAGCGCCGTATGTTGTTACTACGGCCAAAGGGCTACCGCCGGAGACTGATTCCTCGCCCAAAGGGCAACTCGTCCGATCATGGCCGTGGCCAGTTCTTGCTCGATGACAATTCCACCTTGGATACCTTGAGCTCCATATGCAGCAAAAGGATGGCAACTTGCCCGATCCCGTTCTGGCAATCCACAAACTGGACTCGACCGGAATTGAAAAAAGTAGAGGAAGTTCAGATAAAACACAGACAAATGAATTCCAAACAAAAGTTTGACCCATTTTTTAAATACATTGTCTGCCGTGGTTCTCTCCTATATATGTATTCGAGAAAAAAAAATGTCTACCATGGTTCCTGATGCATCCTAAAAAACCAAAAGTATGCATGTTCTAGCCTAGATAGAAGAATCTAAAGGAGAATGAACAATATCATGCCGAATCGATCATCCAAAATCTGCAGCAGTAATGACAGTGACACGCATACAGCACTTGATCTCTCTCTCCATGTGAAGCTAGCTAATCAGATTCTTATTCAAGGTAAATATATGGTCTCTGTTGCTAAATATCAGCTGTTCTTCGACTTGCGCGTTGACATTTCACACACTACTAACTCTACCATGTATAGAGTATAGACCACATCGAAGATATCAATCAATACCTTGATTCTTCTACCCTTTACATCATGTTTTCCCATGCTCTGGGTTCAGGCTTTCACAGCGAATAGCTGGAATTTCCTGCCTGGACAGCAGAGTGTCTAGAACACATGACATTCCTTCAGCACCTTAGCATCGCACATCTTTAGTGATTGAGTGATGTGAAATGGGATGCATTCCGTTTTAGCTTGGATGGCACTCTAGCCCCATTATGTTGTTCCATTCCAACAGCAACTGGTTAAAGTTATCACGTACTTGTTTCAGATATTCATGCAGAGGCTCAAGTTGGAAATGTGATGAGTTCCCCTTTTTTTTGGATGCTGAACTCGTCATCCTCATGGATGGATATATGCACTGCATGTATAGTTCCTCTGAATAGGACAGAATTGGACGTGTCATTGCTCAATGATAAATATTCTGTTCTATGCTGCTTTTATCTTCTGGTGGTGCAGTGCACCGAGAACCAGACTGTTTCATTTTGTTCTAACCACATATAAGCTGCATGATTACCCAGTCACATTTCACCTGGCGTATACCAGAGTGGAGTGCTACAAAGGTTATCTTTTACGGTGAGAAAACATCACAGTGGTAAGCACTTAACGTTATCAGAATTTAGAGTGCACCTATAATTTGTGTTCTAAAACACACAAGAAAGCTGCGTATCTTTGTTTTGGGTTGTCTAAGGTTGATCAAAGGATAAATTCTGCACTAAGCTGACAGTAATGTTACTTTGCATTTCTTAATTAATCTCTCTTATTTTTCGATACCTTTTCAAAGTCTTACATTGAGAACAGAATGGTAGAACAACATGGGCATTAAAAAAACACAAAGAGAATATAACTAACAACAGTAATAGAAAGTAGAGAAGGGGATGTTACCTCAGAATTTCTAGAGACATCGAGCAACACTTATTGTAGGAGCATGAACAATAGCACACTTATTTGCGAAGGCATAATTCCTCAGATAATGGTGGCCGCGATCCTTCATGTTGCAACATTCGCTATTGCATGTAACAGTCGACGTCTGTTAAGCTTTGATGTGGACTTCTTCTTACAGTGAGTATTCTTACTGTTTAAATTATTCAGTCATCTGGCCTTAGTGGTAGCTGAATATGGAAACTGTACCTAACTGCATCTGTAATCAGGTAACTGAAGTGTTCCCTATGGAAGGTCCACATAACATTGCCAAACACTGCTGATACACAAAATCTAGATTTAAGCATGAAGTACATTATCAGACAAGCATATATAATGTTCCACTTTTCATATCTTACCTAACCATATACTTATAAAATTTGAGTAACGACAAACCAGATATTTTTGCATCCTTTTCTTTTTTGTTAGAAACCTGTTGATGACCATACAGAAAATCAACTCTTCATAGGAACATGTGCATTATGGACAGGAACAATAAGCATGAGGAATATTCAGGCTTTGTGTACTAGGGCATAACACAACGATGCGTACAATTTCTAGCGTGAGAAAAGCTAGATCAGACGGCTGATGGCTGTCTCATGAATAGCTTCTCTAGCTCACATATTTGGGCTTGAGCTGCTCCCCACGCTGCCCATCACAAATCACTAGAAAATAAAAAGGGGAATGGAATATGATTCACATGGTATATAGTGCGGCTGGCACACCAAAATCAGATCCAATCTTTTTTTCCATCATCAACAAAACTACTATTTCGTATGAGGAAAAAAGTTACGAAAAATTCTTAGATCTCAGTTTTCATTTAATTTGTGTTTTAAAACCACAGCATTTTTTAGAACGTTGAGAAAGCATCAATTGCTCTCCATTTCCAAGAGTCATAAAGGTATATTTGCAGAGAACTGGTGTGCAGTCCAGTTGATTGGTCGATTTCTTCAATCAGAATGAGTTCCTGCGAGTCTGTGGGTGATTAATGCTTTCAGAAAGAATTTTTTGTAATTTCATAATGGAAAGTATACTAGCTCTGATGTTTAAAGATAAGCTTCATGACTAAAAAAAAGGTTGACTTATGCTTACTCCTTGCAAAATTGTTTGAGAGCAGAAGGCAGTGGGTATTATATATTAATACTCCATGCTAAGATAGATGTCGGAAAAATGCTAGATCACAATTTTTATATTATCAGGTTCCTTATGCACTGCCAAAGATGCATCTTACTAACCTGCGTGCCAAATGCATACTCGGGCATTTCCATGAAATGACCAAGTGCCACTGCCACCCTCAGTATGTGTCTTTCTATATGTGCAAGGCGGCAACTATGCGTAAGATTCGTTACTCTAGAAAAAAAAAGGCTTTAATCTTTTTATCTTCTAATGCCATAAGCTGTCCAGAACCCAGATTCTCCTCCTCTGTGACAGCTTGCAGGAAGCACCAGGCGGAAACGCGCACTGTCACAAGATGCAGATTCAAGGAATTGTTCAGCCTATATTCTGCTCTCCATGCTTCACTATAAATACAGGCCAACTGGGCTGTGCAATTCATAACTTCCAAACCTTCAGAACTTACAAGGAGTACCCAGGCTCAAAAGCATCCGCACATAGTGCGTTTGTTGCAGAACTATAAAAGAGATCACACGATGAGCTACTATGGCAGCGGTTCTTCTGGTATTTTATTTGTCCGCTCTATAGTTCTCCATCATCCTGATGCCCTGATAGAAAAAATGATTGTAACATATTACTCGCAAATGGATGATCCATCGTTCAGGTGGACGGAGTGGTAGGAGAGTTGACTACGGGAGGACATATGTGGTGAGGCCAAAGAGACGGCACCTAGCCACCATCGTGTGGCTCCACGGCCTTGGTGACAGTGGTGCAAGGTACCAGCTTTACTTCTAGCTCCGCTAACACTTACTGCTACTTTTCAAGATTTTTGGATATGCTAATGTCGTCTAATTGTCTTTGGAAAAAAATGCAAGAAAAACTATACTACTTATCAAACAAGAAAAGATGAGAGAAGTATAGCCATATTGATCCAAACACTTTATTCGCTTGCATCCTTTTGCTAGAAATGATTTAAGTGGTCTCCTTTTTGTCTGTCCATGGATGCGTGCCTATACATTCCTAGTATTGCCTTACTACGTTTGTAATCGTAGTTCCACATCTAACCACCTTCTTCACCACGATGGACACCAATAATACTATTTCACTTTCAGAGTGGATATGAATGTCAAATACACCTTAGTGTGGGCTAGTGATACAAAAGGTGGGCTAGTTTAGCCTAGTAACATAAATTAATGGGAAACTGTAAGTTTAGATCTGGCAAGATTCCTCGTTCCAATTCCCTGTCTGCCCAAACCGTGCAAAGAACATCGCGGCTTGTGGCAAAGGACTAAGCAGCAGTGTCTTGTCTGACAAAACAAAGAATATTGAAATAATGATCGACTTTCGCCCCGCACCAGTTCAGGAACACCTACTTAAAAGTCTTGGCCTCATTACCAGTACAAGTGAGCTTTAGGAGAAAAATAAATTGATAGTATCTCTGAAGATTATTGTTAGTCGTGTCGTGCTAAGGATTTGTATTTTTTTCATTTCAGTTTCTGAAGTTAAATATACCCACTTACATAATTTTCTGACACCACAAGGAAAAGCAAAAGATCAGCATCTGGTCTTCTTACAAGTTATGTGTAATTATTATTTACCTAATTGATTATTTTCTATAGATAAGCTGAGAAATGAAGGGTTCCAGCTCAACTTGCTGTGAACAAATTGTTCAGTGCTGTGTGTCAACTGTCAATCGTTAGTTTCAGATGTTTTATTCTCCACTCTGCAAATCTTTATGTTATGTGTACTTTCAGAGAACACGTGCTGTTTTTGTAATGTGTTGCAACCTACAAATTTTGAGATAACCTGGAACGGAATATCTTTACCTGTTGCTGCACCAATGCTTTTTCTGATACAGTGAACTAATTTGTTTCCATTTCCTTCTTTCAATCGTTCTGCATTTTCAGCTGGTCCCAGCTCCTGGATTCCCTTCCCCTGCCAAATGTAAGCATCAATGCTTTGTACTTGAAGCACACATCAACAGATTTAGATACATCTTATCTTATTCCCCAACCACCACACAACCAATAGTCTCAACATTTTTGTAATCGTCTTTAAAACAGCGTAGCTTATCTTGTTCAGTAGGTTTGGCATATATAGGAGTTCCTTTTACTACAATCAAGTTTATTCACCATGAAGCTTATGTTGTGTAGATCAAGTGGATATGCCCCACCGCAGCAACTCGACCTGTCGCAGCTTTTGGTGGATTCCCCTGCACTGCTTGTGAGTGTCTTCCATATAATTTGCAAAAAACAAAAAAGGCTGTACCCTCGACCCTGACCACCATTTTCTGGAACTGAAACAGGGTTTGATGTCGAGGACATGTCTGTAGATGGCCGTGACGACATCGAAGGACTGGATGCTTCAGCTGCACACATTGCAAACCTGTTGTCATCCGAGCCATCTGATGGTACTAGTGCCCAAGATCATATCATCCAATCATTGCTAGGTGTTGAGATAAACACTAAGTTTATCATTTGATAAGTACTATTAGCTAAGCATAAGTAGTAAAAAACTACGGAACTTGATGAACTGCTAAGTGCATAATACACATGCTCCTGATTATTCATTCCTTCACCACGTGTGAGTGCAGTAAAGCTTGGGATTGGCGGTTTCAGTATGGGTGCCGCTGTCGCCCTCCACTCAGCGGCATGTTATGCTTATGGCAAATTCACAAGCGGTATCCCCTACCCAATAGCACTTAGTGCAGTCATCAGTTTAAGTGGCTGGCTCCCTTGCTCAAGGTCTGATGTCTACGTCCTCTTCGGAGTTCAAACACTTGCTACAGTTATTCAGCTATTACTAAGTCCTGGTCCATTCTTGATTTTCACTTTAGGACCGTAAGGGGAAAAACTGAGAGCTCACATATTGCTGCAAGAAGAGCTGCATCCTTGCCCATCCTGCTCAACCATGGAAAAGGTGAAATGCTGTTGATGAAATTATCCCAAATTTCCAATAATTCAGTATGTACTAATTGCTCCGTGTTTTTGCAGCGGATGATGTTGTCATTTATAGGGACGGCGAGAGATCAGCTGAGATTCTGAGATCCTCAGGATTCCCGTATCTTTATTTCAAGTCCTACAATGGGTACAAATACATGCATAATAAGTTACAAGAACTTCATTCTTTACCATGCCCAGATTTTAAGAAACTTAGGAATTTCTGATGATGCAGATTGGGTCACTATACCATCCCTGAAGAAATGGACGATGTCTGTAAATGGCTGAGTGCAAGGCTTGGTCTGGACCGATCTCATTAAAAGAAGAAATCGGGTGCTTTGGGTGATAGCATTAAAACGAGTGTTGAACTATACAGAGGAAGATTTGATTTGGTATCTTGCAACACCTCATGCTTTCTTGCTCTTCGGTGCTCTCTTCAGAAGCGCCTTTTTGTTGCCATTGTTCTAGTTTACTGGTATTGTGCCGCGTTACGGGCAAAAAGGAGTGACTGTAAGTAATGTAGTGCTTGTGTCTATAATAATGCCGTTGAGGCTTCTGATACACGACAGACATTTGTACTATTTGAGCTCTGATCACTTGCCGAATTCCTAGTTCAACAAACTATCAAAAGTTTCCTAAGAGCGATTCACAAAGAAAATGAATCGGGGAAAGCGTAACCTAACCAACAATTTTCAGGAATGTGAGGTCAAACATCCATCAACGAAGCAAAAGTACTGGACTCATGCACGTCGCAGATAGAGATGAAGCAATTAACAGCGTAAGATTCTCCACAAAATAAATCTGGAGAAACCTATCCTAATCGAAAATTGGCAGAAATGTGGAATCAAACATTCATACAGCGAAGTAAGAAATCCTGGATGTAAGAGAGGGGGGAGAGGAGAGAGGCGCGCGCTCTTACCTTGTAGCTGAAGCGCAGTAGCGTCAGATGTGACGAGGAAGGCTTCGATTGAGTCAATTTTTCATCTCGGCGACCTGACTGACCTTTTTTTTTTTAGTTTGTGTTTATCCGAAACTCAAGGGCCGAGGTTAGGGTTCTGGGTTGTCGCGCTCCTATCTCTGGCACTCCCCCTCGCCGGCTCGCCGCACCGCCAAACCGCGGGAGGTAGGTGGGCAGCGGGGCCGCCGTGGTTGGAATATTTAGGATGGCGGCGGTGGCGCAGGTGGCAAGGCGGCGTGGCGCAGGTGGCAAGGCGGAGGTGGTGGCGGGTGGCCGGGTGGGGGGAGAGCCGGCCGGTGCGGCGGCCCGGCGAGTCGGGGGCGAGCGGCGGGGTACGGCAACTCTGGGACACGTGGCGGCTTCCGGAGGGGTCGCGCCTTCGCCAAAAGGAAACGCGCGAGGGGTTGCAGGCCCGGTTTGCGCATGGGCCGGGACGAGTTAGGCCTGCTTCAGATGGCTGTAGGCTGTAGCCGAACAAAATGCAGAAAACCTTATCCAGACGAGCTCCGTTGAGTCCCCGCACCGCCGCCGTTGGCCTTCCGCTGCGGCTCCCCCCTTCCCCTCGCGGGTTCATGCTACATTTCGTCGTGGGCTCGGTCTCTTGCTTCACCGGTGGATTGGACTTTGTGGGGAGAAGAAATTTCAGGAGTAGGCAGGAGGGGTGGCGGATCCAAATTTTCGAGTTGGATGCTGCAGCTGCACCCGTTCACTGTTGTTGGCTGATACGGCCACAGCTGCAGCGGCAGCAAAAGCTCTTTCGTTTGGCGAGGGCGATGGTGCCAGTCTGTGAAACAATGGCCGCCGCCGTCCACTCTGCCAGGTAACGTCTTTTTTTTCTTTTTGCTACAATCCTTATTGGCGGACAAATGCATGCCCAAATTTGTTGAATCCCTGTTTCTGTGGCCAGTGCATATAGAAAAGCCAGCAGAAAATAGCAGCTAATTAACACGTTTTAATGTTATTATGTTATGTCCTATAATTTAGCCTCTAGCTTCCTGACTCGAATTATGTGGACAGGGTATACGTTATGTTGAACTTCAACTATGGTGCTAGCAGTCCGTCTAGAGTAAAACTTCCCTGTTACAAGTGTTGTGCATTGTTGAAGCCAACTATGGTACAGAAAAGATACCAAGAACCAAGTCAATTAATCCAATATCGAGAGTCCATTTTTCCTAAGTCATCGCTGAAAGAACTAGCTTGTGAAGTTCATTCTTCTTGCCCAGAATCGCTTTCAAGTTTGCAGATTGATTTAAAAAAGCAAGTGCAAGATCATCAACTTCATCAGCCACAAAGCCTAGATGAGGATGTTGACTTTGCTGGTGTGTCAAAGAAGGAAATCGAGAGAAGGCGGAAGATTGGTGCTGCAAACAAAGGGAAGGTTCCCTGGACAAAAGGCAGGAAATGGAGCGAAGGTATTACCTACATTTCACCAACATTTTGATGGCCGTAATTTTACAATTCAATGCAGTGCATGCCATTTCTTTCCAATGAGGATTATGTCATTCTCCTGTAGAGCATAAGAAGCTCATCAGGCAACGTACTGCTGAAGCTCTGAGAAATCCCAAGGTGATGTCATGTAAGAAAACTTCCCTTGCTGCTTTTGCATCCATCCAAAAGCTACTTCAGCTATGAGTCGTGAACTATCTGGGTCAATTCAATTCAGCTTCTCCCATTTTTCTTTTCTAATCTCAGATTAGGAAGAAAATGCTAGGGCATCGCCAGTTACACAGGTGGGTGCATGCTTTTCTTATGTAGAATCATGACAAAATGTATAAATAAATCTGTGCGAATCTGAAAAAAATTATTTTTGATCTTATTTCAGCCAAGAGAGCAAGGAAAAAATAAGTGCCGCATTAAGGAAGATCTGGGAGAACCGAATAGTTTCTGTCAGATCAAGGCGGAAGGTTCTACAAATTTGGTCAAATACTATAGCTGAAGCTGCAAAAGAAGGTGATCACAGCCAAGGTAAGCTGGATTGGGATAGCTATGATAGGATAAAGTTGAAGATGATATCTATGCTTCCGTGGAACAAAGAAAAGGAACGGATAATCAAAAAACTTAAAAAGGCAGTAGCAAAAATAGTAGCCAAGAAGCTTCAAGCAGAGAGAAAGAAACCACAGGCTAGAGGTACAAACAAGACAAAGCCTAATGCCAAAAAAAAGAAGACAAAGCCTGATAAACTGCTGCTACAACAATCAGATGCTCAGCTACCACAGACGGTAGTATCTACAAGACCAAAGCTCAGGGAAAGACTTACTAAGGTAATGACCATAATTTACAGTTATATGTTACATTACACTTGACTGAGCCTGTAACTCCAGATATTTACATCCTATTACTATGTTATAGACTCCTTTTTTTTTGCTCTTATCATTGTGTATGAGCTTAACCTTTGTGTATCCCTATTTTCTTTCTACTTTTAGGATTTCAGAAATTTCTGTTTTTAGCGAAAGGATTTTGTTGGGTCATCATTCCAGACAAATCATTGTTCCAAATACTGTCCCAATTCTCTTATTAAACCTTGTTTTAATGCTGTTACATTCAAATGGTAGTGAGAGAACAATGTTAGCTCCTGGCATACTGTGCACTCTTGCACCTTTCTTATCATTTTTTTATTTACCCTAAGCCACTATATTGTTTCCTTAACATTTGCTTCTGCCATGTCATGATACTAACTGAACTTGTTCTTCATGATTTAAGTGGCACCGGCGCAAAAAGGAGCTTGAAACTGTGATTAGTTCACGGAAAAGGAAAGGAGAACTGCAAAAGCCTCCAGGCAAGCAAAGGACAGCAGCATGGCGAGGAGAACTGAACTTGGTGGACAAGCTTGATGTTCGATAAGCCCGGCAGCAGGAGCTCCAGTTATATCGGAAACGATTGGCTTTCAGCTCTTACACCTGACCTGAGCTGCTCAGCGCTGTAAAGCTTGCTGTAAGAGCACATGTCCACATTAGGCAGGGATTTTCTTTCGGTCCATCTTGCACTTCCATTTTTTGTATTCAAGGCTGCACTAAAGACTGTGGTGCTTCCAGTCTTCCATCATGTATTGGAATCCTTTTGAAAATGTATTTGTGAGATTGATTTCATTGATCTGAATGGAGAACCAGTGTGTTCATTTACTTATTTGGATGGGATAGTCCTTCTGCGGAAGTATGGTTGAAGGAAATAAAGGAAAATGGAGGCCGCTCGGGTAGTCCTCTTTCGGCCCAGCTAATGTTTCAGGCGTCTTCCACAACAAAACGATCCGGCCCACGATGCGAGCCCAAAACTTCAAGCGGCCTCACCCGCTTAGCCATCACGTGAGCCCAGAATCCGACTCCCCTCGCTCGCTCCGCTCACCGCGCACGGCTCACGCCAGGCGGCGGCACGGCCAGTGGCCTAGGCGGTCAACGCCGACGCGTGCGGTGGCCCAGGCGCCGTGCGGTCGTCGCGGTAGCCGGGCCGGCGGCGCGCAGCGATAGACGGCGAGCGCTAGGGATGGGGACCTGCTAGCCGCGCAGGTGGGACCGGCGACTTTTCCGGCGTGCGGACGGTGACGACCGGTGAGACCATCACTTATGCACTACGCAGATCCTTTCAAATTCGACTTGGCGGCTTCGCGCAAATCCTTGTCTAGTTATGATATTGAAGAGCATAAACGGCTTGGCGGCAGCATCTGTTTTTGTACCATTTAATCTTTGTCCCATTCAAATTCGGATTCATCTAGAGTAGCATTGAATCAGTCCATTCATTCAGGTCATATGTTTTTCACTGTGCAATTCAAAGTCCTTGTGCCCAAAAATCATTTATTATCTCATTAGACTTGTTTCGTTGAATCATTACTTTTTGGGCCCTTACTTTTTTTCGCTCCGAAACATGGGAACTGTATAGCTTACCGCACTGATATCCTTATCTATATCTACTAGGCCAACAAGCTGTACATCAGCTGAACAAGTTACTGGTTCCAAATATGAATACTAAGAATAGAGGGAGCATCCAGAAGGCAGAAAAGGCCAATCATGTCCAAGGAGGAGGACCGAACTGGGTTCTTGTTGCAGGTGGAGTTTTGCTTAGCATTCTTTCAGTCAGACTTGGGTGCAAATTGAAGCAGCTGTTTGCTACCAAGCAGCAAAATAATGCCTCTGCCTCGAAAGGTCTGACCTTACTGTGTGCAGTCTGATAATCACATTGTCTTAATCTCAAAATGCTTGTTGCTGAGTTCTGAATCTGCAACTTGCAGCCAAAAGAAGACATAGAGCACGTGAACTGCACTCCGATATCTACAGGTTTACTGACCAAACCAGATGCTACTGCGATGTGCCAGGTAATTTTTTGTACCTTATTATTCTGTTTTTCTTTTGTAGTCTTTCCAAATCCAACTATGGACTTGTTTTTCAAAAGTATGGAGCTTTAGGTAAATTTTGGTTGCTAACCAAAGAATTAGTTGATTAAATTACTTCACTAATTGTTGTCCCAACGTCAAACAAAATTGACTGGAGGGATGGAGTACTATGTTCTGTTGCCTATGCCCAACATTCTGGAGGCAAAAAATTTGTACGGCCAAGTTACAATTCTGAAAAGGGGCAAAAATTATGACCTGTAATTTCTGCATTGTAGAATATCCTGCACCTTAGTAACTGCATATTTTCCTGGATGCCGAAAGATGGGGAAAGATTATTTATTCCTGGTCATCTTGTATATGACATGCAGATGGACTGGAAGTCAAGCAGTCACCTTCAAGTCCTATAGTCAAATCAACTGATCCTTTGAACCTTCTCGTGAAGATACCTGCAGAATCAAGCAAAGAGCATGGTGCTGTGTGGTCGATATCACCTGACCGGCTTGAAGATCCATGTAAACCGTTTCAGTACTCAAACTGCTCGGGCTCGCCCTCCATCTCAGAATCAGGATCGGACATTTATAGCAAGCGAGAGGTCATACAGAAGCTGAGGCAGCAACTCAAGAGACGTGATGAGATGATCACGGAGATGCAAGCACAGATTGCTGATCTTAAAAACTCTCTCTCCATCCAGATAACACAGAGTACCAATTTGCAGTCTCAACTGGATGCCACAAACCGAGATCTGTTTGAATGTGAGAGAGAGATTCAGCATCTGAGGAAGACCATTGCAGATCATTGTGTTGCAGAAGCTCTCTTACATGACAAACCTTTTCAAGCTGGACAGTGGCAATCAAATGGCACCAATGGCCATGTTAATGGTTATTCTGATAGCAGCGTGGATGAACCTGAGTTACATTGTAATGGTACAGAAAAGAAAAAAGGGGAGATAGAGAGGTTGGAGATGCTAAAGAGAGAGGTTGGTGAGCTGAAAGAAGTTGTTGAAGGGAAGGACCTCCTGCTTCAGAGCTATAAGGAGCAGAAGGTGGAGCTCTGCTCTAAGATCAGAGAATTACAGGAAAAGATTCATGGTGTTACCTTGCTATTCTGATCTGAAGGTGGGTCTCCGATCCAGCAGATTGCTAGGGTCTATGCAGAATGTTGGATGATTTGTCTTCATTTATGATGTCAGGCTGATTTGCTTTCTCATGTGTTTTTCCCTTTCTAGCTTGGTGTTGATAAGGGCTTCCCCATTCATTTCCTTGACCTAGCTAGTTCAGTTTGGAACAAACTTGATACGTAAGTTACTTGTATAGGCTTTCGATTTGCGGACAGTCACGTGCTGTGCCTGCTCGTTTGGCTCAGTATGGTCTAGATTAAGAGTTCTTTTTGGAATGAATGGATATTATCTTGTGTAGTAGCCACAATTTTCTTAGTCTGCCTGTGTGTGTGATGCCTTTCTGTTTGGAAAGCAAGTTCACTGAAGCCTTGAATTTAAAGATATTACTATATACTCCCTCCGTTCTTTTTTTTGTCGCTGTTGACTTTGACCAAAAATTTTCACCACTTGTCTTATTCAAAAAATTAGTTCAAATGTATAAAAGTAAAATTTAGAATTCAAAAATCTTTAGTAATAAATCAAATCTTAATAAAAATTTGATATTTCTTATATTTTTTTGAATAAGATAAATAGTCAAAGTCAACGGCGACACAAAATATATTTCATCATGTTTTCGTTGCCAGCATGAGACCACTCATGCTTGAATATGAATAGTTCAACCTTCCCGCTTGCCATCTAGATGTCTCCTTGGCATCAGGATAAGCCATGCGTACGCATGGTCATGCGAAAATTTTGTTTGCTTGGCAACACCGTTGAGTCTTAAAGCACTGGACTACAGCCCTGGCACCTTCCACGTTTTGCGGCACTGGATCTGTTTGTATCTAGTGCAGGAGTTTTTCAGATGACTGAACGCTTGCAGCAACACCAGAGGCTTCGCGGCAGTCGTGGTTCATGAAGGGTGCAGACAAGCCGCATGCACAGTCGAGTTTGATGCTTCCATGGTCTACGATAACCTTTTTTTTTTCTTTTATGCGAGTATGGCTTATGATAACCTAAATGCCATGATAAGGAATTTCTTATATTCTTAATTAATAAAAAACTTATATTCTTAGAGACAAAATGCATAGGAATTGACACATCCTTGAACCTTTTAAGGAAACGACAAATTTTGCATCATATATATTCTATATAAAGAGTCACATCTTTGTGTTTCTTTCAACATTGCCTTTATGGGCTCCTCTCCTGCTAACCTACAGAAGTACAGATACTACTTATGCAATTCAAAATCACCTAGAAACAGGGTTGCCGATGCCCTTCAAAACCCTTCAACATCTAACATTTCTAAGGAGATCTACCTCTAGAACTGATACTTTTAATTCAGTTCAGTAAGCAGTCTACAAAACTAAAACAAAATCCTGTCCTGGTAGATGTCCAGTGAGTCTATGATTTTCTGCAGGAGCAGCTTTCGGTGTAGCCGGTACCTGCGTATGCAAAAAGGTACTCTTAATAAGCTATTTTCTTTTAGGGATGATCCACACTAGTGGCTCAAAGGATAAGAAACGGTGTTGTAATGAATCATTCATGTGATAAGTATCATATGAGAGAACTAGATAGTTCGCACATACTTGATTGCGACTTCACGTGTTTTGCTGATATGCACATCAGAATCTAGAATATAGATTAAACATCAGTCTCAGCTGAAAACATTTCTCAGAAACATAAAAGTGGCAAAAAAAGTCTGGGTAAACATGCATGAAGTACTTTACCTAAAATCTCCTGATCCTGTAGGATAGTGGTTGAGAAAGAATCCAACATTTGCTGGCACTCCTCTTGCAGCACCTGAGCAGATTTTCTTTCCACGCTCGGTATTGCAGGAACATCACCATCCAACCATGTTGGTAATGCTCTCGCTGCTGCTACCACTGCACCGTCCACAAAGTCTGCTGCTACTGAGGGCAATGAAGCTGCAAACAAACACAAACAGAATGGTTCAAATAAAAGCTATGAATTAAATCATACACTGGTTCCATAAAAAAAGTAAACAAACTGAAAGAAGAAAGAAAAAAGCATAGAGTTGCTACAATTATGATACAGCTCATCATGCAAACCAGCAATGTTGAAGACTGATAAGAAGGAATCCATGTGAATCTTCGCATCACTCGAAAAATTAATGAGCTCCCAAGGATTCTATGGAATTTGTTTTGCACATGCAGGACATGTAAGATATCAGTAGTTCCCAGATGGTGAATCAAAAGTTGTATAAAATGACATTGCAATTTTGTTACATAATTATAATTAAAGAAAATATATGGGCATACAGTTGGTGACGAGAATCCATATCTTTCCATAAACTTGCTATTCACCCCACTCATATAATCTAATGTCATCTGTACATGGTATAAAGATGTAAAGAAGAGCCGTTACAAGAATAGTTTTATTTTATTTTGCTGAAAAGTGCAGTTTACATTCTAAACAGTACCTCGTCTCCTTTCTTGACAGCACGTCCAGCCTTAATCATAACTTCTAGCATTCTATCTTTGAAACGCCAATGCAGGAAGCAATTAGCATCAGGTGAGTGGTTCAACATATCTGGGGAAAAACAAAACAGTCATGATTTTGCTTTGGTGTTTAATCAGAATATTAAAACATGTGCTAGGAGGCGAAGCGAATAGTAGAAAATCCTGACCAGAAGGAACAAAAAAAGCAAATAACTGGAGTGAAACCAATCTAGAGAAAATGATCAACGTTAGTACAGGATTTTACTCGTATTCCTGTGATTCTTATATCTATTAGCCTCAAGCACATACACTACATTTTTTTTTGTTGCTAACACCTAACATAGATTGAAATACCATATAGATTAAGAAAATACCGGCATAAGGTGCTAGCACATTCGCATCTTGAATGAAGGCTCCCATTCTCATTTTCAAGTTGACAGAACGAGACTGAACAATACTCAATGCCCAGAGAAATCTTTCATGGTCAGGGGCAAGGCGCTTTAGCTTGAGAGGAATTGCTTTGTGCTGGATGTTACCCATCAAGCTAGTGTTAGAGGAGCCCTAGAAGGGAAAACGGCTAAAGTAAATAAGCACTGTACCCAATGCTTTTGCCAAAAGTCAATTGCCCGCTGCTGATGTTCCAACATTTGTGAGGCAAGATCTTGATCTTCTAGTTCCATTAAATCCTCCTAGCAAGCCAGGCATGTAAATTCATTCAAACTTCAGAATCAGTTATAAGATATGAAAAGAAAGGCAAAGCAGAAGTATAATTTTATAGCTTTTGAATACTTTTGGGGCAAGCAGCAAACTGGTGCATTCATCAGAACTTGGCAAAAAATCACTATACAGCTGCCAAAAGTTGTCTTCTACATCAAATGCATAGAGAAGAAGGCAGGCTAATCTTAGATCCCAATCTGTCTGCAAGAGGAATGCAAATAACATTAACTGGAAGCCTCAATGAAGGAAGAAAACATGGCTGAATTAAATAACAGTAATAGTTCGATCAGATTGAACAACAGCATCAATTACACAATCTCTAGTTCCGAAAAGAAAAGTATATTCAATTATCGAAATGCTGAAACTGAACCCATATAACTGCAACCTCAACTTGTTGTATTTGAGTATTGCAGACTTGTTCCATTGTGTACTGCATACTCAAAAATACCCTAACTGATTTGTATGAAGAGACTGTTTAACTAACTAAAACATCTAAAATAAATCAGTAACAAAGTTAACAATTAGGTTCCTGCTAGCAAACTGCATCCATCTACCTCAGGATCGGTAGACTCAATGACGTCGAATATAGGATGGCCTAGCGGGATAATGTCGGGGAAGAACATCCAAGGTTTCTTTTGTGTTATAGTCAGCATCAGCTCCAACGGGATCTCCATAATCACCTGACAGATCAAGCAGAATTAGCAGACCCTTGAAGAATATCATTCATCACTGTTGTAATAAAACCATGGTACTGCATCAATAAGGTGAGGAATTAACACATAGGACTCGCATGCATGTAACTGGTCTAGATTTGGGCAATCATGTTACTGTAGCTGTAGGCCAATAATTTGACTCCAGTAGGTATAAAGCGATTGATTTCCATTGGTAGTTGTTGAGCTGATATATCACTACGGGTATACCATGTTGGCATGGCATTGCAGTTGACATTATCCAATGTGGTGAAGCATGTCCAATTGCATTCAAGCGAGTAATATTGATCTCTAGTTGGTTAAACATTGTTAGAGGTTTGACAGGAAGCGAAATGTCTCACTCTAGCTCTGCGAAGTGCTTCCACGTCCCGGGAAGCATATACGCCCATCCCGTCCGGCCCTTCCAGGAACTCAATCCCGTACGCCCTCATCATCCGCGCATACCCTATCCGGTAGAAATCAGGGTCCGCTGGCTCCATCTGCGTAATGAAAAATAACAAAACGAGAAAATGTCAGTACCCTGGCCGAAATGGAGACACAACCAGCAGCAAAATCACAGCTTTGGGGGCACTTGAAAACACGAAATTCAAAGAGTCCTTAAGCGATAGGTAGACCTCGGGCGGGAATGGGTCGTCCTCCTGTAGTGGCTCGAGCAGCCTGAGAGGAGGGGTGGCATCCTGTTCCTCGGCGACTTCCTCCACCGGTGGAGGCGGCGGTGCCGGCGCTTGGAGGCGCGGCCGACCCGCCCTTGGTGACTGGGACAGGGGCCGAACCCCGAAGGCGTCTCGTCGGGCGGGGAAGCGGAGGAACGTAGGAGGTAGTGGGGTGGGGAGCAGAGCGCACGCGATGGAGGTCGCCATGGGAGGGAGGATGGAAGTGGAGCGCGAAGTAAGGTGGAGACATTATCTAGGAGGAGTATTGTTCAGCGCGCGGCCAATTTTTTTAAAAAAAAAATAATTAAACTTCGTATAGAACCGATCACAATGGCAAATGATCATTTGATTCAACCTTATTTTTCCTAGTGATTCCAGGAATGTTTATATTTGTTGTGGAGGGAGTGAGTGTCCCTTAACTCTGAATTACTTTCATGTTGAGGTTATGACATCTAGCTAAATCATTTCATTAGCCAAATTGATCAAAAATTGTCTAGCATACTAGTACAACATAAACGTTTGAAAATGGAGGGTAAGTTTTACAGTTTCTCTCCGCAAATAGAAAATTGGAGGGTACTGTGCAAAAAAAACATATAATACTTAGATTGTCGTATTATAATACTAGTACCATGAGTCTTTTTTCTCAACACTTCCTTATATATAGCCTAGCCATAATTTTACGGGCCATATTTTCTGGAACTGAAAGTAACTTCCTTGTCTCTTCACCTGTAACTGAAAGCATCGACGTGAACTATACGCTTGCTTTACTAATCTATGACCGTATTAAGCGTGGATACCATATGTAAGTCAAATATTTAATGAGTCACCCAAGTCACGTCCAAGGTTTTTAAAAACTATTCAAACCTTGAAAATCATTTATGTAAAAACCGAACAATTTATCATAAAAACTGAAAAAAATCATTTTTACTATATTATATAATTATGATTTTAAAGAAAACCATTTAATTTAAGAAACCGAATCTAAATAATTTGAGGAAAAATCATGATTTTCCACGGTTTTTAAAACCTTACTCACACCGGGTGTTCACGCCTCTCGAACCACGTGAAGAAGAAAAGAGAAGCACGGTCGGGTTACCAGAGTAGACGAGGCGAAGCGTGGTGGTGGCGCCCGTCTCTTCTCCGTTGCGCTGCACCCACTTCATCTGATCTCACACTCCGATCACTCCAGCTCACACACCCACCGCCCCACCCCCTCCCACTCCAATCCGCAACCTCCTAGATCCACCACCGCCTCCCCGATCCGATCGCCTCCGCGCACCCGTCCCGATCGGATCCCCGCAGGTGAGCTCTCATCCCCCATTGCTTCGTGGTCCTCGCGCTCGGTTTCGTATTCGAATTCGAAGCAGGCCCGCATCTGACCTCGGTTTCGATGCTGGTTTTATAGGGTTTGGGTCTGCGGCGATTTAGATGGTTTACGATGGCGCCGTGAAGGAACAGGAGAGCTCCGCGGGCCCAACACCGTCGGCGGCGGTATCGGAGGCATCGTCGCCGGCGGCGTCGGTGGTGACTGCGAGACCGGCGAGGCCGGCCCACGACAAGCGTCTCGGCGTTCGGCACCCCCTGAAGCACCGCCGGTTCCGCGCTGGGGGGAAGGTGATGGTGGAGCCAGGAGGAGTGCCGTCCGCTCGTACCGTGGTCGAGGGAGAGGAGGAGGAGGAGGAGGAAGCCAGCGAGGTGGAAGAGGAGGACGAGGAGACCACCTCCGCCGAGACGGAGATGCAGTCTGCAGATGTCGAAGTGTCATCAGCTCCGGCACCAGTGCTGGAAGAGATGGAGGTGGAGGGGGGCGAAGCGGAGCTGTCACCTGAGGCAGTAACAGAGTTGGAGTCCCGGCCAGAAGAGGATGAGGAGGATGTTTCATCGTTGGTGGTGGCACAAGGAGAGAGGAAGCACGAGGACACGCCTGCAGCTTCCGTGCCAACCTCGGAGCCGCCAAATGAGAAGGATGACGAGAGAGAGCAGGAGGACAAGAAGGAGAAGGAGAGGGAAAGGCAGAAGGAGAGGGAGAGGGTGGATGAAGTGGGCTACATGAGTGGAGGGTGGAAGAGGTAACACTTGCCACCCACTGCCCCTATTTTGCAGCTTACGTTTCCGATGATTTTGGCGCGCTCACAGGTTCGTTACATCTAGATCGGACACGTAGCTCGTAGCTTACTTTCTGATGTCCTCCAGTACACAACATGAATAGATGACAACACTTTACATCTTCGGCAAAGTAATTGCATGGTCATGCTCTTTGTAGTTTTCTGAGAGCAGATATTTAATTGGTAGCTTGCCGCTTATCCCTGCTCAATTTCCGTTTCTTGAGCTGTTCGACTACCGAAATTTGCTATGATGCCATAAAAGCTAATTCTATATTGTACCTCGCAAAAGAGGAAACATCTTTAATTAGTATTCACTTAAATAGTGATATACTGAAGTTTCTTTTGGTCCGCATTAAAGATAGTGAACATCGTTTGAAAATCAATCCACTGTAGCCCTTTATTATAAATGGAAGTATCATAGTGTACGCCCTATTTAGAATCATTCCTCGTTCCAGTGGACCAGTACCTCAACCTTTGTTAGATCATTTGGGATTCTTTTTCCTTCTCAAAAACCGTAGGATGTTTTTTTTAAACAACATATTTCTCAGCAGCGTCCAGTTATTCCATTAGGTATTACACACATATGCCACTATTAGATAGCAATAGTGCAACATAAGACAAATTCTAGAAACTAGTACATCATTCCAGTGGCTGGCGGTAGGTTGCTGGATTGCATGCATTACTCTTGATAGCAATATCATCGGTAACAAGAAAAATTGCTTCAGAGCTTTCAGACTGATATTGTGCCTGAATCTTACCACAATTACTACAACAAAAGCTCAAATCACAGATTGATAATTTATCAACCACTTTTTTTGTGATATGGAAATATTAAAACCTTGCACAGATGTCATGCTGCATTTTTTTTTTGGGTGGGGGGATGCTGATAAACTATCCATGAACTTGTCCAACCTCATTTCTGACATGCTACAACATGATCAATTAATTTCTGATTCGATGAAGTGAAAAATAAAATGTTTACAGTTATGTACATGATATCGTATGTTACATACATCTTAACAAAAACGAATGCGGACTGGATAGCTACTCCTTTCCGGTCTGTAACTACTAACTGCGAAGTCGGGAACGAGGCTGATGTGCTGTGGGAGGATCAGGAACATCGTGGCAGAGGTGGTGGAGGGGGGCAGTGGGGGAAGAGGTGCAGGACAGCGCAGGGGAAGCAGAAGAAGGAGCAGGTCACAGCGGTGCGCTGGAAGGATGAGAAAGGGCAGTGGAGGGGGTCACCAAAATTGGGGGTATATGGAAACTAACAGGGGTGGGTAGCTACCCGCCAGAGTAGCCAGTTATTTCCCATAACTATTAGCAAATTAAAACTAGAAACAGTATCTTATTATTGTTTAGAGCATTATACTTCTCAGATTCCATATTAATTACTCCCTCCAGTTGGTTATATTTGACATCAAGACAATGTGTGCAACTCAATTTTGAGCCACACACACTCTGTACTAACATTGGTATAACATTGGGGTTTTCACCTCCAAACATGAGAGGCGAGGTAGCTTGATAGTGAGCAAGCATGAGAGCAAATGAGCAGCTGACCAAAAGTCCTCTCCCCCAAACCCTAAGGCTATTATTTATAGGGAGGAAGAAATGCTGTTTGTGTTTCTTCGATATGTGGGGTTAAATATCTCAAAGAAGTCAAACTTAACAAGGAGGCCCCTGGTTGTTGTAATTAGGTCTCTGACCCCTAGATTGGGCCTCTTTTATACAAGAAAGGGGATCCTAGCCTATGGTACTTATGACTTTCCCCAAACACTAACCAACTGAAGGCAGTATGAATTATGTAACGTTTGTTTCGAAGGTGAGCCATGGCGCAGCGGTAAAGCTATTGCCTTGTGACCATGAGGTCATGGGTTCAAGTCTTGGAAACAGCTTCCTGCAGACCCAAAGTGGTCGGACCCTTCCCCGGACCCTGCGTAAGCGGGAGCTACGTGCACCAGGCTGCCCTTTTTTTGTAACTTGAAGACATAATTGACACTTCACAGATTGAACTAGTTCGTAGAATTTTGTTCCCTATGCCAGTCCACAAAAATTATGAATAATTGCTGCTCCTGATATTTATGATTTCCTTTTAGTTTCCCAATACCTAGCGCTCAATAGTAATTGTTGACTATACGCTTTCCTACGTCAAACCTATCGGTAGCTTCACCCTAGCCCTTAGAACACATGAAAATGCTCTCTCATCAGTCTTGTTGTGTTTTGATTTATTTGCAGTCCTGATGGAAGTCTGAGCTGTGGATATTCCAGTTTTAGAGGAAAAAGGGCAAGCATGGAAGATTTCTATGATATAAAATCATCTAGGATTGATGATAAACAAATAAGTCTCTTCGGAATTTTTGATGGTCGGAGATTTGTTCTTGTAGACTTGCTTGAGTTGTCCAGTGCATCTATCTATAGATCTTTTATATTCTCACAGGTCATGGTGGTTCACGTGCTGCTGAGTATTTGAAGGAGCACTTGTTTGAGAATCTCATGAAGCATCCGGAGTTCATGACAAATACAAAATTGGCAATAAGTATGGTATCATTCATATCTTGTTCAACTGTCTGTTGGTCTTCAAGCAATCCAGCCATCTGATTAATGGTATCTTGCAGGCGAAATATATAAAAAGACAGACTCAGAGTTCTTGGATTCTGAAAGGACTACTCATAGAGATGATGGGTCAACTGCATCGACAGCAGTTTTGATGGGTGACCATCTTTATGTGGCAAATGTTGGAGACTCGCGCGCTATAATATCAAAGGCAGGCAAAGGTGCTTTTAGAGAGAACTTATGTGTTACTTTAGGTGTACATTATGTATTGATCCTTTGATTGCAGCATGCTTAGTTTTCTGTTTGATGGATAATATAAGAACAGGAACAACTGCTTATTTTATGTCATTTCTTAGTGTTGTGGTGTTCATTCGCTAATGCTTCTAATAATTTTTCAAGTAGGTTGTGTTCTGAACATTTAACTATTTTGTGAGAAACATGTTGCTCAGTATATCGCCTTTTATATATTTAGTGAAGACTGCGATATTTAGAACATATAGTATAATTTCTGACCATCTCTCTATCTTGAGAGAATTGCACCAATATTATTGGATTCAACTAATGATGGGAATAGTCTGTACTGATATTACATGCACTATTAGGGTTTTTTCTTAGTGAAATGCATGGGCGGCCCTCAAACTTGTTTGGAGATGTCATAGGTCCGTGAACTCTCATTTTGCATATTCAGGTTCTCAAACTTGGCCTGAGGTGTCATCTAGGTCTCCAGACTCTTGATTTACATATCCACGTTCTCAAACTTGTCCTGGTATCTCGTCTAGATCCTCGAACTTATTAAGCAATTTACTCACGGTTCAAATTACTTTGATTAGCATTAATATAACTAATTAGTGTCTACATCATAGCCATATTTCACAAGACAGTGGTGCATTGTGTTATATCTGTGTAATCAACATGCATGTATCTGCTGCTTATTTTTTCTCAAATATGTACCTGCTTCTTGAATTGTCTGTAAAGTGTCTGCTTTAATATCTTTTCTCAGCTATCGCACTCTCTGATGATCACAAGCCTAACAGAAGTGATGAGAGAAAACGAATTGAAAGTGCTGGTGGGATTGTTATGTGGGCTGGTATGTCCTGCACCAATCACTTTATATCAAATTCACAAGTACATGATTCGTGTTTCAACATAATCAATGATCATGTTGCTCATAGTGACAAACTGGGCTTATGCAGGAACCTGGAGGGTAGGCGGGGTGCTGGCAATGTCTCGAGCATTTGGCAACCGTCTGTTGAAGCAATTTGTTATTGCAGAACCTGAGATTCAGGTGCTTGCAGCACATATATACTGTGTCGTTTTCTGGACAAAATTGAGCAATATATAAGATTGATGTTTTGTGGCTTATTTGTGATTATGCTCTTTTGTCAGGAACAAGAAATAAATGATGAATTGGAGTTTCTGATTATAGCTAGTGATGGGCTGTGGGACGTGGTTCCAAATGAGGTTAGTTTGTGATCGACATCGGTGATTTGTTTAGGCTTCAAAGGAGCATATATCCCTCTGTTGTTTCTTATTTTATGTTTGTTTAGTGAAGTAATTCTAAGATCCTGTTTGGCCTTTTGAGTCTTGATGTATATGTGGCTCTTGCATTTGAGTATTGGAGCAGATTGTTGGAATTTGTGTGATGTCCTGATAAGCAGCACTTTTACCATCTATGTGCCCTGGTTCACATAACAAAAGTGGTAGAACAAGGGGAATAGCATATTTAGCAAATAATTTACCTAATAACATTATGATATCCAATTGATTACCATCCATTTATCTGCTGGTTGCTTGTTTCATCAATCTGTTATGACATGTTTCTCCATCTTCTAATTCAACACCACTAAATTCAAGTGGCAATTGCCCACTTCTCTGTAAATGGAGTTCCTGGTATTCTCATTGAATTTTTTTCTTCTTGTGATTTTTTCATTGGATTGCTGCCTCCTACAACATTTCATAGGTTTAGCTGAATTGCAAAATCTGGTAATAGTTAATTGCTTCGGCAGTTGCAGTTGCATGCCTCAAGTTTTAAAATAACGTTCTTTTGAGGCATTAAGTCCTGGCATTGATATCTGATGTCCATCACCCATGAAGCTTACAGGCAGCACTTTTTTTTTTCTTCCGGCATAATCCCCGTTGGCCCTCTTGCACTAGATCATGTTTAAGACTGCATATGCATGTTCATCGTGCAGGATGCGGTTTCGCTTGTGCGGATGGAGGAGGAACCTGAGGCGGCGGCCCGGAAGCTGACAGAGACAGCGTTCTCCCGGGGGAGCGGCGATAACATTACATGCATCGTCGTGAAGTTCCAGCATGAAAAGATGGGCAGTGATTTTCCGTCTTCAGGCGACAAGAGTTGATTCCATTTTTTATTGGTTATACATGTTGTCCTCGGTCCTTACTGTAAGCTGAATTTTGCTGACTCCAGGGTCCCTTATAGCAGCGCTGCTGATACTAAAGAGTTTGTTCATGTTTCGTTGCTTGTCTATATGCCCCTTATTTCGGTGCCTCCGTGGTTTACAAGTTGTGTCACCGGTTCATCGTAGATACTGCTGCATTCTGTTGTTGCTGTGGTATACTACTGGAGTAGTAAATACTTTTATCATGATCTGAGTGGTTGATTGTAAGACGTCCAGTCCATGTGGGAGGAGGGATGGCTTTATTGAGAAGTCTCTGGCCAAGCCAAGGGGTTGCAGTGCAGCTGGGCTGGTGAGATTTCTCAAGCACCTCATTCATTGCATCCTGCCTCCATTGGTTTAAGATCCTATAGATGAGGCATGGTGGCATGGCCGCATGGAGCATTCACTGGTGCTTGGTAAATTTCTTATCGATTTGTCCAGTCGTCAGAGTAAAGAGTATCTGCGGCCAGCCTGTAACAGCGTCAAGAATTCAAGATTACTCCAGCCCGTATTTGTAGCATATACGTACCTATGCACGGCGGAGGCGTACCTATGCACGGCGGAGCGCGAGGGAAGTACGCGCATTGCAGCATGTGCAGCAACAGTGGGCTTTGTTTTGTTGCTGCCAAGACTAGCGCGAGATCTGGCCCTGCTCCTGCGGCATTGGCCCTGTTTTGTAGTAATACGGAAAAAAATGATTTGCCCATGGCCATGGTCCTACCTCCAGCAACTTCCACGGAGCTGCTGGTTCAACACAGCCTGGAGGGATCAGATATCGTTCTCATCTGCTTCCCTACGTCTTACGTACGTAATGGAGCAGATTTGGTTTCAGTAATGGCTTGGCATGAAGCAATGGATTAGAACGAGATGGTCCACATACTCCATCCAATTACCGCATCGTGCAAAAAGCACGAGATCATTTTGCTAATCCTCTGAAACAAAAGAATATTTGCCTGATGAATCATTTTGGCGTGACCGTTGTTTTTTTTTTCCAGTACTCTTCTCTTTCAGGACCACACGCAGAGATTAGTGCATAAAATGGATGGCAGACACCAGTAACGTTCTTGTCTTCCCGTTCCCTGCCGAGACTGCTACTACAGTCTACAGCAGCAGCAGCAGCACCAGCGGAAGAGCCAAAGCACAGCTGCACAGGGGAGACCCAAACGACACCTGTACCTGTATGTATACGTACACGTACGTATACCGGCGGCGATTTGCGCATAACTCCACCGTCAGGATCAGGGCAGAGCGCAGCAGCTTTTGCACCTTGTGCTCTTCTCTCTTCTCCCCCGTTGTTCTACTGTTTGTCACCTCCACTTCACTGCGCCGCTCAACCACTACTGCTCTGCCTCTGCGCGGCCAAGAAACAACCATGCCCCCACCGCCGCTCTGCGTCCTCGCGGCGTCGCTGATCCTCCTCTCGGTGCTGGTCGCGGCACAGGACACGTGCTCGGGTGTTCCGCCGCGGCGCGGGGCCTGGTTGTCCCTCGCCAGCGCCGGCGGCCGCGGGGACGGCCGGACGCTCAACACGGCCGCGTTCGCGCGCGCCGTGGCGCGCATCGAGCGCCGCCGCGGCGCGCGTGGCGGCACGCTGCTGTACGTGCCGCCGGGGGTGTGGCTGACGGGGCCGTTCAACCTCACGTCCCACATGACGCTCTTCCTCGCGCGCGGCGCCGTCATCCGGGCCACACAGGTACCTGGTACTACCTCTCTGCTCTGTTCATGGAGTGGCTTTGCTGTCTCTGTCGCCACTCTGTGTTCATTGGCCTGGTTCGTTCGTGGAGCAGGACACCTCCGACTGGCCGCTGATCAACCCGTTGCCGTCCTACGGGAGAGGGCGCGAGCTGCCCGGAGGAAGATACATGAGCTTGATCAACGGCAATGTTCTCCAGGATGTCTTCATCACAGGTGCTTTTGTTGCTCTGTATTCTAAGCAAAAATGGTGTCTCCGTCAGTAAGACATTGCTGTGTACTACTATAATAGGTGATAATGGCACAATTGATGGCCAAGGCACCGTGTGGTGGGATATGTGGAAGAAGCGCACGCTGCCTTTCACCAGACCTCACCTGCTGGAGCTCATGTCCTCCACCGACGTGACCGTCTCCAACCTCGTCTTTCAAGATTCGCCATTTTGGAACATTCATCCAGTTTACTGCAAGTGAGTAGTACTACTAACATTTTCTATAGTTGTTGTAGAAGCTATGTGTCACAAAACACTGAAATGTTCGCAACCTTACTGTACACTATGCAGCAACGTAGTAATAACAAACGTCACTGTGTTGGCACCGCACGACTCTCCGAACACCGATGGGATCGACCTAGGTACGTAATTGATGTTCCGGTTCTTGTTTAAATCATGCAAAAAAAAAAAAAGAGCGAGTTTACTGAGTGCATGCCTGATTCTCTCTAAACTTCAGATTCAAGCAGTAACATCTGCATTGAGGACTGCTACATTTCCACAGGAGATGACTTGATCGCCATCAAGAGTGGCTGGGATGAGTACGGCATTGCTTTCGGGCGTCCAAGCTCCGGCATCACCGTTCGAAGGATAACAGGGTCAGGACCGTTTGCTGGCTTCGCGATTGGAAGCGAGACATCCGGTGGTGTGGAGAACGTCCAAGTCGAGCACTTGAATCTGTTCGGCATGGGAGTTGGGATCCACATCAAGACCAACACAGGAAGGGGAGGTTTCATCCGAAACATCACGGTCTCTGACGTGACCTTGAATGGAGCTCGATATGGTTTGAAGATTGCTGGTGATGTTGGGGGCCACCCTGATACATCATACAACCCAAATGCGTTTCCTGTTGTCGACGGCGTGACGATAAAGAATGTCTGGGGGCAGAACATCAGGCAAGCTGGGCTGATAAGCGGCATCAGGAACTCGGTTTTCAGTCGCATTTGTCTGTCCAATGTCAAGCTTTATAGTGCTGCATCGATCGGGCCATGGAAATGTCGAGCTGTCAGTGGTGGCGCACATGATGTGCAACCGTCACCATGTACAGAGATGGCTACTACATCTGGGGCAGGCTTTTGTACTATTTAGTTCTGAATTTTGTTGCTCTTCCATTCCATTCCCTTTGAGGTGAAGAATTCCTCCTAAGAAATGACAATGATATGTCAAAGAAATGCTTGCGGATGGAAAATGTAACTGAAACAATTACCATCATTCATTATATGATTATTCAGTACCTTGTTCAGTGTGTTGGACAGTTATTTCTGTTTCATGGGAAGTTCTTCTGGGCTATCCTTTTTACATGCCATGTTATTCAGTTTTCACCAGCAGTCATTGCAAGAGCATTTACCGTCCACAAAATGGTGAAACCTATCGGCATCTCGAAGAACAATTTGTCGGTCACACAGAACAGAAATGTGCTTGGCCACCTCGTGACAGTCGTTGCACATCCGGGTGTTCTTGATCACCCTGATGGGTGCTCTGCTTGCATCTGAATGGATCAATCCATAAATGATCGCAAGCTTCTCAGTATGGCTGAGCAGCAATTTCTCCTTCTCCTCTTCTGGAACGTTGTATACTATGCAGCTCGTGTCTGGCACATATCCTGCCTTTCTAATCTGGAAAATCAAACTAACCAGTTCTTCATATATCTCTGCAGTGTCCGGATGTGGCTTCCCGTCGACTTCAAACACATGGATGCTTTGTCCAACCTGAATCCAGCTCCACCCAGGCCTGGTAACTAGTTCTCTCGCTTTCATCGCATACTTCAGACTCTCAGCTTCGTCATACATCTTCTCCTTTTCATACAAGCTCACCATCTGAAGGTAGATGGCTGAATTGTACGGCTCTAATTTGAACAATTTCCTTGCGGCCACCTCTGCCAGAGGAAGATTTCCATGTATCAAACAACCTGATAGAAGGGCTCCCCATAAGCTCGCAGCCTCGACTGTTGACTTCCTGATGAAGTCAATGGCCTCATCCAGATACCCACACCTTGCCAACAGGTCAACCATGCAGGCATAGTTCTCAATAGTCGGTGTCACGCCATATCTGCTTTTCATGCTGTCGAAATACTCCCACCCTGTACTAATCAACTCCTGTGATCTGCAGGCAGTTAGCAGTGCTGTGAACGTTATACTGTCTGGTTTCAGTCCTGAGCTGCACATGTCATGGAACAGCTCTATTGCCTCATGGCCTAGCCCGTGGAGTGCCAGCCCAGTCAGCATGGCATTGCAAGACACCAAATTGTTCTTCTGAATCCCTTGAAATATGCTTTTGGCACTTGTCAAGCTTCCTGCCTTCGAGTACATATCAACAAGGGCTGTTGTAACAACCATGTCCTGATCATAGGCCCTCCGCAGCACAAAACAGTGCATCTCCTTGCCCTTCTTTAGCAGCGCGAGCCCAGCACAAGCGCGCAGCATAACCGACATGGTAACCGAGCTCGGCTGCACGCCGTCTTTCTGCATCTCACTGAAGAAATAGAAGGAATCCTCATATTCCCCGTTGTGGCAGCTCCCAGAGATGAGTGAGGTCCAAGAGACCACGTTGGGCGTCACACCGAGCGTCCTGATCTGCCGGAGCAGCAGCACCGCCTGCGAACTCTGCCCGTTCATCGAGAAACCGGTGATGAGCCCGTTCCAGGTGGATATATCAGGATCGAGCCTGTTCCGCTTCATCGCCTCGACGAGGTCCAGCGCTCTGTCGAAGTGACCGGCGTTGGCGTACCCTGCAACCAGCGAGTTCCACGTGGTAAGGTTCCTGAGCTCCAGCGCGTCGAACACCTTCTGGGCGTAGTCGAGGCGGCCGCACTTGGCGTACATGTCGACGAACGCGGTCCCCGTGTACACGTCCGGCTCGATCCCGTGCCTTAGGAAGAAGGAATGGACTTCCATGCCGCGGGCAAGCATCCCCGAGTTGGCCACAGACTTGAGAAGGCTGGACACCGTGGTCGCGTCCGGCCGCAGGCCTTGCTCCAGCATGCTCCGGACGACGCCGAACGCGCCCGTGTCGCGCCCGTTCCGCGAGCAGCCGGACAGCACGGCGTTCCACGTCGCCACGTTTGGGTCCGGCCCCGACGCCGCCATGCGGTCCGCGAGGTCCAACGCGTCGTCGACGAGCCCCAGCCGCGCGCAGCACGCGACCACGGCGTTCCACGGGACGACGCTCTCCGGCGCCGCCGGCATGGCCTCGAGCACGAGCCTGGCCGCCGCGACGTCGGCGTTCTCGGCATACATGCCGGCGAGGAACCCGGGCACGAGAGCGTGCGCGTGCACGGCCCCTGACTTGAGCGCGTGCGCGTGCACGGCCCTCCCCTCGCGCAGCGCCCCTGCGCGGCCGCAGGCGTGGAGCACCCGCGCGCAGGTGTACCCGTCGGCGGGCACCCCGCGCGCCCGCATCTCCGTGAACACGGTGATCGCGTCGGCCCACTCCTCCGCCTCGGCGAGCGCAGCGACGTGCTTGTTCCACAGCACCGCGTCCTTGGCCTCCTCCGCCTCCCGAAGCAGCCGCATGCTCGAGGCGTCCCGGCCCAGGCGCGCGAGGAGGTCGACGAGGGCGCACGCGACGTGAGGGTCCCACGAAAGGCCCGCCCTGACGACAAGGGAGTGTAGCTGCGGCGCGAGCCTCCTGGCGACTCCGACGCTTTCATCAGTGTCGTCATGGTCGCGGTGTTGGATTAGGTCCGCACACTGGCGCAGCAGGGAGACCAGGAGACGGCCGTCGCGGAACGAATCCACGGCTCGCAGCGATGCGGAGAGGGAGGTGGTGGCTGTGAGGACGTGAGGCGGCGGGCCGAGGGCGTTGTGTGGTGTCAGGAGTTTGGCCTCCATATGGCGGTGGCGGTGGTGGTGGGTGGGCGGCGTGGGGAGCGAGACGGAGATGGCTTGCGCCATTGGAGTGAAGAGCAACCAACGGCGGGCGCGGGACGAAAGGGTGGATTTTTTGTTGTTGCGGATAATCTATCTAGCATCCAATGAATGATGACGTGGGATATTTTATGGAGCAAGCCCTTAAGTGGGCCTTGTATTACCTTCATTCATTGGGCTACATTTCTTGGACTAGTTCATAGCAGCAGTAGGTCCTTAAGTTAGCCAGCGAAGCAAAGGGCCCAAATTACAAGGGCCCAAACAATTTATTCAGCTCGGCGTCTCTCAATGTATCGATACGACGGCAGGTACTGAGTACTACTCCGTACGAGAGTGCTCAAAAAAAAAAAAAAACTGAGTACTACGAGAGTGGATGAAACGTGTTCAGCGCAGCTCGGTGGGCAGCAGCGCCCTCCTCCTGGCGTGCTCGTCCCAGTTGAGCGGCACGCGTCCCTCGCGGTCCCTGCTCAGCCGCTCCTGCGCGCCGCCGCGCAGCTTCTCCAGGCGCAGCGCGTCGCTCTGATGCATCACGAACACCTTGAGCACGTTGAACAGCGCCGCCACCAGCCACAGCAAGCTGCCCACGAAGCTCAGCCAAACCCAGCTCGGGCTCTGCATCAAATTGCATTGCCAATAAGTAAGGAATCAGTCTCGTGCGCCGGCGAGCCTACACACCGACCGAATTGCGATTCCAACAAGGACGAGCTTATATTACCACCAGGACCGCCGACGATCTGCTGCGGTTCGCGACGGCGGCGAGCAGGAACAAGAGGCTTCCCAGGAGCTGAGGCACCTGGACCGCCGCCTGCAGCAGCTGTGCCCGCCCGTCGGCGCGCTCGTACACCTGGCACGCGTTGAGCACGGAGCCCACCATCCACAGCAGCGCCGCGGCGAGCACCACCAAGTTCGCCGCCTCGTGCTCCTTCTCCAACAGAAGGACCAAGCCGGCGACGCCGAGAGCGCACCCCGCCGCGTGCACCGCCGGCACGAGGAGCTCCACGAGCCCGAGCTGGACGTCGTACCTTGCCAGCCCCACGCGCCAGTCCACGCCGGCGAGGTGCGCCCACAGGTCGTGTAAATTCACCGCGGCGACGAACGCCAGAGCTACGGCCACCACGGCGAGCCCCGCCCGGTCATCGCCGCCGACGGACAGCGCCGCGAGGCCCGCCGACAGGAGCAGCGCCGCGAACGCGTACAGCCCAGCGTTGATGTACTCCCACCGGCGCACGGCCAGCGCCGGGCCGTACAGGCGGGCCTCCCTCGCGGTCGCTAGCTTCACCATGAGAGGCGGAATGGATGGAGCGGTGGAGAGGGGCTGAGCTGAGACAGAGGTGTGGAACGGATAGAAGAAGAAAGGTGCAAAACTGAGTTATTGCGGCGCCGCTGCAGTTGGAAGGCAAGGGCTTGAACGTGGCCGCCATGCAGGGCGCCGTGACCTCCGCGCCGGACCGAAAATCGGGACTTGAGAGCTTGGCATTTTCTGAGCCTAGTGTCTATATGAGCCAGATGGACGAGCAACATCTGGCATGCCCGTGCCTGTCATTCTAGTTTTGTTTTGCGCTCATGACATGTCACAGTTCATTGTTGGAATTCTACCCCACCCGAATAAATCAAGATTATTCAAGACATTCTCCTGTACATACTCTGCATTGTGCTACGATTGATTTCTATGAAAGCTGCAAAGAAATCACACAGATAGTAGTAGTGTACTACAGTACTGTGTTTAATTTCGTTCAATGTGTATTGGATTTTCTGGAGTAAGAATTACATACGATCGACTCATACACAATTCCTCACCTGTATCTGTATATGTATATGTATGTACATGTTCTAGTAGTATACACATGGACTGTAATTAGTATGGAGGGCGATTAAGAGTGAGCTGCCTCTTGTTGGGTGATACTACTACTACTAGATGGTACGTATATATGTACATACGCACATGCCAATTTAAGCTCACATGTATCTGCGCAGGTACTCCACTCTCGTCGGGTGCTTGAGCTTCATGAGCGCCTTGAGCTCGTACTTGCGGACCATCTCCCTCGAGATGCTGAGGTTACCGGCGATCTCGCTGAGCGTGCGCTTCCCTCTGCCGTCCAGACCGAACCGCTGCCTGATCACCAGGCTTTCCTTGGGCTTCAGAGAGTCAAGCTGCATGCAATGAGTAATCCATCGTACGTCAGCATTTTTTCGTTCGTTTGTTCAGGAACGAAAAAGGAAGGAATTGAATGATTGAACACTTACGAGGTCGTCGATTGCGAGGCGGAGCAGCGTGTTGTGCTTGCTGGCGTCTGCCCCGATGGCGTCTTCCTCCGTGATCTCGTTGATGAGCTCCTCCTGCGTCACCCGGTTCCGCGAGTGCAGGGAGTAGGTCGGCCTCGTCATCCTCAGCACGTCGCGGTACCTCGCCGGAGAGATGCCCACCCTCTTGATCACCTCGTCGTCCGTGGGCGCCCTCCCGAGCTCGAACGCAAGATCCTCTCTTGCCTTGTTGATCTCCTGCCTCTCCTGCATCGTTATTCTCATCAGTTTAGATACTCGTATGCCTATACTCTGCGGCAATACAATACAACCAACGGCAAAATGAGAGATCTCAAGAGAAAGAGACTTCTTACGGATTCCATGGCGAACGGGAATCGTGTGAAGTTGGAGAGCGTCATGGCCCGCACGATGGAGTGCCGGATCCAGAAGAGAGCGTAGGTGGAGATGCGGAAGCCGCGCTTGGGCTCGAAACGATCGATGCCGGTGAAGAGGCCGTTGGCGCCGGCCTGGCAGAGATCGTCGAACCTCTCGTCGTTGGCCATGTCAGGGTAGTACTTGTTGATGGCGTAAAGCACCAGACGGAGGTTGTGCTGCGCCAGTAATTAAGTGTCATCAATAATTCAGCATTTTCAACAGATCTACATATGTGCTGCACCTCATCAACACAAAAAACTAATAATCCAAGTCGTTAATAAGAGTACCTTGATGAGCTTGTTCCTGGCAGCTCGGCCGACGTCGAGGCGGCGGCGCAGCTGCTGCACGGTCATGTCGTTGGCCTCCGCCAGCTCCGCGTCCGTCGGCTCCCTCTGCAGCTCGTCGCGCAAGCTCTCTTGCACTTGAAAGATGGCCTGCAATTAGCATTCCGATTTGAAATTTGATTCACACTGCCTCGCTCCCAAACAGTATTACGTGAATTTTATTGAATTGATATGGGAAAACCAATCATACAGCATTACTGTGACGGGAATGGGGTACCTTCATGGGCTGCATGGTCTTGAAGAGTCTGGCGCTCTGCGCCGAGCGGAGCACGGGCGGGATCTTCATGCGCTTCCAGTCCAGGCTGCCCATGTCCGTGGACACGGAGTGCTCCCTCAGCAGCATCTCCTCGAACTGCCGCTCCTCCTCCTCCGCCGCCGCCGCCAGCTTGTCCTCCTCCTTGCTCCCCAACATCATCATCTCCACCCGCTTCCCGAGGTCCATCCTCCTCCCGCGCGTCCTCCGCTGGCTCCGCACGACCACCGTGCTCCTTCCCTTCCTCTTCCTCTTCTTGTTCTTCTCCTCCTCGACGACAGCGGGGCTGAGCTTGTAGATGCTCTCCAGCGCGGCCGCCACCTCGTTGTAGTCCGTCCTCTCCTCCTTCTCCTCAGCCGCCTTCCTCTGCGGCGGAGGCGGCGCCGGGGGCAGGGGGAGGAGCTTGGTGGCCGCTCTCGTCTTCTCCGGCGACGCGAGCGCGGCGCAGCTGGTCCGTCGCCGCGGCCCTTTGAGCGACAGCACGATCCGGCGCGGCCCGGCCGTGCGGCGGCACCCGGCGGCGAGCGGCCGGCTGGGCGTGGTCACGGTGGACGTCATGGCTTCTCTGCTCTAGAACCTTCTTGTGGCGTAGAGACGAAGTTCGTTCAGCACAGCTCTATGTCCCTCTTGTGGAAGCAAATTAAGAAAGCAATGCCTCGACGGAATCTCGAGCAAGGTAGGCGTCTGTCCGGCCATATAAGTGGCGGTGAACACGAACGGCGGCGATCGGACGGCGACGAGCGCGGATGCGTGGAGCGGAGAGGTGCAGGGAGATATACGTGGATGAGGCGCCCGCCACGCGGACGACCGCCATAAGCCCAATCAATATTTCTGGGGATCTCGCGATTGGCGCACGAGGCCAAGAACCGAGCAGCGAGTCATTTTTTTTTCAGGTAAAGAAAAAAAAAGATAAATATAATTTTGGGCGGTTAAAACAAAAGGAAGGGAAGGGAAATTAGTACTGTACTTCGAAAACAGAGGTCCACACGTAGTTTGTTACTGCAACTGCCCTGCAAAGCGTAGTCCAATAGTAGTTTCGTAGGGAACGCGAACGTGTTGCAATTTTCTTTCACGGAGAAAGGGGTGGATTTCTATTTCACTCTGGCCTTTGAAGACCAGAAAGCATATAGGATCAACGAATACATATCTTATCATTCAATATATTTTCTCTATTTATAAATAATTGATGCCGTTGATTTTTATCGTCATCTTTTGATAATTCATCTTATCAAAAATTATAATAAACATTAGATATTTTTATTATAATTTATTTTTTATTATAAGTATTTATAATTTGATTTGTATTTTTACACATTTAAACTAACATTTTAAATATAATGAATGGTTAAATATGATACTAAACCAAAAGCTGCAGTCTTAATAATTTGTCACTCTTAATATGAGTTTGGCATGTATGTCGCATGGTACCTCCACATAAAAAAATATCTCATCCATCCTCTACAAGCGCGGTAAAAAAACATAGCTATGGGGTGCCTTATTTATGTTATAGGATCATTGATGATGGAGCGTCATTGAGCATTTTTATGTTGATGTTTCTTGATAAATATTACTAGATTTTAGTACAGTTTAAATGATACTACAAGGTATTATCCCTTTAAATTACTATATATGATGACGGCTCTACGCAATGCACAACACTCGCTCGTAAGCAAAAGTGTGGCTCGAGAGTTCAAAATTTAGCTCGAGAGGAAGAACAGAAAATGGCTGAAAATACGACCCCGCATATTGGTCAGATCAGGCGCTATCAATCCACTACGCTACCGCTGAAGAGCTTAAACTTGCCGGCATCGAGTGCGAGCTTCCGCACGGACGCGACTGCGCCGATGACCCCGACACCTATGAACACGACCATGATGGCGACGTTGGCTTGGTACACGAGCGAGCGCCGTGGCGGCGCGAGCGCTATGTTGTACATGACGACGGGGAGCACGAAGTCGAGCGGGATAAAGCCCACGGCGCCCACCACGCCGACGATGTCGGCGAAGAAGGGGAGCATCGCCGCGACGAACGCGCAGCCCGCCACGTACGCCGTCCGCAGCGCCACCCGCGGGACAAGGTTCCGCTTCGAGAACCGCCCGTGCGCCGCGTCCGCCGAGTTCTTCTCCATGATCTCATACGCCACCTGCGAGTACACCTGCATCCATGAATCCATCAGTATTCAGTAATGGTGTCTTCCTGGGTGGAACTTGGAAGGAGTGAACGAGGTAGCGAGAGCCTTTATTAATTACCAGAGCAATGGCGAGGAGCTGGAGGAGGACCAGAACAACAACGAGGCCGAGCAGCCATGTCGGGGCGAACGAGGGGCCCGAGTCCGGCATGAGGCTCTGCAGGACGTTGGACTGCACCCGGTTGCCGAACGCCCAGTAGCCGGTGATGGCCGGGAAGTAGAACGTGAAGAACACCACTGCGTAGCAGAGCACCAGCGCCTTCATCATCTTCCCGGCTGCCGGCGGCGCCAGCGTGGCCTGCAGCCATGCATGTTCGGCATGCTGCTGTCAGAGGTCTAATTTCAAGGGGAAATGTTCTCCGAACTTTCAGTTTCAGTCCAATAAAACTCCGATCCGATCTACACACCTGGATTTCAGGCAGGATGCCGTTGCCGAAAACGGAGGCGAGGATGGCGATGGAAAGGAAGGCATCGAAGGTCTTGTCGGAGTTGGACGAGCTCAACGAGTAGTCCTTCGCCGGAGCATCGCTGGACATACCTGCGCGCGTGGAAGCATGGCACACACAGCTGTCACTGTTAGTCTGTTGCAAGTAACTACCACAACCAATAAGACCGTGCACGGAATGAAAGGCGGCACCTGCGCGAATGCAAGCTGCGGAGACGAGGGTCGTGTAGCCGAAACTGAGAACCAGTGAGCCGAGGTTGATGTGGCGCAGCGAGTGGAACGACGGCAACTGCGACAGGAAGGCCAGCACCACGGCCACCATGATGACGAACTGGTACAGCTTCAGGTGGCCGTCCGGTGCCAGGCTCGAGTACATGATCTGCAGATGCGTTCCTTTGTGTTAACGTTGATTTGGCCTTAGAGAAGAAGTCCAGTGAAGGAAAGAAAACTGAATGTGGTGGGTTTGAAAAAAAAAATTCTTCAAAGAAAATAAAATAAAAAGACAATCTAGACAGACAGAAAGAACAATCAGCTTTCCTCTTGAATAGAGTTCAGAGCCATTAACGTCACTATTTGTAATTGTATGGGTGGGCGTCGACACAACCTCTGCGGCCATCGTCCTCTAGCCGTATGATTGAAGCAGCCTCAAATCAACTTGCCGTACTCAATGATAGTTGTAATTATCTGCTAGCATATTATATTATATCAATAAACCGGGCACTATCTCGTGCCCTTTCTTAAAGAACAAAGTCAACTTGCCCAACCCAATAATAATCTGAAATACGCTCAAACTCGAACTAGGAGTATCTGACAGAAACATGACCACGTGATTTCAGCGAGCTCAATCCATAATATGATTTCCTGAATACGATTTCCACATGATCGATTTCATCAGTTTATTTGAGTGTTTACAATAATCTGAATTTTTTTCCATGGGAAGAAGACAATAAGAGCATCAATCAATCTAATCAGTACCTGTAGGCAATTGCCGGCGATCAATATGCTTCCGGTGGTAACGCCGGCGTTGATGGCAGTCTGCACGGTGACGACGGCGTAGAAGACCCACCCGGATCCTACAAAGAGAAACTAGTATTAATAAAGGAGCAAATCTCAACTATTAACGACGCCAGCTGGCTGTTACTACGTAATTCTCAGAAGGACGAAAACAGAGGGCTGCGGTGGTGCGTACCGAGGACGTCGGCGGCGAGCTCTCTGAACCGGATGTGTCGGCGTCCCTGGGCCTCGCAGTGGTCGAGCACCCTGGAGACGAGGAAGTAGGCGTAGAAGGTGACGGCGGCGACGGCGGTGAGCGCGGCGAGGCCGAGGCCCCAGCCCATGCCGCGGAGCGCGTACGGGAGCGTGAGCACCGTCGGGCCCACGATCGCCGTCGTCAGGTGGAACCCCGCATGCCACCACTTCCCTTTCGACTCGAGCACGAAGGCGGCGCCCGCGTCGGCCGACGGCGGCGGCGGCGGCTTGCCGGGGCCGTGGCGCGCCTCGACGTCCGCGGACGGCGTCGAGGCGTGGCCCGTCACGGGAGAGAGCAGGAACGGCGTGCCGCCGGTGCCACTGCCAGCCATGGTCCTCCCTGTTTTGCTTTGCTTCTACTAGGGACTTATCGGTCGCTGGCGCTGCAAGAGAGAACCCACCGCCACGGCTGGATTCACTTCGCCTTGGTCGCGTCGCCAAAGCTCGAGACCATGGATGAGTGAGAGGCAGAGGAGCAGAGAAGGAGAATTTGTTCGCTCGTTTCAAGGGTGAGAGGGAGGGAGGCAGAGCTCGAACCCTTTGACTTTTTGAGGTCGTAACATAGAAGCGGAGTTGATGAAGTACCACTGTCACTGACAGACGGAGTGCTAAAAATTCCCATGAGAGAGACAGACTGGACATTATGAATCTTGCAACTGACGTCATTATGGCAGTCTCATCTCACCTCCTAGTAGTAGTAGTAGTTGCTAAACAAATCGGGATTCCACCGAGACAACGAACTCGAAGGCGTGAGATTTTCTCTCGTCCAAGTCCCTGCTCCGGTGCCGTCTGCAATGCAAGCGGTGCTTCGCCGCCTTCCCCTGTTGTTTCGTGTGGTCAGCCTGTGCGAACTCAGGGAGAAGAGGTTACGCAAGCAAATGGCTTTCGATTCAACTCCCACGCTGCTCGTGTTCACAGACAGCTTTGGTTTCACATGACTTCTTCCAGTCGCCTCGCTGCCCTGGCCTCGCGCACATCAATTTTGGATGATCAAAATGCTGCTGACTCAATTGATTACTAGTACATCACGGAACTTAATTATAATACTGTATCCAGTATAAGAATATGACTGCTGATGTGCCAACAAGTATAAAAGTTGTATTACTACATTGCTGTATACGTACATGAGATATGTCCAGCCATCCTCTAAACTGTCAAAGCAAATTTACACAGGTATTGAATGTTCCTTCTCTTTATAGAGCTATTATGAGTTCATTAAGTGCCACCGAGCGTCCAGAATACCGCATATAAACGAAATACTATCAGATATAAGGAGAGGCAAAAAAGACATCACACATTACACAATACGAGTACCACCTAGTGGGAGGTGGTCCAGTAGTAAAATATTTACATATAGTTTAGCATATTTCAGAAATTTACATGTGCAAAATGCTATCTACTCTGCCAAATTGTATCGGCGACACAAACAAAATAAAATATACTACTTACTACATAAACAAAAAAACAAACAAACAAACAAACAAAACCTCCCCCGAACAGAGACATAAGAGGAATTGAACCACCGTAACTGCCACCATGAAGATTCATCTGGAAATATAAGGAGTCGGAGAAGCAGAGTCATATCCAGAGAGCTTAATTTGTCAGTTCAGGAACATGCATGCCAAATCCACGTTTCATTTTCTCAATTCTGATAAAATGAGAATAGAAAATGATTAACATCTAAAAAAACCAAATTTTCAGGAATATGATCAAGATACAGCTGTCAATGAAGCAATTTTTGTGTTCAGTGTATCGCAGCAAGGCCAAAAATATAGTCTCTTTTTCTAAGTAAGAACCAAAAAAAAAATCCAGAGATTTAATGCATTGCGCGCTCCTCACACAAATTAAATTACAGGAATGATTGAGATACTAAAGTGCTAATCAAGCAAGCCATCCTCACACAAATTAAATTGCAGCAATGATTGAGATACTAAACTGCTAATCAAGCAAGGTAAGACAGGTTTCTTACTACGTCAAGTAGCTAATAAAATGCTACTCAAAACCGTTATTAAAAACTGAGCATTACGAGCCTGAGTCCTTGAAACGAAATATTTGAAATGCAATTGAGCATTCAAATACACCCAAAATCAAAGAAATGACAGGCACAAAACCATCAGCGACTACTTGACAACCTACTTGGCAGTTTTTTATGCCTTGGCAAATCATACATTTTCTCATCATACCTTTTTCACCATTTTTTTTATTTACTGTTTTTTTTCTTCTTTTTTTTTTTTGCCCATCTCCATTTCTTTTTTTCCTTTCTTTCATTTTCATCATTTGTCTTTTATGTTTTCCTTTGTCTTGTGTCTGTGTTGGATCTCATAGGTTTCATCTCTAAGCCTACTCCAACTTGTTTAGGACTCAAAGGCTTGGTTACTGTTATTGTTGTCATCTATGTTTGACAGTGTGTCAGCAGCATAAGATAGTTGTAGCAGCAAGCCCAGAAGTTGGGTGCAACTACTACAAGCAGTAGGAATGGTAATAGAGAACGGAAGCAAAATGCTTAGTGACATAGCATAAGACACTGATGCCTATGACATGAGCATAGCATATAGCACAAATAGAATGGTGCCTGATGATAGGAGCAGTACAAAGGAGAGCATGCCAATAGAAGCCGTGTAGGCCTAGGAGTAGCTATAGGGGACTTGATTTTGTTCAATGCTGCTTTCTTCTCAGGTTTGCGTTCAATGCTGCGTGGTAAGCAGGTGATGTGGCCTACCCTTCAGCAAGAATATGACTAATCTAATCCAGCATATTGCCATGTTTCAAAATTCATGTATAAAAGGGCAGCCCGGTACACGTAGCTCCCGCTTGCAAAGTGTCTAGGAAGGGTCCAAATTCATGTATGTTATTCAAAAATCCAATACAATTCATACCCGAATTGCCAGAAGCATCGCGTGAAAATTGAAGGGTACCTCATGATGTGTTACTACTTCTTTTGACATAGATCATGAGATTCAAGCGAACACTGCATGTGCAAAACTAAATGACAATCCAATCAGTTATGAATTGTTTAATGAAGATTTTGCAGAATTTATTTTATACAACCATGTTGATGAATAAGTATCAAGGTCCTTTCTCCCTCAATATCTATTCCAGAACAAGTAGAAAGTAATACGAAATCTTAACTTCATAATAAGTTATTACCGATTTGTGATGAATTTTATTTATTTGAAGATTGATCAAATGTAGTATATACAACACAAAACCATCAAACTGAAGAACTATGCAAGCTGCAATCAAACCTGGTGAATATGCAGGAGAATTGCACATCTTTGTATTAAAACAGCAACTTAAAAACACCTATTACACTAGACTCAACCACTAGAAACCCTATCAGCCCATGGCTGAGCTCTACCCAGAACAAACCCCTGAAGCTTCTTAGCTCCTGCAAAGCACCATATGTGGCGTTTATCCCTGAGGCATATAAGAGCTTCTAAGGATGCTCAGAACAGCTCCCTTGAAAGCAAATCTGAGCCTCAAGCAACATTAGTTGAGGACACACTAAGCAAAAGACATAAGCCCTTAACCTTTAAAAGAAACTATACAAAAAGGATATTTTGACTTTAAATTCTGTGCATTGGTTCCCACAGCTTTATGCTGCTAAAACTGAAATAGATTGTGTCAAAAGCGCCTGTGAAATGAGCTCATGAGAAACCAAAAAAAAAAAAGAAGATACCTATAATATTTTCAGTGGCTAGTAGTGAGGGTTGATGATACAGGAAGAATCTTATTGTTCTATCACATACCAATATTTATTGTGAGATTAAGAAGATGAAGACATCCAACATCTTCTCACCACCTGTGTACTGTCTCAGAATTTCTGGTTCAAGGTCCTTTCTCAGTTGGGTCTAACATGCCGTGTTCGGGTTGTCATGACCCACGAAACATCCTCTGCAGTTTGGTGGAGGAAACCTCGAGTGCTGTTAGAGTACTCCTGCTGCATTTTATGCTGCAAAAACTGAAATAGATTGTGTCAAAAGCTCATGTGAAATGAGCTCATGAGTAACCAAGAATGGAAGATACGTATAGTTTTTTCAGTGGCTAGTAGTGAGGGTTCATGATTCAACAAAGAAACAAGGGATATTGATACAAAAGATCCAAATACAAAAAATGTCCTGGATCAAAACCAATGTTCCAGATTGTCATAATGTAACTACTGTTCCATTGTTTTTAACAAAAGTAAACATTTAATTCCCTCAGGATGGTCATTGAATCATTCATCTAATATCTCCATCCAAGATCACAATACTGATATAGCGATGATGTATACAGTGTACTATTATGTAACAATACATAAATGTTCAGCTAATAGCACTCAAAACAGACAGCTGAAAAGATCACTTAAGCACCAAACCACTGTAAAAAAAAAGGTTATGCATTGAACTTCTCAGTGCAACTATAGAGCAGGAAAAAAGAACTAATGTGAAAGGCACAGGAGCTCACCACTTGACAAGACTAAAGAGAATGGAAAATTGCAAATACTCCATGGGAAATTTTGATTGAGAGAAAATAATTTCCAGTGATTTTGAAAAGGAAACTAAAGATGACTCTTATATGTTCAAAATCAATAGACAAGATCAATCAGGTATTGAGATTATATATATATATATATATATATATATATATATATATATATATATATATATATATATATATATATATAATTCAGTACCCAGGTCCAAACTGTAAATAATTATCATAATTGTAAAATGTTTATATTTTCATCGCAAGAATAGATGGTGCCATCAAGCGAGCCTTGGCTAACCAGACGCCTAATTCATCCTATCCGACAGCACATTTAAAACGCACGTGGGAGAGGTGGGATGGATGAGTTTTTTTATTTCTTTTCTTACCAGTTTGCTTACAAGGTATTTTTTGCCTAATTTTTACATTTCGGACTTGTAAAACCTGTTAGCTATGATCGTAAAAACTTAACCGTTATGCCCAAGGATTTAATAATCATGAAAAAAAGTTAATTCAAACTATTTTTTATAATCATACAGTTCGACATATAAAAATCTTTGTTTGATTTTGTTTTTATCAAAGTCAAAAGTGTAAAAACATGTTACTTACGCACGTAAAATCTATACTTAAATTGAGAAAATTACAATAGGTATGTTTTCGCATCCAGTATCAAAGAAGCGTGGTGTACTTCTATTGTGTAGAAACGTTCATGCATCTTCAAAACTGGTAATCATCGAATTTTATCAATCTAAGGAAGTTATATTTTAAGTGCAAAAAAGTATTTGAACAGTAAAAGTTTTAATTCAAAGGGATCTCTAAACCCTCCAATATAAAGTTGTAATAAGTTTACATCACCTGGTATATAAATTTTCGTTCGTACGGATTTGGTGCCGTGATAAAATAATTTTTTTCTATAAACATAAAAGAAGTATTTACAAACTCTAAACATTGGACTTGCGACTAAATAGTTTGTAAAAACCTGCCATTATTTGTAATAGTTTTTACAATTCGAACTTATAAAACCTATTAGCTACACTCTTAAAAATCTAATCGTAATTCCAAATGATTTAATACATGTCGAAAAAAATTTGAATTCATAATTGCTTTTTATAATCGGACGCAGTTGGCTACAATTTGACATGTAAAAATCGTTATTTGATTTGTTTTTACCAAAATCGGAAGTGTAAAAACATGTTATTTACACCCGTAAATTTTATACTTGAATTGACAAAGTTATAATAGATATGTTTTTGCACTCATAGTCTCAAAGAATCATTGTTAATTTCAATTTAATTTTCATCATGTAAAAACATTCGTACACTTGTAATATACTGATTCTGATTGGATTTTGTATGCACCATGCATGAATTACTTGTTTTATATGCATTACGCATACTTGTTTTATAGTCACCATTGTACTTTTCTAGTGGAACCTTAATTAGTTTCTATGAAAAATTTATTGGTTATTAAATACATTTTCATGTGAACGTATAACAATAGAAGTTTTATGATCACACCGTTTCATAGTAAAAAGTAAAAACTATTTTACGATAACAAGCAAATCGATGAGCATGGTAAAAGTTTGTATAACTTATGGTTTCAAAAATATGTTTTTACGGTGAAAAATTCGTTTTTTTAGTGTCATGGTAAAATAAATTATTTCCTATTAAAAAACATTTAGTAATAAAATTTTATATTTTATTAAACATTTCTTATGTTGATAGAAAATAATTTATGATCGTGTTAATAGTATTTATAGTTTTACAAGCCAACAAAATAATTAGGTATACTTTTTATGATTTGAAACTACATTTTTACATACTCAGTAAATGTCTCAACTAGCAAATACCTATAATATCAAACCAAAGTAGGACAAAAAAGCAGGTACAACATACCATGATAAAAATATAAACACTTTACGATTCGTGGTAAATAATATTAATAGTTTTATAAAACAACTATATAATTTAGTATAATTTTTATGATTTAAAACTATATTTTTTACGTACTCATGAAATATCTTAACTAGCAAATGAATATAATACCAAATCGAAGGAGGGTAAAAGAGAAAGACAATATATCATAATAAAAATATAAATATTTTACGATAATAATAATTATTTATAGTTTGTATCTGGATACAGAAAAAGCTATTCAGTACCCATGGTGCTGTATAGAGCTTATATATATATATATATATATATATATATATATATATATATATATATATATATATATATATATATATATATATATATATTAGAAACATAATAAGCCAACAATCAAATTGGACACGAGATTGTGCGACCATAAATGACACGATTTCTTACATTCAACTGTTTTAGGTTAAATAGACATAACTTCAGCCAACAGTAATATTTGCTGGTAGGTTCTTCTTGGATTCACAAACGGCAGCCTGATACAAAGAGCCTCTGGCTCCAACCTTCAGGCGCAACTCGCGCACTCATAAATCTTTGTTTCGTTATCGTCACTGCATGAGGGAGGCGAACTAATATGTGGCGAGATTCCAAAACAAAACGATTTGGGACTGTCAAAAGTCAAAACTAACGAGATCATCTGCATGTTGCAGGAGAGCACTGGCGCTTCATATTTCAGACTGGCCTACAGTAAGTAAAGTATATCAAACAGGCGGATATCTCCGGATCGGAAACACAATTCCAGCACCAGCACAAGATGCAGGGCGAACCCAGCAAGCACGTACCTGGACCAGACGATTTAGGCTAGGAAGAAGAGGAAGCTAAGCTAAGTGCGCGATTGGCGCTCAGCAAAGTCGCCCGCTCCCGTTGCTGCAGGTTGCCCTCCATGGCGCGCGCCAACACGGCTCGATGCTCCGCGCCGCAACCCCTCACCCCCTCGTCCCATTGATTGGCGTCCGTTAGTCCCTGCACGAGGCAAGCAGCTCGCCGCCGGCAGTGACCACATTGCTGCTCCCTCCGCGGAAGGGTAAGGAAGGTTGCAAGGAAATCGTTAAGGCGGGCAGATCCATCCGGAATTCCAGATCGACCTCCACTCCAGTCAAAAAGAAGGGTTACTAAATATATTGTCTGACTGTTCGACTGGACCCCAATTCAGTCCAAGTAGCCCTCGCCATCGTTGACCAACCTCTGGTTCCCCTCCATTTCCACGCGGCGCAGCCGAGAAACCGCCCCTGCCGACGAAACTCCCCCTCAAGGCCTCAACTCGACACGCACACGCTGACACACTCAGCTCGCACCATCATACTGTACCAAGCCAAGCAAGCAAGCAACCTTTCGCAGTGGAGGCGAGCACGCACCTCGTGTCTCGCGCCTCCTCTCTCTGTAGATAAACACGCGAATTGAACTCTAAATTTTTTTCACACCTTTTATTTGCACTCCTACTTTACAACAGTAAGAGTTCCAAGAATCCAGAAAATTTAGAGTCTTTACAAAGAAACAACCAAACAAATAGACTCGTCCTATATTCCTGTACGTTTTGTTCTCCCTCTTAAGCTATGAATACCAGGTGTGGGTGGACTCCGCCCTTGTCCCTTTCCTTTATCCATTCAAGCTTTGTTCCGTCTACTGCTGCAAAGAATTCCAACTAAGAACATCGCATACACCGTACAGAACACCACACGCTTTTTTGATGAATGCGGGATTTAGATCCCGAAGCTTTCTATAGACCCTCAAAGTTAAGAGGGCGTCAGCACCAGCTTGGTGCACCTTCTCTGGGATTCCAACTTCAAGCCTTCTGGCCAGCTCCTTCAGTGATTTTGGCATAGATTTAGTCTCGTCCTTTTTTATGCAGTCTCCATGCTCCAGGATAAACTTGCAGTCGTAAGAGCGTGGGAAATCACGCCAGAACATATTCAGGAAATCAAGTCTTCTTTCGGGCAACGGCCCATTCCCCGTCAGCAGGCTGATTAGGAGGCCGAAGTCAGTATGCCCCATGAAGGTTATCCATTGTATCTTGTTATTTTGTAGAAGACCGGAGGTCGATAATAACTGGGAAAAGCGCTGACCAGGTATTCCTCTCGTGCGGTGCTCATCCAGTTTGAGCCCAGTCCTTCTCATAAATTCCACTCCCCGATGATCAGGTATCCTCCAGTGGGTATCAAAAAGCAGGTTGAACTGATAGATTTTGCCGCCCACAACCTGATCTTTTTCATTAATTATTGCTAAACCAGCTTGTACAAGATTGCCACCATTTACGTAATCACAGAGCTCTCTGTAATGAGCAAAAGCTCAGTTGGGGGTATGCTTTCTGTCCTTGTTATCTGGAATAGCGAATTCGGTGTCAAGTGGGATCCATAACTCAGTATCTTTATTCTCTACGAGGATTTTCTAATTTCAGCAAATGCTTGGTTGGCTTCTTCATCCCACACTTCCCAAATTGCTGAAAAATAAAATTAGCTTTAATTAAACAAAAAGAGAAATGGAAGTAAGTGGAATGAAGTGTATTGGATGAAAATTTAACTACTTTCCACTTCAACCCCCTTCAAACCACATTGAACCAAATACACCCACATCCAAACTAGTTGCTAAGATGTAATACAAACAAGACCCAAAGGAAGACAAATAATTGACAAACAATCTGAAATGGAAGACAAAAATTATTGCAATACTCACTGTCTAAATGGATCGAAGATTCTTTGTTAGGAGTTAGAGAAGCAATATTTTCATCCACAGATAATAGTCCTAAAGGCACATTGCCCAGGAGCAAGGCACTGCCCGTGTTGATCCTCGCATGACGGATCTCTGTCCGTTGCATACTGAGAAAGTTTTCAGCCAAATTCTTCTGCCTTGCTATTTCCTGCTCATCATGATCGTTCCACGGGACCACAATTCTGAGAGGCGCATCCATCTTGAGAGAACCAAACGTGTCGAGTAACAATCCGTCACTGGTATTGCCTAGGATACGCAAAAAAGAGTGATTAAGCATGGGATGTTGAACGGCAAAGAAAGATACTTAAAAACGTTGATTCAAGAGACCAAAAGCAGCGATGCAATGTTTAACGGCAAAGAAACATCTTCCTGGATGACGTTGATTCAAAAAATCAGAATCAGCAATGCAGTGTTGAACGGCAAAAAAAAACTTCGTTCCGGGATGACGTTGATTCAAGAGACCCGAATAAGCAACAATTTGAAGAAAGACGCATACCGAAGTCGGAGGTGTCCACGTACTCTCCCACAATAGCATCGATTGATCTTGTACATGTCCTCCCCTCTGCTCCGTCTCCTATTCGCGTTGAAGTTCAAGAATCAAGAACTCAAATATTTTCACGAATCCAGGAAAAGGACTCAAATAATCCAAGCATTCAGATTGCAAAAGTGTTCTGCGGTGATATTTTAGTTCTCTCCAGGTGACAGCAAGAAAACAAGAACTGCATATCATTACAAGCAAGAAAACAAAGGACGTACGTGAACCGGAGGTTTCTGAATCTTCACCAGCCATCCAGCATAAGATTTCTGTTAACTGAGTTGTCTGCGCCTGCGCGAATAGAACACTGTTCTCCGATTCGCAGGTCGCAGGCGTATCGCTCGGAGGAAGAAGACGATGTGTTTTTCAGAGGAGAGGGAAGGAAGGAAATTTGAGGGGTGGGCTCCTCGGTGTGGAAGGCGTGGAAAGGGGTCTCCGCCTCCCAGGCCAGACGGCCCATCAAGCCCGGGATTGTTCGTCCGCATACGTCAAATTCCCGACGGTCTCCGCACACCTCTCCGTGACGCGCTATCGTGGGCCTGTGGGCTGCCCTTTTCTCTCTCTTCTGCTACACACGTGGGCCCTGCAGCTGCTGCTATGTGCGGTGCAGAATTCTTTTCTTTTTTTTACTACAATTTGTTTTGTCCATACTCACAAGCGTTAGCATTGTTTTTTTTTAAAAAAAATTCATTTATTTTTGTCTTTTTTTTTCATTCTTAGGCTTGTGTCGATTTTTTTATTTTCTTTCACTTTTTATTAATTTATTTTGAAGTGCATTATTATCACATCAGTAACAACTAGTACTATTGTTTATTTTGAAATTTTTTTCAGACGCATGTGAAAATTACTTTAATATTTTGTTACCTTCTAAAATCTTCAGGAAAGTTGAGTGCGGCGTGCATCCTGTCATCGCAGCGGCCACGCCCCGCCGGGATAAAGAGGAGTCAATTACACATTTGTTTTTTAGAGTGCAAAGTTATTCAATATGTGTGGAGTCTGATAGCTTATACAATTGGCGCGGTTTGTCAATATGAAATTTGGGTCAAGAAATGTCTATACAGTTGCTCTTGCAGCGGTCTGGGGCAATTTGGAAAATCAGAAAAAAGAAAAAAAAAACCTTGTTTTGAGAAAAAAATGGTACGATCACCTACCGACATAGTTTGTTATATATGTGTGTTTCTACGACGTTACTGGGCAGGACTACTAAAGGAGCCGGGCAGCAGGTAACTTGAAGATGGAGCTCAGATTCTGCAGCACAATGCGATTCACTTTCATTCCGGCTCATCTGGAGCCCAAGGTGAAAACTCCCTGGCGTTGGCGTTGGCGTTGGCGTTGGCGTTGGTGTAGGCAGATGAAGCTGTCGAAAATTCAAGTGATGGCATGCATGATTGTAATAGTTAAAATGGGCTTTTGTGGTTGTTTTGGAACTTCCGGTATCGCGCTAGGCGCTGTTAAGACTTTTTTTTATGTCATCAAACCTCTTAAATTCAAAACATGTGGGAATCATGGTGTATGTAATTTCGTTACGTGAAGTAATGAAATTTCATAGCGTACGTTGCTCTGTTTTGGGAAGAAAAAGGACGTGGCGTCGCGCCGTCGCCGTCGGGGCTCAGATGGAGGCCCTGGCTATACAATCGCCATTAGACGCCCGCTTGATCACTAAAAAAAAGGAAACTTTCAAATTATTTGCTCCAATATTTGAAAAAGTAAAAAAAAAAAAAAACGCTCTTATATGATCAGATACCAACCTATTCGGTTCTCCCCGCCAATGCTTGGCCCCAATCCGGTGTCCATGTCGTGGTCGGAGCCTCACATGGCCGCGCCGGTGTCCTGGTCGCCTCCTTGCCGCGCGCCAGCCTAGTACGGAGCTAGGTCGCGCACCCAAAAGCAGGAATCACCGGGCTTTTCTACTCGTCTGATTTTTGAGATAACAAGTACTTCTTCTATTTTTTTTACTTGTTGTCGGTAATTTTGATCGATAACTTTAATTATTCATCTTATCTAAAAAATATGAAAAATATCATATATTTTGTTATAATTTAATTTATCACTAAAAATTTTTAAACATAACTTTTAACTTTAGATGTTTGAATAAATTTTTTTATAAGACAAAAAATTAAAGTTGATGGTAAAAAACGAAGGAAGTAGTATTTTTTTTATACACGTAAATGTGCCGGATCCGCGTAATATACAATAAGTCCCGGTTGAGGTTCTGCTCTCGTCCGGTTTCTGTAATAACAATTTTTATATATGTATTAGAATAGTGTCCGTACATTGCGGGATAGGAAAAGCGAATTAGACAAGATATATCACTCTTCTATATTTTTTTTAAGTAGATTCTCCGTCTCACGTACGTGAACTCTTCTACGAATCCTTAATCGATTCGAAGTGATACGTTGTTGAAGTGGACTCTCGATCCATAATTCGCTTCAAAGTGAAAGGTTTTTGAGTTGGACTTCTTTTTACCTACGATCCGTAATTCGATTCGATATGTACTCTCCGTTTCATGTACGATCCGTATTTCGATTTGAAGTGGACTTCTCACATTACTCTCAGTCTGATGACTTTACATGGTGGCTTAATGTCCCGTGAACATCATATTCTTAGAAAAATTATTAAGTAGTATAGAGTTTTTTTTTTAAGTGGACTCTCCTTTCCGTGTAGATCGATAATTCATTTTGAAGTGACATGATTTTTAAGTGAATTGGCATGTCATGTATGATTTGTAATTCGATTCGAAGTGGATCTCACTTCACGACCGAAGTACGGGTCATATGAAGTTCGGTCCGATGACTTTATAGAGTGACTTAATGTCTCGATGAACATCACGCACTCAAAAAAAATTATTAAGTAATAAAGATACGTCCGGGTTATTTGAGTTCGATGTTGAAGTCCAACGTACACACCGCATAAAACAAGGTAACTTAACATCAAAATTAAGACGAGACAGTTTAGAGATGCAGCACAAAGGCGGGAGCCGGAGCCTGCTGTGCGACGACGTTTTGGTGGAGATCCTTGTCCGCCTCCCGTCCAAGTCCGTGCTCCGCTGTGGTGCCGTCTGCAAGCGATGGCGCTGCATCACCACCGATCCCTCCTTCCTCGCAGCCCACGCCTCGCGCCGCCCACGCGAGATGATCGTGCTCACCCGATCTCTGACGTTGGTTAGCGTTCCTCTGTCTCTGACCCCGAGGAGGCCGCGGGACGACATGGGCGGCTACCTTTGCGACACCAAGCTGCCGATGGGGAGGGAAGACAACGACGGCAATAATGGAAGCTGCCGCTGCTGCACCCTACTGGCTTCTCTCGACGGCCTGATCGTGATGCAGCAGCGTATAGGCCTCTACATCGTCTGCAACCCGACAACGAGGCAGTGGACCAACCTGCCGGTGCTGGCTCCAGAACCGTGCTTCGCCGCCTTCCCATGCGGCTTCTACCGCCACGGCTCCTCCGGCGAGTACCGCCTCCTGTGCCACGGCTTAGAAGCCGCAAACTGCCGCGGTAGCAGCACCAGCCCGCCACGATCTGAACAAGACGAAGAGTGGAAGAACTACTACTACGTCCTCTCGGCTGGCGCCGCCCGGCCTCGACGACTGGCGCGCGCTCCTGAGACCTGGCCCGTCGGCGATAAGAGGTACCAGTCCCCTGGAGCGCATCGTGGCGTTCTCTACTGGCTCGGCTTCCACGCCCAAGCTACCCGCACCGGCAAGATGCTAGCGTACGACACGGCTTCCGAGACGTTCCGACTCATGTCGCGGCCGCCGGCGCTCAGTAACCACGCGGCCCTGCTGGAGCTAGACGGGGAGCTCTGCGCCGCGGCCGTGATGTCGGCGGCGGCGTCGCTCAACGTCTGGGCGCTCAGAGACCACGAGTCCGAGACTTGGGAGCTGCGCCATCAGCTGCTGTTGCCGCCGCCTGCGATGATATCGATGGGCATAGCGATCTGTGCTGGTGACGGCGCCATACTTATTGGACACCCCCAGTTCTGTCGTGTGGTCAGCTTATGCGATCTCAGGGAGAAGAGGCTACGCAAGCAGATGGCTTTCGATTCAACTCCTACGTTGCTGGTCTTCACAGAGAGCTTGGTGTCGCATGATTTCTTCCAGTCGCCTCGCTGCCCTGGCCTCGCGCGCCTCAAATTTGGCTGATCAAAATGCTGCTGACTCAATTGATTGCATCACAGAACTTAATTGTAATACTGTATCCAGTATAAGAAACTGCCAGCTCATATGTGCCAACAAGTATAAAAGTTGAATTACTACATTACTGTATATGGGACATGTCCAGGTCCAGCCATACTCTAAACTGGCAAAGCAAATTTACACAGGTATTGAAAGTTCCTTCTTTTTATAGAGTTATTATGAGTTTATACGTGCCACCGACTGTCCGGAATACCTCATAGAAACGAAATACTATCAGAGATAAGGAGAGGCAAAACGACTTCACACATTTCACAATACTACCACCTGTGGGGGAGGTGGTCCAGGAGTAAAATATTTACATATAGTTTAGCATATCGCAGAAATTTACATGTGCAAAACACTATCTACTCTGCCAAATTGTATCGGCGACACAAACGAAATCAAATATCTACTACATAAACAAAAACAATTATCTGCCACTGTAACTGCCACCATAAAGATTTATCTGGAGATATAAATAAAATATCTACTACATAAACAAAAACAATTATCTGCCACTGTAATGCCACCATGAAGATTTATCTGGAAATATAGGGAGTCAGAGAATAGAATCATATCCAGAGAGCTTAACTTGTCACTTCAGGAACATGCATGCCAAATCCACGTTTCATGTTCTCAATTCTGATAAAATGAGAACAGGACATGATTAGCATCTGAAAACCATCATTTCAGATATATATGATCAAGATATATAGCTGTCAATGAAGAAATTTTTGTGTTCAGTCTATGGCAGTAAGGCACCAAAAAGGTGATTGTGTCATCTGGCTAACAAAATGTTGAACTTATAACGATACCTGTCCTTTTAACTTAATAATACTTCCATTAAGAAAATAAACAAATGTTCAAAACAATTGCAAGTCTAAAATACTCGAACTGGGGAGTGGTCTCAGTTGAAATCAGCCATGACCATACTTTTTTCACTATTAGGTGATGAATTTATGAAGTAAATATGAGGATCTACTGAAGCCTAATAGTCTACACAGGCTCGATATGGCTTTGTAAGTTTAGCTAGAAATCATAGCATTAAATAAATACAGGAAATCAGATATTGTTTGGGAACATTGATCACAAAGCTATATCAAAATGAACAAAGAGAGTCTGAAATCTGAATTATCTACTACATAGGACAGGTCACATGTACAGCTAACTCTTACACTATACTCATCAAAAAAGGTAAGCAAGGATGCACATAATGTCAAGCAACTTACGTGGGAGCAAGCTTTCCAAGACCACGTAACTTCTTCCCAGTTGTGTCATCAATCACACTTCCTGATATCTCAACAGAATAGGACTTTCCAGATAAACGTGGGAGCCCTCTCCCTACAAGCAAATCAAAATCTTTCTGGTGTAGTTCTCTGCCATTGACAAAAACACCAGTATTCCCACCAGCGCAATCCTTTGGCATCCGATAATTGAATTCTTTTATAAACGGCTGCAAGAAAGAATAACCTGTCATGTCGTGAAAACGAATGGTGCCAAGCTAAGTATTACTTGCAATAGATTCAACTTACAGGGATAATGCCGCTGCACTCATGCCCAAAGGCACCCCAAAATCCAGCACGGTAGTCGTACCTAAATTACATAAGGATATGTTACCTTTCTTTAATATAAAATGTATTATGAAATAAAATTATTTGTATTCAGGATGCTATGGGTAATCAATATAGACAAAAGCTTGACATCATACATTCATGGCTTAGCTATTGTCACAAATTGGTCGCCTTAAAGGTTTTGCAAAAGAAGAGGATAATGCATACTAGCAATTGAAGTTCAGCTTGTTAAAATGTTAAATACAGAAGAATGAAAATATAAACAACAGAACATAACAATCCAAATTGCTTGGAAGGTAAATGACTTACCAATAGGAACCAGGGCCAACAGGACCAGCTTTCTTCTCTGCCTTCCGGAGAGCACGCTCAGAGATTGGATAACCATTGATTGAGACCTTCACACTGTCTGCAGGCTGACTGAATAAAGAAAGGTCCTTGAGACCTTTCTTCAGGAAACCAGTCAAAAAGGATAAATCTCCATTCTTAGCATTTGATGGTTGTATCTCATCGACCTCAACTCCAGATGAAACACGAGAAATAGAATTTGTGCGTTCGTTGATGGATGACTCATTCTTGGCTGATGTAATGGCCTTCCTCGTGCTATTTGAGTGCAGAAATTCACCATCTTCGATGTTCACTTGTTCACATCTCTTAGTTATGCTCTTAACTTCAACATCATCATTTTCCATACATTTTGTGTCAACAATTTGTACTTTAAAGTTGCTATAATGGTCATACTCGTTTCCCATACCTTCGTCTTCAAGGCTGCTACTAGTATCACTGTTGATCTTATTTCTGTATTTGTTACCATTAGCTGTATCATCACGGCTGCCAGTTTTGCCTGGTCTGCCTGCTTGCTCGTGTGTTTCAAGCGCACTTGTATGACCCTTTTTACTCTTATTAAAAGATTTCATATCAATCCTCTCATCTCTAACATTGTCTTCACAATCAGCTTTGTTATTTCTGGCATACCCCTTATTCCTGGTTTGCTTGCCATGATGCCGATCTGTTTGCAAACTGGAGAACGGATCAATCTGTTTGTCCTCTAAAATTGGTCCTTGGGGGTTGACTGTACAATGTATTGAAGGTGCTGCTTGACTGTCTGTATCTGCTTGACATAATATGTCTTTTGGGTTACCGGAGAATCGAGACCTGCTAGCTGGCACTGGTTTTAACTGGATGCTGCTGCTGTTTGAACCACGCTCACTATCTGTCCTACCAAAACTTGCAGTAGAAGACGGTGAAACGCTGTCAGAAAAATCCTTCCTCTGACAGTGTCTGTCATGTGCTTGAAGCTTATAGAAATTAAAATCATCGTCGTCCTGATGTTGATACCACCCAAAATTTTTGGAGCCCCTGTGATTGGAACTTTTGACACTTTCCGATACAGGTAAAGACGATGGGGTGATCAGAGGGTGGACTTTCACTTGCCTGGGCTTGAAAGTAACAAGCTCTGAACAGGAACCACACTGAACCTGATTCTTCTTCCGGCCTGTGCATTTCCTCGGAGGCAGCTGCAGAAGGTGGAAACAAGAGCTGCACACAACAAAAGGTGCAGCACCCTTCATAGGCCGACAAAAATTCTCTGCCTTCTTCCTGAAATACTCCATCCTCCTCTTTGACATTGAAAGATGGGAGTACAGGGATGAAGCCAAAGACCTCCGATCCAACTCCGACGAGATTGACTGGGACCTATCAAACCGGAAGGATCCCTGCTGCCCTGCAAGGTACCTGGCCATAAGAATATGCTCCTCCGGCGGCACTCCCTGCTGGAGACACTGTGGGCACTGACAAGAGCTGTGATGGCGAGTCCCCTGCCCAAAACGAGAGCTTTCCCACTGTCCGTCAGGGTATTGCCGCCGGAACCGCCCGCTCGACTGCCTCGCATACCTCTCGTCACGCACATGCCGCTGGGATTGGTCGTACGGGCCAAGCGGCAAGCTAGTCCCGTACCTGCCCGCGAACCGCGAGCGGCCGTACTCCTCCGGCTCACGGCCTACGGGCGTGTCGGCGTGGGAGGAGGGGCGCAGCGAGACCGCATGGCGGCGGCTCATGCCGCGGCGCTCCGGAGGCTGCGGCGCCGTGAGGTCGCAGGAGCGGGTGATCTGGTCCCGTAACTCGTCGAGCTTCCGGAGCAGCTCCACGGGTTCCTGCTTGAGCGCGGCCCAGTCCAGCGGGCCGCTGCTCCGGTCGCTGCATTGCCCGTACTCGGATGGCTCCGGGACTCTAGTAGCTCGCCTCCTCCTCCTGTACTTCATCTCCTTGGGCTGGGTGGCCATGGCGTCCCCCCACTTCCACTTCGGCGAATCGAAATGTCTGCAGGGGTAGAATGAGTTTCGTGAATATCGCGGCGGGGAAGGGAAGGAACCAACCTGGTAGTATAGAGGAGGAAGAAGTTACGGATTATGGCTACGGAGGGAGACGGCAGTCCCTTAATTAACGACTGCTGCACGGGCACGGCGGCGGCGATTCCCGCGCAGAAGCTACGGCGCGACGAACTCCATTACGCCGCTAGGGTTCCGCGTGTTCTCGCCGGGTTCGGCATTGGCGCGGCGAGAGCGGCGGGCGGCGCGGCGCGGCGCTCGAGTGACGCGGCGAGGAAAGGCGGGGTGGGAGCGAAGTGCGCAGAGAAGAGAGGTCTATCATTCTAGTATTAGGACTTCCCAGGGGCCTTCATGCGATAAGAGTTAGGCAGAACTGGGTTCTGGGTGGGGCCTTGTGGCACATGTTTGTCTCGCTGACGTGTAGGACCCAACTAAAGGGAGACAGACAGCTGGTATGATCTGGATTAGTAACTGAAAGCCCCTTGGTACTTTTCTCTATTCTTTCTTTTTTCTTGATAATCATTCGGTTCAGTCCTCCAATGGCATCATATCATAAAATAAAAAAAGGGACAAGAAATAATTGGGTCATGTGCTGTGTTTGTGTCCTGGTACCGCTACCACTACCACGGCGGTGTGGGTATGGCTGGCAATAGAAAAAACTCGCGTATCTACGGGCTACCTGTCATAATATAATCGCCGCACTGAACAGAACAGTGGTTGGTTAGCTTAGC